>CM039472.1:2266220-2278892 GCA_022433065.1 Begonia loranthoides | reverse complement strand
TCTGGGTTTTCATTTCCTTCACAATGGTTTCCTTTTCTCTTCTTCCTCTGCTAGAGCTTTCTCTCTCTCTCCTTGCTAGTGAGAGAAACATAAAAACCTCAACTGATTTTATTTCATCTCTAGTGTAACCCAATCTGCATTAACTCAGTATATTCTCTTGCTCTGCTCATTTCCATTCAGGGCACTTAAACAATGGGAACTTTGAGGAGATGCCAAAACCCACTGATCTGAACAAAACAGTACTCATCGGAAAACACTCTCTACCAACATGGGAAATCAATGGCTTCATCGAGTACATCTCAGGCGGGCCTCAACCAGGCGGTATGTTCTTCCAAGTGGCGCACGGAGTCCACGCAGTCAGGCTTGGCAATGAGGCCTCCATCTCTCGGACCATGAAAGTGAAGTCAGGCTCTCCCAACGCTGTTACATTCGGAGACGTTAGAGTTCGGATGTGGCTAAATTCTAGTTAAGCTAACTTTATATTTAATATCAGAGTTATTTAGTTTCTTTATATATATTGAGATTGGGAATTAATGATTTTTCTTTTGTTCGTTCTTAAAAATCAGGATCCACTATGGATTTTGTAGTTGTCATGCAAGAAATATAGTTTATATATATATGTTTTTTGAAATCAATGTTTTTATTAAATTTTTTATCTCTTTAATTTCAAACGACCATAACTTTGGTTACGGGTGTCAGAATTGGGTGCAGAAAGTATCGAATTAAAACTTTCTGAGAGATTTACGACTTGTCATTGGGTTTACCCTATGACCCTCCTTTATCGGATCCTAAATCAATCATTTTAATTTTCAAATTTGCGATAAAATATTTTTAACTTGTCAAAACTCGGGACGCCACGATGCCGCTAAGGTTTTCTCGGGACGCCACCACAATTTTTCGGAATGTTGTCGCGGTTTTTTGGGATGTTGTCGTGGTTTTCTTGGGATACCGCAGTGGCGTCCTGAGAAGACGCTGCCGCGGTTTTCTTGGGATGTTGCAGCGTTTTCTTGGGACGCTTGGTCTTCAAAATTAGTGTGCCGTGGTGTTTTTTCCATGAACTGTTGCAGCATCCCTACTGAGTTTTAACGATAAATATAACTACGATATTAAATTTGTCATTTTTTTAACATAGTGGATTTGTCTTTCATGGCCAACCACAGTTGATTTATCATTTTCTCGATATATTATTGATTGATTGATTGAAAATTTGTAGATGAAATTATTGATCTTCCATTATTGTGTTATAGAAATTCTTACATTTTATTATTGGTTGATTTAAATACGAAGGGAAAGACAAATCAATTATCTTTAATAAATTAAATCTTTTATTCTAACAAATAAATTATTGAATTATAAAAAAATTCACATAACAACTATCATTGTTATGTTTGTCGTTAACGTTTGAATGACAAATTGCATGGTTCATCGAAAACCACCACAGTTTATCGCAAAACGTAACAATCTCATGACGGATCACATCGATTTGTCATGAGACCACCGCAATTTGCAACGAACTGCGACTGTTTGTCATGACAGCGCAGCGGTCTCATGACTTGCGGTCTCATTGGCAGTCTCAATGTCATTTGATGCACAACACTAAAAAATTCCATTGTTTGAATGTGTTCAAGGATATAGAGTTGTTGCTTGCTCTAATAGAGAATGTTTTTACCACTTATATGGATGAAGTTGAACGTTAGTCAACATTGTCGTTTAGTATTGGGTGATGTCCATAACATTGAGGGACGCCCATGGTAAGTTAAGGGACGTCTCTCAATACTAAACGATATCATCTCTCAACATAAATGGACGTTCCTTAGTATCTATGGACATCCTTCAATGTTAAACTGAGGGATATCTATTGTACATTTGAGGGATGTTCGTTGTTGGTGGAGGGATGTCCATCTTAAGTGGAGGGACGTCTGTCGTAAGTAGATGGACGTCTGTTGAGAGATAAGGGACATTCGTAGTAAGTGGAAGGAGTTTACTTCTATTTCAAAAAGCGTGTGTTTTACACATGAATGTAAAGTCATCCATCTTTGTTGAGGGGCACTAATTCCTCGATCCAATGGACATGAACTATTGTCCACCATCCTTTGGAGGATGGGTTAACTCTATTATGACCGTCCATCATCGTTAAGAGACGTCTATTTCTTGATCCAACGAGTATGAATCTTTGTTAGCCAAAACTTCTCTTATCTTGGATGTCCACTTTGGTTGAAGAACGATTGTTTCTCAACAAAAACATCCCTCAACCTAAGACACTTTGCCTTGTGGATAAACTTTAGATGTTCTTTATTGTTGAAAGACATTCGTAGTTGGTCCTTGAACGGTCCCGTTGGCTTAACTCTATTTTGTATTGGCCTTTTTTACCAGAGATAATGATTGCTAGATTTGTGTATTTTATTTCTATCAATTGAAGTTTTAGTTATCAATAAAATTTATTCCAAATTTGATATTGATTTCAAAATTTAAATTTTGTTTGGTTAATTTCTCTTGATTAATAATGAAAGTATCTTGTTATTTGGGCCCACCTTAGGAGAAGATGGGTGATGGGGCTCGGGAGTGGGATGACCACAGTTTGTCATTAATGGAGAAACGAAAACGTTCTTTGAAAAAATGTAGGGTTTTAGAGGCCATGAGAGGCGCCCGATAATCTCTGGTGAGGAATCCAAAAGATAAGAAATGGATGGACTCTGCTACTCGTCTTTAGGAGGAACAAAGGGATGGATCTATGGTGGATATTAAGCCTCAATGAACGTCATCTCAAGGATGGAAGAAGACAGGACTGAGAAAGGCATTGCCAAAGGAAGACAGTGATGGACGATGGGGCTCGAAAGTGGGATGACCACAATTTGTCATTGACCAGAAACCACGATGGTTGATTTGTCATTTTCCCTTTAAATATTTTAAGCAGATGGAAGTTGCCCTCTACCTACCATCTAGTAAGTGGGAAGCACAATTTCAACAAAAGTGTTCGTTGAAAAAATGTAGGGTTTTAGAGGCCATGAGAGTCGCACGATAATCTTTGGTGAGGAATCCAGAAGATAAGAAATGGATGGACTATGCTACTCGTCTTCAGGTGGAAGAAAGGGATGGATCTATGGTGGATATTAAGCCTCAATGAACGTCGTCCCAAGGATGGAAGAAGACACGACTGAGAAAGGCGTTGCCAAAAGGAAGATAGTAATGGGCGATGGGGCTCGGGAGTGGGATGATGTCACGCCTCCATTCTTCAAAGGCGTGATTCAGGGCCGAGGGCCCAAACATGGAGGCTTTGGAAGTCTCCAAATGCATGCTGGGCGTGCATTGTGTTCGGACAAATTAGTTCGGACAAAGGATGGTTTTAATCGGGACAAAGTGGCGGCTGGACAAAGCTGTCCGGGCTTCAGACAGCGCGCTGGGCCGCGCCAGCGTTGGGCCGCGAGGATGAGGCTCCAAGTTTGAATTTCAAACTTGGATAAGATCCGATCCAAGAATGATGGATCTCAAGCTTATGTGTCCGCAGCTGAAGCAGCAAATCCATGTGGGGCCAAGATGCACTTGAAGCCAACCAATGGGAGCACGCCACACCCGGGAGATGATGTGACTTATCCTTTTCGAATTTGAATGTTATCCAGGGGATTCAAACATTCAAATTGGCTTATCCTAGATGACATGGGACGGACCAATGGGAGAAGGGTGACACATCACGGCCAATGAGAAGATGCCATCGTGGAGGATGACAACACTCGGCCAATGACATTGTGACATGTCATTAATTATGTGTAATTGACTATGTGGCTCGAAGAGCCTCTCTATATGTTCATACCTTGAGTCACCAGCTAAGGATGGAATCCATATGATAAGTTGGATTACTACTTAGAGTTTGTGGTGTCCTTGGTGAAAGAGTTTCCTAGGTTCATCAATAATAGTGAACGGGTTGGGATTGGGTCCCGTAAACTGAGTGAGTCTTCTCTTCTTCTTCTTGTTATTTTCGAGCTAAGGCAATTCAGAGGGCTGGTCAAGAAGGGTTCTTGGCGCCATCACCCACTTCATCGAGATTCCGCACGGTGAAAAATCCGGGGTGACAGATGACCACAGTTTGTCGTTGACCAAAAACCACGATGGTTGATTTGTCATTTTTCTCTTTAAATATTTTAAGCAGACAGAAGTTGCCTCTACCTACCATTTGGTAAGTGGGAATTACAATTTCAACGAAAGCGTTCGTTGAAAAAATGTAGGGTTTTAGAGGCCATGAGAGTTGCCCGATAATCTCTAGTGAGGAATCCATAAGATAAGAAATGGATGGACTCTGCTACTCGTCTTGAGGAGGAAGAAAAGGATGGATCTATGGCGGATATTTAGCCTCAATGAACGGCATCTCAAGGATGGAAGAAGACACGACTGAGAAAGGCGTTGCCAAAGGAAGATAGTGATGGGCGATGGGGCTCAGGAGTGGGATGACTACATTTTGTCATTGACCAAAAACCACGATGGTTGATTTGTCATTTTTCCCTTTAAATATTTTAAGCCGACGGAAGTTGCCCTCTACCTACTATTTGGTAAGTGGGAATTACAATTTCAACGAAAGCGTTCGTTGAAAAATTGTAGGGTTTTAGAGGCCATGAGAGTCGTCTGATAATCTCTGGTGAGAAATCCAAAAGATAAGAAATGGATGGACTCTTCTACTCGTCTTTAGGAGGAAGAAAGGGATGGATCTATGGCGGATATTAAGCCTCAATGAACGTCATCTCAAGGATGGAAGAAGACACGACTGAGAAAGGCGTTGCCAAAGGAAGATAATGATGGGCGATGGGGCTCGGGAGTGGGATGACCACAGTTTGTCATTGACCAGAAACTACGATGGTTGATTTGTCATTTTTTCCCTTTAAATATTATAAGCAGACAGAAGTTGCCCTCTACTTACCATTTGGTAAGTAGGAATTACAATTTCAACGAAAGAGCTCGTTGAAAAAATGTAGGGTTTTAGAGGCCATGAGAGTCGCCCGATAATCTCTGGTGAGGAATCCAGAAGATAAGTAATGGGTGGACTCTGCTACTCGTCTTCAGGAGGAAGAAAGGAATGGATCTATTGCGGATATTTAGCCTCAATGAACGTCATCTCAAGGATGGAAGAAGACACGACTAAGAAAGGCCTTGCCAAAGGAAGATAGTGATGGGCGATGGGGCTCGGGAGTGGGATGACCACAGTTTGTCCAAAAACCACGATGGTTGATTTGTCATTTTCCCCTTTAAATATTTTAAGCTGACGGAGTTGCCCTCTACCTACCATTTGGTAAGTGGGAAGCACAATTTCAACGAAAGCGTTCGTTGAAAAAATGTAGGGTTTTAGAGGCCATGAGAGTCGCCCGATAATCTCTGGTGAGGAATCCAGAAGATAAGAAATGGATGGACTCTGATGCTCATCTTGAAAAGTAAGAAAGGGATGGATCTATGGCGGATATTAAGCCTCAATGAACGTCATCTCAAGGATGGAAGAAGACACAACTGAGAAAGGCGTTGCCAAAGGAAGATAGTGATGGGTGATGGGGCTCATGAGTGGGATGACCACAGTTTGTCATTGATCAGAAACCATAATGGTTTATTTATCATTTTTCTTTTTAAATATTTTAAGCAGACGGAAGTTATGCTCTACTTACCATTTGGTAAGTGGGAAGCACAATTTTTATAGCCTTGGTTTTTAGTTCCCTCGGCTCAAAGTATCCATGTTCACAAAAGAAATAATTTATTTAATAATTATGCGTAAAAAAATTCAATTTCTATCCAATTTAAAAAATAAAAAAATTAAACTTTTACAGCTAATTTAACGAGGATACAAAGAGTGAAAGATTTGAAAATGATCTTAATATTTGATATATTTGTTTTTCTTATTAAATCTCCTTCACCTTTAATAAGGATGTGATAAACACAAAATGATCCTATTTAATATAATAAATTGTATTCTAAAAATAAGAATCAATTTATTATGGACTTATGAAACATCTATTTAAAATTAAAAAATAAGACATTTAAAATTCTCTTCATAATTACTTCTTTGATATAAAAGTTCACTTCCATTTTTCCAATTAAGTTACATAATTTAATTTAAGGTGAAAAAATAAATTTAATTTTTTATTTAAAATGATTAGGACATCACTTGATGTTTAGCACAATACATTTTAAAAAATAATTTTTATAAATTTGTTAATTAATTAAAAAATTAATAATTTAATTACTAATAAATTTATTAATTATGACATCTTTTTTATTTATGTATCTTGTTAGTTTGTTAGTTAAATAATAATCAATAGTTGAATTGTTATGACTTTAGTTAATGTGTTTTATTAGTTTGTTAATTAATTAAATAATTAATAATTTAATTATTGCCTCCAATAAAAAATAACAAATATTATACAATAAATTTACAATTAATTATTTATTTATTTTGTTCATTATTTTTAATTTTTTTGAATGATGATAAAAGGTAAAGAAGTGATTGATTAACAAGTTTTAAGTTATAATAATTTTTTTAATTAATATAATTTTCTATATTAATTAATATAATTATCAACGTAATTTTATTTAATACTTAGAATTACACTCTTAAAATTATAGATTATATTTACTTAAACTAATATAGATTGATATAATTGTTACACATGTATTAACCATCTATTTAGAAAAGAAACATACCTCACACCTTACCTCTCACCAATCACACAACTCATAAGCAACGTAAAAAGAGAGCAGACTTCCAAAGTCTTATCTTCTCAAATTATATCACAAAATGTACCAGCATCGTTTTATGTACAAAAACATCATTAATGAAAATAAATAGTCACACAATAACCCACTTGGCACTCATCACAAAAAGGCGGTCACCGTCTCCGGGCATCACCTCATGAGGCACATGAAGTACAATAAAGGTAATATAAAGATTCAACACATTACCCAAGTTGTCCGCGAGCAAACTCTATGATAACACAACTCGTCGATCAAATAAACGGATAAGGTTGGCAGCGACGAATTGCTTCTCAACTTGCTACCTATAGGTCCAAAATTGACGAGGGTTGTCGATGGGCAGAGTTACAAGCCAGCACGCCACCCGTCAAGTGGAATGGTACTAGGATGATAAAACTTAGTGACAAAAAACCCACCAATTCATGTGACTGAAACTCTGGTCAGGTTCTGGGGCTCGAAACCCAAAGATGCGTCATCATCATCTCATCTTCATTTCGACTTCTGGGGTCGAAACCCGAGGACATGGATATTATGTCACCAATGTCCTATCATCCTTTCGCAAGTACAAACAATCAATCTTCTCACAGTAGAAGATTTTACGAGATAGCCTCGTTATACTTTAGCGTCAAAACTGCTTAAAACATCAAGAGGATTATTCCTCGTAATATATCCACAAATAACAAACAGAATATCATGTATGATAAAGTAAACGTAAGAAAACATATATACATAAAAATGGATGTGCTGTAGAAACAGCCCCCTTCGGGGTTTCAAGTGTAGTAGTTCACAAAATATTGGTTTGAAAACATGATGCAATGCAGTGCATAAAGTATAAAAATCTCTACCTCAATGACAACGACGACAACCTTACTTATTAGCTAGTTCCATGTGCTATCGGAAGTGAGAGTCGCACCACTAACATCTCCGGGGCATATAACAAGGTTGATGTCAAAATATCAACAATCACATAAAGGATAACACATAAGTTTCAATCAATACTAGGAATCCAAGACAATCTTTAAGGACATCAACTAGTCCCAATACGGAAATCAAATCTAGAAATATCACAAGAGTTCTAGACCGAAACATAAAACCAGACCAAAAACTAAGTATGGCTGATGAAGCCGAACGGAGTTCGCAAAACCCAACTTCGTGAAATAAATAGTGCGGTCAACTAGAAACATAATCAAGGTTGACCCGACACTCAACAGAAAACCCGAAGTCCCATCGGTCGACAAGACAAGGTGATTATCGACAAAACATGACACGCTTGACCTGAACCACTAAACAGTCGAGAAGATATAGCTGAAGCCATTCAAACCCAACCACAATCAACCAGGAATCACAGTGGTCAACCAAGACCACTCAACATAAGGCAAAGCGAAGGTCGACCGGGACCTCACAGCTTCGACCATACTAAACAACGGTCAACTATGACCGTTTAGTGTCGACGAGACATATTGACGGTCAACTAGAACCTCACAGCAACCGTTAAGACATATCCATAACCATCCAAGACTCAACAGTCGAGGAGACTTATCTAAAGTCAATTGAATATGACTCTATTGGAAATCGACTCGAAATCCATAAACCGAACATAGCCAAGACCTTGACAAATGACAAGAATTTCCATCAATGAATCACAAGGAATAGGTGAAACCCAATTGACGCACAAACGGCTCAAACGTGATGAAAATAGAACAATCTGCCCACTTCCGGTCAACCAACGCCTCCTCAGGTCGACAAGTGGCCCCTCTAGCAAAATTGCCAAAAATCAACCTTTTTCTTTGTTTTTCTCCTCCAATACTACTACCTAGACTGCAAATAAACCAATATAAACTACAAATTTTCCTTGGATTCGAGTTTCTAAACTCGAATCCGAAAGCAACAAAATCTCAAAATTTGAGCTTGAAAATGAAAGGAAAAAACAAAAATATTTACCAGCGACCTTCACATAAGTTGTTGGTCTCGACATCAGGAACCCGAATCTAATCATCTATCATCAAAATTTTGCAATGCTCCAATTTCGAACTCTTCCCTCTCTCTCTCTCTCCTCTCGGCCGCGTGAAAGGGAAGAAGGTTCTTTCTTTTTATATATATTAAATAAATCTAATATAATTTTCGATTCAAATTTCGACTCGTTCTAAACATGAACCAATAATGAATTCTTAGTCTAAATAATTTACCAAATTATTTACTCAATTAATTTATCGCTCGGTAAAACCTAATTTTACAAAATTTGACTATTTGGCAGAAAACTCACATGTGGCTACTAAGTGACAAAACGAGTCAACTTTTCAACGCTTGACAAAAAATCACGCAAAAAATTAAAATGTAGAAATTTATTATTATAAAATTCATAATTTTAAAGTTGTGGGATGAGGAACGTCCGTTGTTGGTAAAGGAAAGCCCCTCTTAAGTTGGGAACGCCAATAGTAAGTAGAGGGAGTTTGCTCCCATTTAAAAAAAGTATGTGTCTTGCATGTGACCTCCAACGTCTTTGGAGGATTATCCTGGCCGTTTATCTTCGTCAAGAAACGTTCGTCCTTTTATCCAACGAGCATAAACCATTGTTCGCTAGCGCCTTTAGAGGATGGCCTAGGATGATCTTGCCCGTTCATCCTCGATAAGGGACGTCTGTCCTTCATTCTAACGGACAAGAAACATCCTCTGCCAGCGCCTTTGGAGGAGGACCTAACTCTATCATGGTCGTCCATCATCATTGAGGGACATCTGTCTCTCGATATAACGGGTATGAACAGCTAGCACCCCTTCTCATATCTTGGGCGTCCATCGTTGTTTAAGGGCATTTGTCTCTTCATCCAACGACTAACAAAGACGTCTCTCAACCTTATGATGTTCCCAAGGACGATCTGCTCATGGATCAACCTTTGACGCCTCTCGTTGTTGAAGGACATTCGTTTTTTATCCTTGGACGTCTCCGTTGGAAGGTCCTTGACATTTTTTAGAGTTAACGTGACAATACTGTTTATCATGACATTATTTTTATGGAGAATGTGGCTTCTAGATTTGCGTTATTTATTTATTATAATTCAAAATTTTAATTATCAAATTATTTTTTTTAATTTAGCGTATTGATGACTCTAAAATTGAAAATTGTTCAATTAATTTTCCTTAATTTACAATGAGGGTATAGACAAGGAGAATGTTTTAGATTTAAGGGGATTATAGAATTAGATACACAAAATCTTGTAAAAAATGAATAGATTTGATAATAGAAAATTTGAAAAGTCCGTAATAAAGTTGAAATAAAGTAGAAGCCTTGGCAGAAACACTAGCTTCCAAAAGATGATTTGGGCCCACATTATCACCGACAATACATTAATTTTGTGGGTTCCACTGCACAAGCATTTCCTGGTCATACGCGCAAAATTCGTCGATCAGATGTATGTGTGGGGCATAAAATCAGACGGTCAACATTGCTTGCATTATTGATCCAACGTTGTAAAACTAACACACAAAGACAAGTATCTAAATCTCAAGGAATTAATTATAGTTACAACATTTAATTTTTTATTTATAATGGTTTCGAGAAGAGAGGTTCCCTTCATAAAGGAAGGAAACCTACCTCTCTCCAATCACACACCTCATTAGCAACGTAAAAAGAGAGCAGACTCTCTGGGTCTTATCTTCTCAAACTTCTTTCCTTCCTGCAGACGAACTCAATGGCCGAAGCAGTCATCTTCCCCGTTGTCAAAGACCTCCTTTCCAACTTGGGTTCTATTGCTTTGCGAGAGATTGCACTGATCTATGGCGTAGAGGAGGAGCTTTCCAAGCTCGAGAGCACTTTTTCTGCTATGAAGGCGGTGCTTCTTGACGCTGAGCAGAAGGCAGACCAGAGCCTTGCCGTCAAGGATTGGGTTGGGAAGCTCAAGGACGCAGCTTACGACGCGGATGACTTACTCGACGAATTGTCCTATGAAAATCTGAGGCGAGATGTGATTTCGAAGGATAAAATCGCCAAAAAGGTACGCATTCTCTTCTCCAAATATAACCAGTTTGTTTTCCGTGTGAAAATGGGCCACAAGATTAAGAAACTTAGGCAGAGACTAGAGCATATAGCAGCTGATAGAGCCCAGTTCCACTTCTCAGAAACAATATCTGATCCATCTAGGACAAGGAAAAGAGAGCATACCCACTCATTTGTTTCTGAAGAGGAAGTGATTGGGAGGGATGTAGAAAGAGAAGAAGTAGTGCAGCTTCTCCTCAAAACCAATGAAAAACATAATGTGTCCGCAGATGCAATAGTGGGAATGGGAGGATTGGGGAAGACAATGCTTGCGCAGTCTGTATTCAACCATAATAGAGTGAAAGATGCTTTTGATGTGAGACTGTGGGTGTGTATCTCTGAAATATTTGATCTGAAAATAATAGTGGAGAAAATAATAGAATCAGCTACCGAAGAAAGGCCATCAGGGCTTGGAATGGATGTATTACAAAGACGACTTCGAAGCCAAATTGTTGGGAAGAAGTACCTTCTCGTGATGGATGATGTGTGGAACGAGGATACTGAAGGATGGGTGGGCTTGAAAAGGCTGCTGATGGATGGTGCAAAAGGAAGTAAGATTCTCATCACCACTCGTAGTGTAAAAGTTGCCCATGTTTGTCAAGCAACTTCCCCCTACATTGTAAAAGGCTTGTCTGAAAGCAATTCATGGATATTGTTCAAGCAATTGGCTTTCTTTGAAGAACCTAAGAGCACAAACATGATTACAATTGGAAAGGAAATTGTAAATAAATGTGGGGGTGTTCCCCTTGTTATAAGGACCATTGCAGGACTATTGTACTTTAAAGCATCGGAAGATGAATGGTTGTCTTTCAAAAATAATGAGCTACCAACAATCACACAACAAGAAAATGACATAACTCATATCCTTAAGCTCAGCTACAATCACCTTCCCTCTCATTTGAAGCCGTGTTTTGCTTCTTGCTCATTGTTCCCAAAAGATCACGAGTTTGAGAAAGATGAATTGATCATGCTATGGGTGGCCGAAGGATTTGTTCAATCACAAGGTGGGAATAAATGCTTAGAGGATGTTGGTAATGAGTATTTTATGGAGTTGATATGGAGGTCCATTTTCCAAGATGTAGAAAGAAATAAAGAGGGTGAAGCAATAGGATGCAAATTGCACGATCTCATGCATGATTTAACACGATTAGTTGCAGGCGTAGAGTGTTTTACTCCAGATTCAGACATTAAGGATGTCAATGATCGAACACGACGAGTATCATTTGATCATGGATCAAAATGGTCTATACGTTCAACACCACAACTCAACCCATATAAATTACGGACATTTTTAACGTCAAGTTTGAGTGTTTTTGGTGATAGTAATAAAACTATATTGGAAGAACATATATCATCTTTTAAATCGCTACGCATTTTGAAATTACTATATTTGGATCTAGAAGTACCCTTTTCAATTGGTAAGCTAAAGCACTTGAGATTACTTGAACTTTCAAACAATAAAGAGATAAAGTCGCTCCCAAGTTCAATAACTAAATTGCATAATTTGCAAACACTAAAGCTCGACCGCTGTGGACACCTGAAAGAACTTCCTAGAGATATTGGAAATCTTATCAACTTGAGGCATCTTGTCATTGCTGTGACTGATGACATAAAACTCCTTCCAAACACCATTACTAAATTGCAATTTTTGCAAACATTGATTCTCTTCAATTGTGGTCTAATAGAATTACCTGAAAATATTGGTAATTTGGTAGACTTGAGGTGTCTTGATCTTAGTGTTAATAAATGTATGAAATTGCTTCCGAATTCAGTTGCCAAATTGCAGAAATTGCAATCATTGGAATTGTATTGTTGTTCATCTTTAAGAGAACTGCCGAGAGATTTATGCAAACTAGTAAAGTTAAAGCATCTAAATCTTGAAGATTGTGGTGAATTGAGGGAAATGCCAGGTGGACTAGGTA
>CM039472.1:2246817-2265206 GCA_022433065.1 Begonia loranthoides | reverse complement strand
GTTACAGCAGATATCCAAGCTCATATTGCAGATATTTTTGAAAACTCCTCTTCCAGGGGAGTTCTGCGGATCTCGGCCGAAGAATAGAGAAGTTCTCCCCTATATCAGCTTCTGGAAGGGGAAAACTTATCCCCATTCTTCCATTCAAAATCATGACTTCCATCTATCCTTCTCCTTCTCGAATTTTGCAATCGTCTGAACTGAGGTAAGTCCAACCTCAACTCTCCGATTCGATTTCTTCTCGGTGCGCCACGTTAATGGGTGTTGCCTTCCACAGGTCGGAAGATGTAGCACGACCTTGGGTAGTCCTTTTCCGGCGAGTTTAAAAGATAAGGAGTTTGAATGCATCAGTGTGCATCGAAGAGTAAGTCTCAGCCATCTCTTCTTTAATTTTGGTTCAAATCCCTGCAAACCGATTCTAACGAGTATGAGTCTTCTAAATGTTGAAGCTTTGGATTTCGTTTGATTATTGGAGGCTTTGAGCAGTGCAAGATTTCGTTACGGTATCGAAAGAAGAAATTCTTGAAGGTATGAAAATCATATTTTTCCAATCCATTTACGCCTCTGTTCCTGGCACAATAATGAAAATTTTATATGGATTATTGTGTGTTAAATTTCTTCATTTAAGTTGGACTGTTGGATTTCGTTTTTGCTCATTGCGTTGGTCTGAAATTGGATTAAAATCTACCTGCCAAGTTTTGTTCTATTGAGCTGAATTATGAGATCTCCTTTTCTGCAAACGTAGAGCAGACCCACGGGATTGGACCGTGGGCTGCAGCATAATTTTTACGCTGGACTTTAGCTCTAAGGATAATGCCCAATATGAGTTCAAACCCTCTGGACCGAAAATAAATATGTTTTGGGCCACTAGATAGGTTGGCCTTTGGGCCTTTAGTTGGACCTAAGAGTTTGGGTTCAAGGGTTAGGGCCACTAAATGGGCATATGTTAAGCCTATTTTAGATCATTTTGATATTTAAAGATAACTCACCAAAATTTTTCTTAAACTCCAATTTAGATACCCAAATATTGAAGTAAACTGTGGATTCTATAAATTGGACACTTTGAGCATTTGGGCTTGGATTATAATAACTCACTTCGAGGTAGAGTTTATTTATGCATTTCATTCGCATTTTTTTAATTTTTAAATAATTCTTTTACTTTAAATTTTATATTCTAATAAAACTTTCATTTTCAATTATTAGAATTTCTTTACATTGTATTTTTACACATTCTATCCTATGAGATGTGTTTTTTTTTTTAAATAAATGGTAAGAGATTTCTTTTGAAATGTCCTTGAGTTTTAATTCCTAAAGTGCAAATAGATAATAAGACAGTTGTATGTGTCGTGTCCTTGGGTCGCAAATCCCTAAACTCAAGTATCGCCTTTATTTCTTTAAATGTTTATAACATAAAAATGTGATTTTAAATGTTATATATGCTTAATAAAAATCTTTCTTTTAAATTCTGAAAGTTTTAAATCTCTACTGAGTTAGTCAACTCATCCATTTGATAAAATTTTTTAGGAAATTATTGCCAGAGTTGCAGTTGCCAAGTCAAGATTAGATCCAGCATAGTTGTTTAATTTCTATCCTTTTATTAGGCTTACTAGAGAGACTTTTAGTGAGATATATTTATTTAATTGGATGACTGTAAACATTAAATGTTTAATTTTCTTTCCGCACAGTTTTTCCTTTATTTGGATTATATTGTCTTACTATATGATGTCACTTTTAGGACCTTATAAGCCCACTAGATATTAGGCCCTAGTTTAAATAAATAAATTTTCTGTCTTCCGTTACTGCATAATTAATTTAAGTGAAATAGATAGGATGATCCGTCTCTTTTGAGTTGAATCATTCATCGTTCTATCTTGGGTCCTTTGTGGGTCGTGACAGCAAACTCAGTAACAAATCGTAGATCTCTGAGAACTTCGATTTGACATTTTCTGTACTCAATTCTAACACTCGTACCCAAAGTTATTGTCATTTGAAATTAAAGAGATAAAAAATCTAATAAAAATATTGATTTTAAAAAATATATATATATAAACTATTTTTCTTAAGACTACTTCAAAGTTTATAGTGGATCTTTATTTTTACTAATGGAAAAAATACACGAGCAGAGGAGAAATTACTAATAAGGAAACAAAAGTATAACAAATTTTGAGACTTAAATATCAATATATAAAAAAATTAAATAACCATAATATTGAATATAAACCCACCTCAATTATAATTCGGCTCACACCCGAAGTCTAACGTCTCCAAATGTAACAGCGTTGGGAGAGCCTGACTTCACTTTCATGGTTTGAGAGATGGAGGCCTCATTGCCAAGCTTGACGGCGTGGACTCCGTGCGCCACTTGGTAGAACATACCGCCTGGTTGATGCCGGCCTGAGATGTACTCGATGAAGCCATTGATTTCCCATGTTGGTAGAGAGTGTTTTCCGATGAGTACTGTTTTGTTCAGATCAGTGGGTTTTGGCATCTCCTCAAAGTTCCCATTGTTTAAGTGCCCTGGATGAAAACGAGCAGAGCAAGAGAATATACTGAGTTAATGCAGATTGGGTTAGACTAGAGATAAAATCAAACCAGTTGAGGTTTTTATGTTTCTCTCACTAGCAAGGAGAGAGAGAAAGCTCTAGCAGAGGAAGAAGAGAAAAGGAAACCATTGTGAAGGAAATGAAAACCCAGAAAAAGCAGCACCTTTTATACATCAAAGATCTACTGATAGTAAGGCAAAACAAAGTGGGATTACCTTCAAAGTAGGTAAGTGCAGAAGCAGGAGCAGCAAGCAGCAAGGAGGAAGCAAGAAAAAGGGCGAGAGCCTGAGCCACAGCCATATTTAGAAAGAGCGAGAGAAGGACGATGAAGCAGATGAGAGAGAGAACAGGAAGAGTGAGTCGAGTGTGTGGGTGAGAGAGCATACATAGAAAATGCGGAAGAAGAAGGAAGAAATGAGGAAGAAACAGTATTTGCAGACGTTGACGAGGAAGACCAAGACCAAGGTCGTTTTGTCTGTTTTCAATTATTTAAATACACAAATAAATAAAGTAATGTGAAATTAACAAAAATTGCATTTTTGGTTTCCACATAAATTTTGGTAACAATTTTAAAACTAAACAATAAAATATAATGAAAACAAAGAGCAGATGATTTGATGCCCCACACACAGATTTAAAATAGCTGGGTTCACTAATTCTATAACCACTTAATTCTAAAACATTCAATAATGCATATAAAAGACTATACATTCACTGTAAATTAATTCAAAACAATTTTTCAAGAATATCTGCAATAATATTATAATGTAGTTTACACGTTTTGTTATTTATATATATTTGGGTTGTTAAGGCTCGACAGTTTCGTTAGGCTCGACAAGCTCGTTAGTCTCGACAAACTCATTAAGCTCGACTCGTTAAACTCGACAGGCTCGATGAGCCAAATTTTTCCAGACTCGGCTCAACCAGCTTGGCTCATTTATTCTTCTTCAATCTTTCTTACTCGCTATCCAAGCACTTCTAATGGATCCTGCTAACACCACTTCTTCCCTTTCTCCCTTCCCGTCTCGTCTTTGATCTTTAGCCAATGTCCCTGAATATATATAAAATTCATGAATAATTTTATTTTTTAAATAATTTATTTAATTATATATTTTAATAATAATATGTTAACTATTAATATTCAAATTTATGAATAAATAGTAACAAATTCTAAATTATTTTAAAACTGAAACCAATTAATTGTCATTAATTATAAACTCCTTTACAATACCACGTTAATTAAAAATGATCAACATTAAATACAACTCATTAATAAAAATTTTTGAAAGATATTTTTCTAAGAGAGCAATCCTAGACCAATCCCCAATGTAGATATTTTGTAAGAGAGCAATCTTGGACCAATAGTCACCTTGTGCTTTGCTCTACAATCTCCTAGAGTCAATTTCCAATAAAATTGGATTAGATTAATTTTTATAATTTATAATTTAACGATTATGTTTCTGATAATACTTTAATAATTGACTCACATAAAAAATTTGAGTATTACAATCACTCGTTTGCAAAACTTGCAATTTAGTAATGGAGTTTTGGAAAGAATTCTATGTAATTTTTGGTTATATCAAGATGTCTCAAGTTGATAAGACTTCCAATTCCAATGGGAAGTTCTTTCAACCAAGCTATCGAGAATTAGTGTTTGCAAATTATGCAATTTAGTTATTGAACTAGGGAGCGACTCTTTCTTTCCATATGAAAGATTAAGATATCTTAAGTGCTTTAGCATATCAATTGAAAAAGGTGTTTCTCATCTCCACGTGAAATCCAAAACGTGTAGCGATTTAAAAAGATGTTATGTTTGCTTCCAATTGAGTAGCATTAATATTGATAAAATGACTATTTGACATTAAAAATGTCCTTAATTTATATGGTTTGAGTTGTGTTGATCGTATAGACCAATTTGATTTACAATCTAATAATACTCGTCGAGTTCGTTCATTGACATTCTTAATGTATGAATCTAAAGAAAAACACTCTGCTTTTGCAACTAATCATGTTAAATCACATGAGATCGTGTAATTTGCATCCTATTGCTTCATCCTCTTCATTTCTTTCTACATCTAGGAAAATAGACATTAAATTTCTTCTTCACTGTCTTAATTATGAAAGCAATGTCTCAATATGCCTGATTTTTAAATCTGTCTAAGTAATGTGTTGTAACCCATTTGGCAGTAGCATGACGACTTTCCATCTTTCTCAAGCTTGTGTGAATGTTATTGTAAAATTTTATTTGAAAGTTCATTTCACCTTGCATTTTTTAGGCGTGCAACTACCACCGGCATCCTTCCTGGCAAGCAGCCCTCAATCGATGCACATCACTGTGGGTGAGTTTTATCCCGTACCCGTTCTTCAACGTATGATCAACAATTTCTTCTCTAATCTTCTTCAATGAACTGTACTTTTTGCCAAGGCCCATTCCAGGGAAGCTGCCTTCTGCTTGTGTTGGACGTCTAGGCCTACTCTCGGCTATGTCCATGTCTTCATCACTAATTGATTGACATAATGAACGGAGGTCCTCATCGTCATCCCCGTGTAGAGTTACTGATACGGAATACAACACAATCGCAGTTTCATTTTCAATTCCACATACCTCATTCTCATTGAGCAAACATGTGGCTGTGAGTATCATTTCAAGTTGACGGTTAATAACAAATTCTTCGTCACTCAAAGATGTCATTTGCTTCTCAACAAATTCTTCAACTTCGCTAATCGCTAGTCGTTCTCTCCAGCTCTTCAGATTTTCTAGGGTTACCTAATCAATTATAAAATGTCTGAGAATATGGCAAACCGTCAGGCGTTCGCGGTTATGTATATTCCTGAGTTAAAGAGAGATGGTGTTTTGTGGTGTCTTGAGACACTGCGTGTCTCATGTCCACGTTCTTAACGGGGAACGTGACCGCGATGTTAGCTTTGTCATTTTCCAATACGACAGTGATTTGTTTGTTAAAAAAAAATATCATAGTGGTTGACTTGTCATTGATCACAAACTACAATGGTTGATTTGTCATTTACCCTTAATATTATCATGTTATTGTGGATTATCTAAAAGCAATGAAAAATACATATTGATCAACTTAAATTATCAAACTAGAATTTGTTAAGTGATCCTACTCTCCGGATGATCAAGAAAGTGAATTTGGGTCTAAGAATTTTATCTCTAATCATACTAGTTTCTAGAAGTAGCTTTAAACCCGTTGAAAGCTAGCATGCAAACTTTTGTGAAGATCAATTAACTAATTAATTAATTATGAAAGAAATATCAAAGTTTGAACATATTTTAATTATTAATTGCTAGATAAGATTTCATCATTTCAACTTCCCTCCTACAAACACGATAACATTAATAACCAAGAAATCATATATAAACGTGACAGAAAAATCAAATGAGCACACAACATTACCAAATCTGCTGCATAAATGGCATTAGTTTACTGATGAGGATGAAGTATTGGCCTAGTATTTGATCTATATGTTGGGAAATGTGTACCCATCAAACCAATACGTTAGAGCAATTTTAATATATGACCAAATTTATCTTCATTCAATTTAGGTTATACTTTATATATTTTATAGAAATTTTCTTGATTATTTCAAATTTTGTGTTAGCATATATTATATATATAAGTGAATTAAAATAAGTTGAGTACTTATATTTAAAGTATGAAATCTTTAAATAAATTATAATCATAAACTTAGTCTAGTAACAAATGATTATGTTGCACATAATATGATTGTATAAACTTGATAATTTGGTTAAATTTAGAATAATTAATTTTTTAATGATTATATATATTTGATGATTATTTATTGTATTTAATAAACTATTATTTTATTTTAATTTATTCTTTTAATTACCCAATAAATTTTTTTATGAGTTATCATCCAAACACCTTGTATATTGTCAATAAATTAAATTACATAATGTTAACATTAATTCAATGAATTTATTTTTACAAATTCTATTGTTTATTAGTTCAATCCTCTAATAATAAATAATAGGGAAATTAACACTACAGACCCTATAGTTTGAGATCAATAACAAGTCAAACCCTTGAGAATTTTTTTTAACAACTAAAACCTTAAACTATGAAAAATTAACACCGTCAACCTCGCAGTCAATTTTTCCGTCCAAATCCGTCAAACTTAACTCCTCAGTTAACTTGAAAATTTTTTCCCTCATTCTCGATCTCGTTCGTCGGCGCTAATCTTTAAAATCGATGTAAGTTCTTCCATAAAAATGAATTTCAGAGTCGAAGATTCAAAAATTTTGAACTTTCTGACTGTAAAACGACGATTTTTGAAGAAGAGCCATTCGTTTTAGGGTTAAAATACGATTTTTTACACTGACGGACGTCCGTTATACGCTGATGGACGTCCGTCGTAGGTTAAAGGACGCATTTTTATTTAAATGGACGTCCGTCTAGCCATATTATATTTAATATTAATAAAAAAATTCAAATTACTGTTTTAACCCTATAAAAAAAATGTCAATAATATTTTTTAAGGACAAAAGGGTAATTGGACAGACAAGTGGCAGACTGTACACCACTTGTCTGTTCAATTACTCTTTTGTCCCTAAAAAATATTACTGACATTTTCTTTATAGGGTTAAAACAGTAATTTGAATTTTTTTTATTAATATTAAATGTAATATGGCTAGACGGACGTCCATTAAATAAAAATGCGTCCTTTAACCTACGACGGACGTCCATCAGCGTATAACGGACGTCCGTCAGTGTATAACGGACGTCCGTTATATGTTAAAAATCGTATTTTAACCTAAAACGAACGACTCTCCTTCAAAAATCGTCGTTTTACAGTCAGAAAATTCGAAATTTTTGAATCTTTGACTCTGAAATTCATTTTTATGGAAGAACTTACATCGATTTTAAAGATTAGCGTCGACGAACGAGATCGAGATTGAGGGAAAAATTTTTCAAATTAACTGAGGAGTTAAGTTTGACGGATTTGGAAGGAAAAATTGACAGCGAGGTTGACGGTGTTAATTTTTCATAGTTTAGGGTTTTAATTGTTAAAAAAATTCTCAAGGGTTTAACTTGTCATTGATCTCGAACTAGAGGGTTTGTGGTGTTAATTTCCCTAAATAATAATTCATGGTCTTGACAATCAATGATAAAGATATAATATAAAAAAAATGAGAAATTATTGAATTAATGAAAAAGTGTCCTTGAGCTTGGAAAGCTCCTCCTCTACGCCATAGAAATCATATTAACAAATTTATGTTCATTCAATTTTTTGTGTGAATTCAAACGCTTTGTACACTGTGACAAATTATCAACAATTACAAAAATTTAAGCTTGTGAGTTTAAAGTATAATTTAATCATTTATATTTATCTTAATATTTCTCCAATTTTTTTATTGGTCCTTACATGTGTATTTTTTAATGAGTTAATTTTTGACTTTGATGAGATTTAAATTTGATATCTCTAACTCTGATATCATGACAAATTACCAACAATCCCAAAAACTTAAGTCTGGGAGTTGAAGTATAATTTAATCATTTATATTTATCAATAAATTAAATTACATATTTGAGATGAGAATGTTAACATTAATTTAATAAATTCATTTATACAAATTCTATTGTTTATTAGATTAATGATCAAATAATAAACAAAGAGTACTGTTTCAGATAAGTCGGTTTTGGCATCTCCTCAAAGTTCCAATTGTTTAAGTACCCTGAATGGAAAAAAGCAGAGCAGGAGAACATACTGAGTTACTACAGATTGGGTGATGCACTCTGGATCTGCATCAATATATTTTTATTTTTATTCTTTTATTAGGATGAAGGAAGTTCAAAGAAAGAAGATTTGGGGTTAAATCCTCAAAAACCCGAGAGGATGATGCAAATTTGAATTCAATCAAAAACTATCAAGCCAAAGATCGAGGAAACTTTTTAAATCGACTGAAAATCGCAACCAAAAGATATTGAAGAAAGAGAAAAATATTATCTCTTATGATAATATCTCTAAAAGATTCACTTTTGGATCAAAGAAAGTTTTCAAATTGACCGAGAATCACAACAATACGATCTTGAAGAAAGAGAAAGATATTATCTCTTAAGATAATATCTTTAAAAACTTTCACTTTTGTATAGAAGATCTAGATCCACTTATTTAGGAGATCTAGATCCACTTATCTAAGTTATATTATATTTAGTTTTTTTTTAATTTATATTTGTAAAAGGTTATATAAAGCCATCTAGTTTTATGTTTTATGGTTGTTGAATTTTGAGAAATAAAGCTTTTACTTTTCGGGAATTGGAGAGATCCTTTTTCTTCCTTTGGTGAGTGATATCCAAAGAACTCTTTGGTGAGTTATATCCAAAGTCCCTTTCGTGTGAGTTATATCACGAAAGAAACTTGCAGCCGCGTCCTTATCCAAGGAGGTGAGAAGCGTTGCGTTCATCCATCACGTGCAGTACGTTCCGTGCCCACATCATTGGGTTAGACTAAAGATGAAATCAAATCAGTTGAGGTTTTTTTGTTTCTCTCACTAGCAAGGAGGGAGAGAAAGCTCTGATCTACATTCTGAGGGAAGCAGAGGAAGAAGAGAAAAGGAAATCATTGTGAAGGAAATGAAAACCCAGAAAAAGCAGCACCCTTTATACATTACAGATCTACTGGTATAAGGCAAAACAAAGTGGGATTACCTTCAAAGTAAGTAAGTGCAGAAGGAGCAGCAAGCAGCAAGGAGGAAGCAAGAAACAGGGCGGGGCGAGAGGCTGAACCACAGCCATTTTTAGAGAGAGAAAGAGAGAAGGACGATGAAGCAGATGAGAGAGAGAATACGGTGAGTAAGTCCAGGAGTGTGGGTGAGAGCATATATTGATAATGCAGACGAAGAAGGAAGAAACAGAATTTGCAGAAGTGACTTTGAAGAGGAAGGGCAAGAACACGGTCGTTTTTTCTGATTTTCTTGGGCCTTTCAAACCGACTTTTTCTCCTCTATTCATGACGTGGAGTGTCTATGTGGCACTCTATGGGTATATATGTTTGGCTCTGTTTCTTAGAAAAAAATAAATGAGCTGTCTTTTCAAATATTTAAATACACAAATAAATAAAGTATTGTGAAATTAACAAAATTACAATTTTTCGTAAAAAATGTTATAAATAAATAAAATATGATCAAAATAAATATCACGTCTTTCTACTAAATAATTTAAAAAATTATTTTTCTTTAGAAAAATTTCATTATATGTGTTAAACTATTTTCCTTTACGAAAATAAACTAGTAAGAGAAAAAAGAAGATGATGATGAGAATTGGAAGGTGTAATAAAAAAAAAATTATTTTCGACGATGAGAATATGTTCGAAAAACTGAAAACGTGAAAAGTATTTACGACAACGAGAAGATCATGTCGGAGCTTTCTGGAATCATCTTAGTAGTAATATTACTTTAATTATAGTAATTTTAACCTAAAGTTGAAATAACATTAAAATTTGCAAAGAGTAAAGTTTTATCATCGTTTTCTGCTAATATTTTTTTTAACAAGTAACGATGATATTTGTGTGGGTTATTTCTCATAATTTAATATTTAAGTTCTTTGCAAAAATTATTCAAAGTTAACTTGTCATTGAACTATTATTGTTTAATATTAAAGAAGTAATAGAAATTTAGGAAAATAACAACCAACTATCATATTTTACTGTCAATGATAAGTTAACAACTAAACTATTTTTATTAACAAATAAACTACTGAACTATAGAAAAAAGTCTCCACTAATATCACTGTCACGTTTAACGTTAAATGCTTTGATTTTGATCCGCGACGCCTTGACAACGATAAGTGGCGACTTGACCATGACCACAACAGATTGATAAGTAAGAAATTCTTTTCTTTTACTTAGTGCAACGGTGAATCTTTGCAGATCAATAATTCTCTCAATTTTCAACGGTTCTGGTCGCTTGAGAAATCATTTTCCATCATCTTTTCGCAATGCATAGGTAGGAAACATCTGTTTTATCATTCATTGATTATCAGAGCAGATTCGGGCAGAAAAACATGTAGAGTTTCATGATTTTGAATTGTGTAAAGGAAATTGGGGGTTTATAAGCGTTTTTAGGCCTCAAAAGTGGGACAAGTTGCCTTTGACATCTTGTCAGAGCGTAGATCTCGAAAAGTTATGTGAAATAAAAAGAAATCGTCCAAATCCGTTGATTGAACACAAAATTATGACCTTCTAAAGTTTCCAAGTAAACAATCTCATTTTTTTCTTGCTTGAATCTACACTGATATGCACTGAATGACAAAACTTATCTCTTCTACGTGTGCATCACAAAAAAACAATGGAAAACGAGTCTTCAAGCCTCCAAAAACTGTTGAAAATTGAGAGAATTATCGATATGTAAAGATTCACTGTCACACTAGGTAAAAGAAACGAATTTCTTTATTGTCAATCCACCGCGAATCGTGATCAATACTTAGAGGATCGTCGTCAAGCCGCTGTGATTTGTCATCAAGCTGCCGCAGGTCGTGGTGACAGCGATGATTGCGGCGACAATTATTTATAATTCATTGATTAGTTTATTAGCGAAAAAGTAAAATAATTGATTTGTCATTAAAAATAAAGTAAGAAGTAATTGTCATTTTCCCTAGAAATTTAGTTGGAGCAAAGGTTGCTTCAGTTGGACAAAAATTCTGAAATAAAATTATGGATTTTTTTGATGAAAGCGAAGTAATGTATTATTTATTTATTGTATCAATTTAAGTATATTATATTATGTTTATATTTGGTATTAGCATTAATCTAGTATTAAACATCAAAATATGACTACATCACCTTAAATAGTCTTCATATCCTTTGATTCTTGAGGTGAATTTACAATCTAAAACTATGAGTAGTTGTTTCTGTATTTTTTAATTACTAAATATAAATTCTATAATATTATTCTTCAATCCCTTCTGCTTCTCTCTGCTCTTCCCTCTCTTTGATCACCCTCTCTATCTCGTCTTTCATCTTTATCCACTCGTCGTCTTTCACCTTTATCCACGTTTCCTGAATACATATAAAATTCATGAATAATTTTTTTTTAATAATTTATTTAATTATATACTTTAACAATCAATTTATTAACTATCAAGCTTCTCAAATTTATTCAAACAAAATCTCAACATTCAAATTCTAAATAATTTTAAAAGTGAAACCAATTAATAGCCATCAATTTTAAACTTCTTTAAAATACCACATTATTTAAAAGTTATCAATATTAAATGCACTTATTAATGAAAAACTTTAAAAGATGTCAACAATGAAAATACTTAATTGCATCTTATGTTAAAAGATTAAATATTAATAAGAATAAGAAAATACTGTTTTAGGTACCTCCCCCATGGTGATACTGTTTTTGGTGTGAGCAACCTTAGACCAATCTTCACCCGTTTGTGGCGTGCATCTTTGCTCTAAAGTGCTACAACCTTCTATAGTCAAATTCGTTAGAGAAGAGAGTCGATGAATGTCTTTCGGAAATGAAGTCACTCGTGGGCAATTAATAATTTCCAATTTCTGCAATGAAGTAAGGTTGCCAATCCAATCCGGCAGCGTAAGAAGATTATTACAATCGATAATAGAAAGAGAATCCAGCGTGGTTGAGTGTCGAAGATGTTCAGGAAGACTAGCAAGCTTTGTAAGTCCCTCCAATCGTAAAGTATGAAGTGCTTCCCATCGCGTGTCATCCTCAGCATGCGATAGAAAGGAAATAAATTCAGGGCAACCACGTATATATAAATGAGAGAAGCAATGAAATGATGGAGGTAGGAAGCGTGCTTCCCATCGCGTGTCATCCTCAGCATGTGATAGAAAGGAAATAAATTTAGGGCAGCCACGTATATATAAATGAGAGAAGCAATGAAATAATGGAGGTAGGAAGCTCTGACAAGCATCTCTGGCAGTAAATTCCCTCGGTTTCCACAATCCCTTCAATGAATCCATGTTCTCAAGAGTGAGGAATTGTAAGGATGGAAAGCAAACACAATCAGATTCATCCACCGCCTCATTATTGTTCACATACTCTAGGAGACTTAATTCTGTTAAAAGCAACTCTTTGAGATTTGGAAGTCGATCGAGTGGGGAAATATACTGCAGTATTTCGCATTTAACAATCTTGATTTTGGTCAAATTCAGCAATGAAGATACCTAGCTGCAAAATCTGACTCCACCATATCCATATATCTTCAAAGTTTCGACATTTTTGTTTGGATGTAATTTTTCCAAAACCACAGAGTTGGGATCGATAGCACTAGGATTGTAGCCGAATTCATCCCATTCTAAGGAGAAATGACAGAATCTATGTTTATCTTTCAAGTTTACAGTGTTGGCTTGGGACCAATCCTTCCTCAAGTGATGTAAACCTCGGATACACAACTCTCCCCTTATGTTGATAAGGGTATTAAGTTG
This sequence comes from Begonia loranthoides, assembly GCA_022433065.1. Lineage (NCBI taxonomy): Eukaryota > Viridiplantae > Streptophyta > Magnoliopsida > Cucurbitales > Begoniaceae > Begonia > Begonia loranthoides. The sequence goes on along the minus strand of CM039472.1, from coordinate 2,252,229 downwards.
ACACAGCCCATTATCTTCAAAAGGCACCAAGGGACCCACTACATACAAGTTCATTGTCTCAAGAGCAGTCAACTTACCTAGCCCACATGGCATTTCCGTCAATTTCTCACAATTTTCAAGATCTAGATGCTTTAGATTTACTAAATTGCAAAAGTCTCTCGGCAGTTCTCTTAGAGATGTACACCAAGCTAGTTTCAATTTCTGCAATTTGACGATTGAATTCGGAAGCAATTCTAAATTATTCCAAGTAAGATCAAGAAACCTCAAGTCTACCATATTACCAATATTTTTTGGTAATTCTGTTAAACTACTACAATTGCACAAAATCAAGGTGTGCAAAAACTGCAATTTAATAATGGAGTTTGGAAGCAGTTTTATGACACCATTTTCGGAAAGATCAAGATGCCTCAAGTTGACAAGACTTCCAATATCTTCTGGTAGTTCTCCTAGAAGTGAGCAATATTTGAGATCCAATTTTTGCAAAAATTGCAATTTAGTAATGGAGTTCGGAAGGAGTTTTATGTTACCATTCCAGGAAATGTCAAGATGCCTCAAGTTCATAAGACTGTCAATATCTCTGGGAAGTTCTTTTAGGCGTTCACAACAATTGAGATTTAGTGTTTGCAAATTATGCAATTTAGTTATTGAACTTGGGAGCGACTCTATCTTTGTATTGCGTGAAAGATTAAGAAGTCTCAAGTGCTTTAGCAGACCAATTGAAAAAGGTACTTCTAGATCCAAATACGATAAATCCAAAATGCGTAGCGATTTAAAAGATGATATATGTTCTTCCATTCCAGTCTCATTACTCTTAAAAACACTCAAACTTGATGTTAACAATGTTCTTAATTTATGTGGTTTGAGTTGTGGTGTTGAGTGTATAGACCATTTTGATCCATGATCAAATAATACTCGTCGAGTTTGTTCATTGACATCCTTAATGTTTGAATCTGAAGAAAAACACTCTCCGCCTGCAACTAATTGTGTTAAATCATGCATGAGATCGTGTAATTTGCAACTTATTGCCTCACCCTCTTCATTTCTTTCTACGTCTTGGAAAATGGACCTCCATATCAACTCCATAAAATACTCATTACCAACATCCTCTAAGCATTTATTCCCACCTTGTGATTGAACAAATCCTTCGGCCATCCACAACTTGATCAATTCATCTTTCCCAAACTCGTGATCTTTTGGGAACAAGGAGCACTAAGCAAAACATGGCTTCAAATGAGAGGGAAGGTGATTGTAGCTGAGTTTAAGGACCTGAGTTATCTTATTTTTTTGTTGCGTGATTGTTGATAGTTCGTTATTTTTGAAAGACAACCATTCAGCTTCTGATGTTTTAAAGTACTGTAGTCGTCCTATGGTCCTTATAACAAGAGGAACACCCTCACATTTCTTTACAATTTCCTTCCCAATTGTAATCATGTTCGGGTTCTCTGGTTCTTTACATTCTTTGAAAGCCAATTTCTTAAACAATATCCACGAATTGCTTTCAGACAAGCCTTTTACAATATAGGGCGAAGTTGCTTGACAAACATGGGCAACTTTTTCACTGCGAGTGGTGATGAGAATCTTACTTTTGCACCGCCCATCAGCAGCCTTTTCAACTCCTCCCATTTTTCACCTTCCTCATTCCACACATCATCCAACACAAGAAGGTACTTCTTCCCATCAATTTGGCTTCGAAGTCGACATTGTAATGAATCCATTTCAAGCCCTGATAGCCTTTCTTTGGTTGCAGATTCTATTATTTTCTCCACTATTATTTTCAGATCAAATATTTCAGAGATGCACACCCACAGTTTCAAATCAAAAGCATCTTCCACTCTCTTATGGTTGAATACAGATTGTGCAAGCATTGTCTTCCCCAGTCCTCCCATTCCCACAATTGCATCTGCTGACACATTATGTTTTTCATTGGTTTTGAGCAGAAGCTGCACTACTTCTTCTTTTTCTACATCCCTCCCAATCACTTCCTCTTCATGAGCAAAGGAGTGGGTATATTCTCTTTCCCTTGTCCTAGATTGATCAAGTATTGTTTTGAGAAGTGGAATTGGGCTCTTTCAGATGCTATATGCGCTAGTCTCTCCCTAAGTTTCTTAATCTTGTGGGCCATTTTTGCACGGAAAACAAAGTTGATTATGTTTGGAGAAGAAAATGCGCACCTTTTTGGCAATTTTATCCCTCGAAATCACTTCTCGCCTTAGAGTTTCGTAGGACAATTCATCGAGTAAGTCATCGGCATCGTAAGCAGCATCCTTGAGCTTCCCAAGCCAATCCTTGTCGGCGCGGCTCAGTATTTGATCTATATGTTGGGAAACGTGCACCCATCAAACCAATATGTTAGAGCAATTTTAATATATGACCAAATTTATTGAATGAATTACAATTCAAACACATTGTATATTGACTATAAATTAAATTACATAATAACTGAGAATGTTAACATTAATTTACTAATTGATTTCTACAAATTCTATTGTTTGTTAGTTTAATGATTGAATAATAAACGAATAATTCATGATTGTTGAGAATTAATTATTTAATCAAGAACTAATGACAGCCAATGATAAAGATATAATATAATAAATTAACGAATTACAAACCTATATCTATTACGAATTTAAATAAAAGGTTAATATATATGTAACGATTATATCAATGTATATTACTTCAAGTAAATATATTCTATAGTTTTAAGAGTGTAACTCTGAGTATTTAATGAAATTATATTAATATTTATATTATTTAAAAAAATTATTATAACTTAAAATTACAGATCAATCAATCTCTTCTTCGTATTCTATAATTAAAAAAAAATTAAACAAAAAAAATCAAATAATTAATTGTGAATTTATTGTATAATATTTATTATTTTTCGTTACATAAAATAATTAAATTATTAATTATTCAATTAATTAACAAACTAATAAAACACATTGACAAAATTTGTCGTAACAATTGAATTATTGATTATTCATTTAGTTAATAAACTAATAAGACACATAAATAAAAATTGTCATAATTAATAAGTTTATTAATACTTTAATTATTGATTATTCAATTAATTAACAAACTTATAAAACTATTTTTGAAAATGGATTGTGCCAAAATATAAAGTGGTGTCATGTTGCTAAGTCTTTGTTTGTTTATTTCGAATATGTCAATCCCTTGCACTCGTAGCCAAAGTTATGGTCGTTTGAAATTGAAGAAGTCAAAAAACATTGATTTCGAAGGAAACCGCACGGGCGTCCTGATGATATCGCAGGGGTGTCGTGAGGACACCGCAGGGGCGTCCTAACGACATCGCAGGGGTGTTGTGAGGACACCGTAGGGGCGTCCTCGGGCGTCCTCATGACATCGCAGGGGCGTCGTCAAGACGCCGCTGCTCCTGACGACCCCTGCAGTGTCGTGAGGACGTCGTGGTGTCGTCAAGACGCCCTTGCGGTGTCCAGAGAAAATTTTGTGTTTTCCTTCGCAACACACGACACCGCTGCGGTGTCCTCACGACTATTTTTAACGGCGAACGTGACTGCGATGGTAGATTCGTCATTTTTCTATACGTTAGTGGTTAAAATGACTGTGATGGTAGATTCGTCATTGACCTAAAATCACGATGGTTGATTTGTTTATTCTAATTAGATTAGTTTCTTTGTTATATTAATTTTATTATTTTAATTAAGTTATTTGTGTGTTTGTAAATACTCTTTGAAAATTAACGAAATATGTGTTATAATTTATTGTATCTTACGTAATAATTTCAAATAGTAAACAATTTTATGGCTTCTACCCAAGCAAATGCTTATCTTTTTCCCCGTTGCCGCAACCATTATCTCTTAGAAATAGCCAAGCCCACTTCCATAATTCTCCTTTGTATTAATTGTCCCTCATTTTCATCCTATCCACAATCATGTTGAAAGTTGGTGGTTCATTTTCGTCATCAAACTTCTATAATAGTATGTGGTTTGAATCAAGTATTTTCCTCCTTTGAGGACTGGAATAGCATATTAGTACTTTTGGGTTGATTTCGATTGGAAAGTGTAGTGTTCTCGAAAGACATAAAACCCTTGTCTGCATCATTTATAGCTCCACAGCTTATAAGGTAAAACAAATATAGTTTATCGAGGATCGGTGCAGGTCAGTTCACAAATAGTTGATGTTATGATTGTCGAGAACTAAACGATCTATCATGATAAAATCGTTATGCATATAAATCAAATATAGATTTATAAATTACAAAATAACTTCCATCATTGATGTTCTTTGGAAACTATAATGTTGTGTTAGTCCGTTTGAGCTCTTCTAAACCTTCTTCTATCTTTCATTGATGTAGTAGTCTCTAAAATAAGATAGACAGATTTAGGGACTCAAAATCATTCTGAATAAGTTATTTAAAGACTCTTGTTATTCCGAGTTGATATTCGGATTCTGATTTTTGAAGCATCTGGGTTCAAAGGAAGGCTGGGTTTGCTTCTGTTTTGAGTGAATTAGAAAATGAATTGGGAAGGAGACCAATATGGTCATATGAATTTTGTGGAGAGGGAGGATACAGCGATATAAAGTTGAATATCGTTTATTTTAACATAGCTTTGTCATATATTTTGTTTGTATGATAATAGTTATTCAATGTTATCTAGTTGGCATTGAGTTATTGGTTCTTGTTTCTCTTCGTTTTTGATTAAATATTCTTTATTGAACAGAAAGGGTGCTGATAATTGTGTTTCTAGAATTGTAATTTGAATCCGCACCATTGAACTTACTTTAACTCGAACCTCATTTACCAACACAATTCAACAAAGTTCAAAGCTTATGATTCTACTGGACATAGCCATAGTCACTTTATTGGTTCTACTAGCTGGGAAATACTGCTCCTTGCCATTAAATTTGATAGACGGGTTTATTTATTTATTTATTGTTTCAACAAATGACATTGCTAGATACATATTGCAATCTTTAACCAATCTTCTTTGTTTAGATAAATATATGCTTGGATGAATTTCGAGTTCTTACTGAAAAAGTGTCTGACCTCTCTCGCACTATACACATACTTCCTCTAACACTTTTTGAGTTTAGGATTAAATAACTTCAATTGAAATTCTCAATATGATTGATAATGAACATTGTAGTCCATTCAACATTTTATTGACAATTTTCAGATGTATTCAAATGCATTTATATTACTTTTTTGTTGTGTTAGATGAATTTGGTTATATTAATTGTATTAAGTTCAAATGTTGGGTGGGAAAGTTGCTTGCTTAATCTGAAAAATCTACTCTCAACCATATATTACAGAATATTACAGAATATTTTCTAACATGTGCAAGATCAGAGCACTTAAACATACAGACAATAGAAAAGGACTAAATCAGCTTTGAATTTGAATCTAGCAGTTTTGAACATTCCCTT
>CM039472.1:2231216-2246460 GCA_022433065.1 Begonia loranthoides | reverse complement strand
TTGGCAAGCTCCTCCTTTACGCCATAGATCAGTGCAATCTTTCGCAAAGCAATAGAACCCAAGTTGGAAAGGAGGTCTTTGACTAAGGGGTAGATGATTGCTTCGCCCATTGAGTTCGTGTGCAGGAAGGAAAGTAGTCTGAGAAGATAAGACCCAGAGTCTGCTCTCTTTTTACGTTGCTAATGAGGTGTGTGATTGGAGAGAGAGAGGTAGGTTTCCTTCCTTTATGAAGGGAACATCTCTTCTCGAAATCATTATAAATAAAAAATTAAATGTTGTAACTATAATTAATTCCTTGAGATTTAGATACTTGTCTTTGTGTCTTTGTGTGTTAGTTTTACAACGTTGGATCAATAATGCAATCAATAATGCAAGCAATGTTGACCGTCTGATTTTATGCCCCACACACACATCTGATCCACGAATTTTGCGCGTATGACCAGGAAATGCTTGTGCAGTGGAACCCACAAAATTAATGTATTGTCGGTGATAATGTGGGCCCAAATCATCTTTTTTGAAGCTACTGTTTCTGCCAAGGCTTCTATTTTATTTCAACTTTATTACGGACTTTTCAAATTTTCTATTATCAAATCTATTCATTTTTTACAAGATTTTGTGTATCTAATTCTATAATCCCCTCAAATCTAAAACATTCTCCTTGTCTATACCCTCATAGTAAATTAAGGAAAATTAATTGAACAAATTTTCAATTTTGGAGTCATCAATACGCTAAATTAAAAAAAATAATTTGATAATTAAAATTTTGAATTATGATAAATAAATAACGCAAATCTTGAAGCCACATTTTCTATAAAAAAAATGCCAAGATAAACAGTATTGTCACGTTAACTCTTAAAAATATCAAGGACCTTCCAACAGAGACGTCCAAGGATAAAAAACGAATGTCCTTCAACAACGGAGAGGCGTCAAAGGTTGATAAGGTTGAGAGACGTCTTTGTTAGTCATTGGATGAAGAGACAAATGCCCTTAAACAACGATGGACGCCCAAGATATGAGAAGGGGTGCTAGCTGACTGTCCCTCAATGATGATGGACGACCATGATAAAGTTAGGTCCTCTTCTAAAGGCGCTGGCAGAGGATGTTTCATGTCCGTTAGATCAAAGGACAGACGTCCCTTATCAAGGATAAATGGGCAAGATCATCCTAGGTCATCCTCCAAAGGCGCTAGCGAACAATGGTTTATACCCGTTGGATAAAAGGATGAACGTTTCTAGACAAAGATAAACGACTAGGGTCATCCTCCAAAGACATTGGAGGTCGCGTGCAAGACACACATTTTTTTTAAATGGGAGCAAACTCCCTCTACTTACTACGGGCGTCCCTCATCCCTCAACGGACGTTTCTCTACTTAATACAGACCTCCCCCCACTTAAGAGGGGCTTCCCTTAACCAACAACGGACCTTCCTCATCCCACAACTTTAAAACTATGAATTTTATAATAAGAAATTTCTACGTGTTAATGTTTTGCGTGATTTTTAGTCAAGCGGTAAAAAAGTTGACATGTTTTGTTACTTAGCAGTCACATGTGAGTTTTCTGCCAAATAGTCAAAATTGATAAAATTAGGTTTTATCGAGCGATAAACTAATTGAGTAAATAATTTGGTAAATTATTTAGACTAAAAATTCATTGTCGGTTAGCATTTAGAACGAGTCAAAATTTGAATAGAAAATTATATTAGATTTATTTTATATATATATAAATTATTATTTTAATTAAAAGAATTACAGTTATTTAAAAGAAAAGAAAGAACCTTCTTATCCTTCACGCGGTCGAGAGGAGAGAGAGGGGGGGAAGAGTCTGAAATCAGAGCGTTGCCAAATTTTGATGATAGATTCGGGTTCCCGACATCGAGACCAACAACTTATGTGAAGGTCGCTGGTAAATATTTTTGTTTTTCTCTTTCATTTTCAAGCTCAAAGTTTGAGATTATGTTGGTTTCGGATTCGAGCTTGGAAAGTTGAATCCGAGGGAAATTTCTAGTTTATATTGGTTTATTTGCAGTCTAGGTAGTAGTATTCGTCAATTGGAGGAGAAAAACAGAGAAAAAGGTTGATTTCCGACAATTTTGCCAGAGGGGCCACTTGTCGACCAGAGGAGGCATTGGTCAACCGAAAGTGGGTAGATTGTTCTTGACTGTTTAGTAGTTCAGGTCAAGCATGTCATGTTTTGTCAACCATCACCTTGTCTTATCGACTGGTGGAACTTTCTGGTTGTTTGTTGAGTGTCAGGTCAACCTTGATTATGTTTCTAGTTGATCGCACTGTTTATTTCACGAAGTTGGGTTTAGCGAACTCCGTTCGGCTTCATCAACCATACTTAGTTTTTGGTTTGATTTTGTGTTTCGGTCTAGAACTCCTGTGATATTTCTAGACTTGATTTCCGTATTGGGACTAGTTGATGTCCTTAGAGACTTTCTTAGATTCCTAGTATTGATTGAGACTTATGTGTTATCCTTTATGTGATTATTGAGATTTTGACATCAACCTTGTTATATGCTCCGAAGATGTTAGTGGTGCGACTCTTACTTCCAATAACACATGGAACTGGCTAGTAGGTAAGGTTGTCATGGTCGTCATTGAGGTAGAAATTTTTATACTTTATGCACTGCATTACATGATGTTTTCAAACCACTATTTTGTGGAGCACATCTGTTTTTATGTATATATGTTTTCTCACGTTTACTTTATCGTACATGATATTTTGTTTGTTATTCGTATATATATTGGGAGGATTAATCATCTTGATGCTTTAGGCAGTTTGGGCGCTAAAGCATAACGAGACTATATCGTAAAATCTTCTACTATAAGAAGATTGATTGTTTGTACATGCGAAAGGGTGATAGAGCATTGGTGACATAATATCCATGTCCTCGGGTTTCGACCCCGAAAGTCGAAATGGAGATGAGATGGTGATGACGCGTCCTTGGGTTTCGAGCCCTAGAATCTGACCAGAGTTTTAGTCACACGAATTGGTAGGCTTTTTGTCGCTGAGTTTTATCATCCTAGTATCATTCCACTTGACGGGTGGCGTGACGGCTCGTAACTCTGCTCGTTGGCAACCCTCGTCAATTTTTGACCTATAAGTAGCAAGTTGAGAAGCAATTCGTCGCCGCCAACCTTATCCGTTTATTTGATCGTACGAGTTGTGTTGTCGCGGAGTTTGCTAGCGGCAACTCGGGTAATGTGTTGAATCTTTATATCACCATTATTGTACTTCATGTGCCTCATGAGGTGATGCCTAGAGACGGTAGCCGCCTTTTTGTGATGAGTGTCAAATGGGTTATTGTGTGACTATTTCTTTTTATTAATGATGTTTTTGTACATAAAATAATATTGTTATATTTTGTGATATAATTTGAGAATATAAGACCCTAGAAGTCTGCTTTCTTTTTACATTGCTTATGAGCTGTGTGATTGGTGAGAGCCGAGAGGTAAGAGTTGAGGTATGTTTCTTTTCTAAATAGAGAATAATACATATATAATGATTATATCAATCTATATTAATTTAAGTAAATATATTTTATAATTTTAAGAGTGTAATTTTAAGCATGAAATGAAATTACGTTAATAATTATATTAATTAATATAAAAAAATTATATTAATTAAAAAAATCATTATCACTTAAAACTTGTCAATCAATTACTTCTTCTCCTTCTATCGTCATTCATTTGAAAAAATTAAAAAAAAAATTAAATAATTAAATGTGAATTTATTGTATAATATTTGTTATTTTTCATTATATGCAAGAATTAAATTATTAATTATTTAACTAATTAACAAATTAATAAAACACATTAACAAAAGTCATAACAATTGAACTATTAATTATTATTTAATTAATAAACTAATAAGATTCATAAACAAAAGATGATATAATTAATAAATTTATTAGTAATTAAATTATTAATTATTCAATTAACTAACAAATTTATAAAAATTATTTTTGAAAACCTATTGTGCCAAACATCAAGTGAAGCCTTAATCATTTTAAATAAAAAAATTTAATTTAATTATTCACCTTAAATTAAATTATTAAGAAAATTTTTAAGTGTCTTCTTTGCTAATTTTAAATAGACATTTCATAAGTCCATAATAAATTGATTCTTATTTTTAGAATACAATTAATTACATTAAATATGTCAAATATTAAGATCATTTTCAAAGCTCAGCTCTTTGTATCTTCGTTAAATTAGCTGTAAATTTTTAATTTTTTCATTAAATTTGATAGAAATAGAATTTTTTTACATATATAATTATTAAAATTTGAGCCGAGGGACCCAAAAACGAAGGCTATAAAATTGTGCTTCCCACTTGCCAAATGGTAGGTAGAGGGCATCTTCCGTCTGCTTAAAATATTTAAAACAATCAATAATACAATGTACGAATTTACAATAACACAATAATGCAGATCAATAATTCCATGTACCAATTTTCAATCAATCAATCAATAATACAACCAATAATGGAAGACCAATAATTCCAGGTACGAATTTTCAGCATATGACCAGGAAATGCATGTGCAGTGGGATCCAAAACATTAATGTATTGTCGGAAGGTGAGCTGTAGGGTAAGGCGGGCCCAAATCATCTATCAAGTATTATCAAATCTATTCATTTTCCATAAGATTTTGTGTATCTAATTCTATAATCACCTTAAATTTAAAACATTCTCCTTGTACATATACATAAACTCTCATTATTAATCAAGCGAAATTAACCAATCAAATTTTGAATTTTGAGATCAACATCAAATTTTGTATAAATTTTATTGTTAATTAAAACTTCAAATGATGAGAAATAAATTTAGCAGTCATGTTCTTTGTCAAAAAAAGGGAAAGACAAATAAAGTTAAGCCAGTACCAAGGATCAATTACGAATGTCTTTCAACAATTAGGGACGTTTAAGGTTTATTCACGAGGTAAAATGTTTTAGGTTGAGGAACGTTCTTATTGACCGTTAGATGAAGAAACAAATGTTCTTCAATGAAAATGGACATCTAAGATAAAGAGAAAGAAGTTTTGGCAAACAAAGATTCATAACCATTTTGAAAATATATAGATTGTCCTACTAGCTAAAGTATTAATCTACATTAATTAAATAAAATCAATTAAAATACAAATAAACAAATATTTCACATCTTTCGTATCACAATTGAAAACAAAATAAAATAAATAGTTAAAGAAGTTTTATAATAAAAAAATAATAATATCATGTAAAACATTGAATGAGGCCGTAGAAAGAGTACCGTCATATTTAGATTTCTCATTTTAATAAATATGAAACACAACATTAAATAAATTAATCAAGAAAAAATAATAAATTGCAAACATACACAAATATATCGTGACTAGCTTGTTGTACGTGTGCTGCAAGTATTGTTGTACGTGTGCTACAAGTATGTAATATGATAAAATATTATGTAAAATAAAGCAAATTACATAATTTGTCACGACCCGAAAGTGAACTAGACAGAAACACCAAATCAAATGCCCCAATCTTCATAAAGGACTCGATCGCCCAACTCAAAACTTGTTAAATTATTATGAAAAACTTGTATAAATACCTAGCCGTGACCTACTTATGATGGGTCACGATCCATATAGTGATTGCGAAAATAATTAATAATACAAAATAATAGATTAAAAGAGCTCAAATAATACTTGTGTATATAATCCAAGTTTCTCAAAAAATCAAATTAGGTAGAGTACAATCATTTGAGGAAATATAAACTTACATGATCCAAGATTATGTCGTGCATACAAACTAATTATCCAAAAACTAAGTCCAAAACACCATACAAGTTATCCCAACAATTTGCTCACCAAGAAATACGACTAAAGAAATGAAATAAAATAAATAGTAGCAAAGTCTTCAACCAGAACCCTAACCCAGGGAAAAAATTAGGACTGGGCAGGAATCGACCAGAACCGAGAACCGAACCGGAACAGACCTTGGTTCCGGGTTCGGTTCTCAGTTCTGGTTCCATTTTACAAAGTTTATCGGTTCTCGGTTCCTTAATAGAAATAGGGTTCGGTTCTCGGTTCCATATGTCAAGAACCGAGAACTGATATTTCTAAAAAAAAATTTCAACCCTAGAAACTAAATCCCCTCCCCCCACCCCCCCCATTCCGGCCTCCGGGGGCGGGAGACTGGAACCGAGAACCGCGATCGGCGAATCCAAGCTGCGACGACCACTCGATCGGCCTTTCGAAGCTGCAACGACGACTACGAGGTGAGACGACGACTGCGAAGGTACTAGGAGCACTGCAAAGAGGCGACGAACACTGCAAAACTGCGACGGGTAGTGCGAACCAGTGACGACGCGAAGACTGTGAAGCTGTGCGACCGAGATTTGCGACGACGACTGCGAATATAGTTTGATTTCTCCCCCGATTCTGGTCTAGTTTGTTGCTCTGCTCCCTTCAATCCGAGATTGCTGACTGCCTTTTGATTCGTATAAAAAACATATTAGAAAAGTACAATTTTTTCTCACTATCCAGTAGCTGTAGCATAATTTATCTGATGAATGTTGCCATGTAGAGTAATTTTGATTACAATCTGGTTTTGCCATGTTTTTGCTAGTAGCTGTACTTACGTTTGTACTCTGTTTTTTATTACAATCTGTTTAATATTGAATACAAATTGTTTTTGACATTTTTTCTGATGAATGTTGACATTTTTTCTGATGAATGTAATCTATTTTTTATTACAATCTGTTTAATGTTGATCACAATCTGTTTTTGACATTGTTTTTTATCACAATCTGTTTAATGTTGATCAAAATCTGTTTAATTGTTTTTGACATTTGTAATCTGTTTAATTTTGATCACAATCAGTTTAAATATGTTTGTTAATGAAAATCACTTGTTGCTCGTTGATTTTTCAGGATACAAACAAAATAGCGGAAATGACACAAAATGTTTCAAAAAACGCACAAGGAGTTCTGATGTTTGAGAGCATTTTGTCCACATTGAAAGTGATGATCCAGACAATAGTAAAGCGCAATGCAAGTATTGTCAGCAAATCCTTGCGGCGAATACAAAAAAGAATGGAACATCTAGTTTGTGGAAACATTTAAAAGTTTGCAAAAAGCACGTGACAAATTCAGATAGCAATCAACGGAAGTTGCCATTTACAAAAAAAGAAGAGGGACAATGTGATGTGAACCTAGGGTATGAACAAACCCTAGACCCAACAACAAACGCGGAAAGATAGCGGATCGTCGTACGAACCAAGAAATGAGTAACTTGACCCAAACCAAACTTGTTGGTTAAACCAAAGTTATCAAGAAGAGTAGCTTGACCCTAACCAGTTGAGTTGGTTGAACCAAAGCTATCAAAGCTTGATCTTCAAGATGGATGCTTGAAAAGACCAAGTTCTTCCAAAGAAGATAAAGAAAGGAGAACCTCACAAAGAGAAACTCACAAGTGGTATTCTTCAAAAATCAAGTGCCTTACAAATGGAACTTCTAAGCCTTTATATAGGCAATTCTCCAATAAGAAAATATATTAAAATATTCTAACTACCATTCTCTACTAACATTCTAACCCATCATTCTCAACTAATATTCTAACCCACCATTCTTCACTAAGAAAATATATTAAAATACTTTAAAAGGTAAAACTAGCGGGTTTTAGTGGAGTTAGCGGATGACGCGGCGCGCTGACGAGGAATGATGACGTGATACGCTGACGGCCACACGGACTAGCACGTGGGCCCCACCAAGCTTCGAGTAGGTGCGTGTTGCTGGTGTTGTTGGGAACGTGCTACGTATATTGCAGTGGTCTTTTGAATAAGTAACATATCTTTGCCTTTTTGGACTTGTAATTCCTCTTCGTCAATGCTCAACAAATTCACCGTCCTTGGCTTTTGGCATGTAGACTCTTTCCCATGGATTTCTTCAATCAAAAGTTGAAGTCCCTCATTCATCTTCCTTGTCCTTGCTCTAGTCATTGGTCCTTCGATGTTTTGTAAAGAATCTTGGCCTTGGGTCGCGACTTGGTTCTTTATTGGCTCTCGGATCATATCACAATGCTCCAGCTCCAATAAGCGAACATTCAGTCAGATGGGTGCAAGGGAATGTATAGCCCAAATGATAATCAAAGATGAATTACCGATGAGAATGGTCGAATGAGAAGGCTTCAGAGAATTACTTCAATCTTTTAGGAATGATTTTGTTATGCCTTCTTGTCGAACTATTGGCAGAGATATAGAGAAGATGTACAAGAAAGAAAAAGAGAAGTTGAAAGCATACTTCAAGGAAAGAAATCAACGAGTGTGTTTGACTATAGACACTTGGACTTCGGCACAAAATAAGTGTTATATGGTGATGACCGCCCATTGGATTGATGAGGAATGGAACTTTCAGAAGAAGATAATAAACTTTTGTGAGATCTTTGACCATAAAGGAGAGACAATCGGTAGCTTAATGGAGCAATGCTTACTTGGCTGGGAGATTGGTAAAGTTTTGACAGTAACAGTTGACAATGCCTCATCCAATGATGTTGCTATTTCTTACTTGGTCCGAACTGTGAGAAATTGGGATGAGTTGGTTTTAAATGGAGAGCATATGCATGTTAGATGCTTTGCCCATATTTTGAACTTGATCATTTCTGATGGGCTTAAGGAGCATCACAATTCCATTGTTCGAGTCAGAAATGCAGTGTAGTACGTTAAATCTTCTCCTCAAAGACTTAGGCTCTTCAAGTCCTGCATCAATAGTGTAAAGATTACATTTAAAGGCAATGTAACTCTCGATGTGCCGACTAGATGGAACTCCACATATTTGATGCTCGATAATGCCGAAAAGTATGTTGTAGCGTTTGATAAAATGAAAGAATGTGATAATACTTACGCAACAGCAATGCAAGAGGAAGGTCATCCTACATGTGCAGATTGGAATAACATTCGACTATTTGTGAAGTTTCTAAAGGCCTTTTACAATAGCACTATAAAAGTTTCGAAATCTTTGTCTATTACAGCTCACCAATATGTCACGTAAGCTTGCAATTTGAATATGGTCATTGATGAGTATGCCAACAGTGACAATGTATCGTTGATGAGCATGGCTTTTGGAATGGTGACAAAGTTGAAAAAGTATTGGGGACATTTCGATAAGATGAACACATTTTTATTCGTGGCAGTCCTTCTTGACCCCAGAGGCAAAACAAAGTTTCTAAAACATTGTATCTCAATTCTAATGGGACCCGATAAAGCTGATCAATATGTGAAAGCAACGGAGAATGTTTTAGAACGATTATATTTACATTATAAAGGTGATTCGGCTAATGATGTGAAGATTCTTAATGATATTAATATTGCAAATCCCTCAAATGAGGTTGACATGGTTTATGCACAATTCTATGATAATTCAATGGAGAGGTTTGCAAATTCAGAGTTGGAGGAATATTTGAGCGAGCGAGCTGAGAAGTTTGCACTTAATTTTGACTTATTAAGGTGGTGGAAATTAATGACACATAAGTATCCAGTGTTAAGCAGAATTGCGAAAGATATATTCAGCATTCCAATTTCTACTGTCCCTTCTGAGTCAGCTTTTAGCTGTGGGGGTCGTGTTATTAATTCATCTCGTACTGCCCTCCTACCGGAAACAGTTGAAGCTATAATTTGCACACAAAGTTGGATTCTTAATCCTACCCAAAGTCATTTACATACGTCGCAACCAACAAATGACTACGAAACTATTGATGAAGGTGCGTTCATTAGATAAATACTTTTCTATATTTCGTGAAACTTTTTAATGTTAAATGAATCATATAATTGTTCTTTTCAGCAATTAATGGTTACGAGAAAGATGACGAAGAAGGAGATGATCTCTTGGCCTGACCAATTATTACTAGTCTAGTCTCAAAGGTGATATCTTCAACTGCATAGCATTTAGTTTAATGAATTAACTTTATATGTGATATTATTGGTAATAAACCAGAAAAGATCAACTTATCCCTACCTTATTCAATGTGGATGCAGAAACATGAATTAGCATCTCATTAGGCGAGACTTTTGCAATATTGCAATTTCTAATATGTCCTTGGTGGGTACAGTGTGAAACCGTGAACTTTATTATTTCAAAAACACTGTCTTCCAAAAAGTTTATTTCGCTGTCGGTTCTTCTATTACCTGCTTATTGTTCATGCTTGTGGAATGCCCTTTATGGAAGTGATTTTAGTGCCTTTAGATTTTGCGATTATTTTTTAGTGTGTAGGAAGAATAATTCAATATTCTGTTTGCTGTTGATGGCTATGTTATTTTTTGCAGGAAGTTAGAAATGATGGAATCTCACGATGAGACTGGATGCCAAGCTCCAGAGTGCCCAATGCCTTGTGTCAACAATTGTGGCTTCTTTGGTAGGGCAGCCACAATGAATATGTGTTCCAAATGCTACAAAGACACATTACTCAACCAGGAACATCCTAAGAATGAATATGGCTTCTTTGCTGGGTGTTCACTGCATATTGTATTATGTAAGTAATGGTGAGGACATCCTAAGAGAACTCTTTATTCGTGTTGACTGGCAGTTGTGAATCAGAAGAATATAATAGATCTATATGTAATGTAATGTTACTGAGATTTTCAAGCAGGACTCGGCAGAAAAATAGCAGTCTCGGAATCGAGAACCGCCGGTTCCGGAACCGAGAACCGAGGTTGGTTCCGGGTTCGGTTCCGGCGCCCATCGGTTCCGGGTTCGGTCCCGGCTTCTCGGAACCGAGAACCGATTATTTGGTTCCGATCGGCCCGGAACCGAAACCGAACCCGAAATGTCCACCCCTAGAAAAAATAGTCTAAGGGGCGAGAGACTAGCTCAGTAGAGAACTTATACAAAATGTTATGCGCGTGTAAAACTTGTTTTACTGTTTTCGTGAAAACAATGAGTTTCGAGAAATCATACATGTTTTAATAAAAACATTTTAAAATCCCTTTTATCTTAAGGAAATCTGGCCCAAATGCCTTCGACAAAATATTAAGAAAACATAATTGTATACATAGACAACTATAAGTTTAAAATACCCTTAACGTGTTTTATACTAAAATCGTGGTCTGTGAAAAAAAAAGGTCACTCAAAGACTCCTCCAAACAATTACACAGAAAGGTAGTCATCAATACAGGCAACACCTCATGAGCCTGAAAGAAGACAAATGGCGGCAGTCCGTAGATCGGGCTCGTCACCCGGGTTGTCGGCAAGCACGTTATGTGACGACACGCCCGTAATATACACCCTCACCAAGTTTAGAGGTTCGAAACCCAAGAAAACGTCATCACCTTCCATCTCATCTTTCACACCGCGCACAAACAAAACATCTCCATGCAATAGGAGATGTACTAAGGATAGCCCACTGATACTTTGATACCGAAACCGTCCAAAGTATTTGCAGGATTCATCACTTCCAAATTAGAACCACAACATACCAAAACATGAAATCAAGTGCATGAAAGTAATCTTGTAAATCTCTTGTACATACATAGTATAAAAAGTTGACGTATTGTCGAACAATCTTCGTCAGGTTTTTCATATGAGGTATCCCACAAAATACGATTTTGAAAAACTATGCAATACGGTGTAAAACAACTCAATATAAAACTCATACCTCGTTGGTGGTCCTTCCTTATATATGAAGGAACAGCCCTCAGGCATCAGCTCAAAATCCACAAACTTGTCTGAGCCTACAACATGTTAAACATGAGAAAATCTCATAAATATATCTCAAGGAATGATTGAAAGATCTCATATTAGGTTTAAGCTTAATGTCTATCGATACTTCACTCATTATCACCACCACGGTTCACAAATTAGAACATCTTAGAGGGAACATAATCCTCGAAACAATTTCTACATAACTACACTATGAAAGAATTCACAACAATTTCGTCACTCTTAATAGAACTTCAACCTGCTAATTTAACAAGTCATCAACATCCTCTAACATTTATCAATCATATCCACAGTTCCAACATTCAATCCATCGTGTAATAGTTTAGGCAACAACAACAACAACTAGTCCTCGTTATCATCAAAAAGTAACCAAAGTTACAATCTTCATGTGTTATTAACTTAAGCAGAGAGTATAGACTAACAAAACTATCTAAGCATCAAATCCACGGAGAATTCTATCAAGCAGTGACAAAGCAAATTCAAGCAAAACATGACAAAACCAAATCAACCTTTTAACAACAGTTCGTTAACTCTTTCCTAAGATCTTTAATCTTCAGTTAAAAACAATAACCAAATATATACTCCTCAGCAAAATGGATAATCCTAACGGATAACAATCGTAACTAAAAAAACAGGGCAGCCCTTGATACTCATTTCTAAAAACAGAATCCAACATTCAATTAACACCAAAAAAAAACAAAAAATCAGAGCATCAATTTTCATGGCATCCAAAACAACATTATGAGCAAATAAATTTTCCACAGTAAAACAGTAGTAAAAGCAAAGCAAGGCATTGTTCATCAAAAACAGTAGCAATAGGAACGAAAATGATCTGTTCGCGAGGGCAAGGAAATGTGCAGAAATCTCCTATGCAATCTACCCGCTGTCTCCCACGATCTCTTTTTGTCTTTTCCCTTTTCCCTCTTCCCTCTTCACTTTCACTCTTTAATTATACTTAATTTCTTTTATTCAATTAAAGTCTCCTTATTTCAATCATTCCTTCGGCCATTATTTCTCTTTTTACTTCTGTTTTTTTTTTTTTTCATTTTTATTTTAACTCTATTTACTTCATTTATTTATTTAATAATAACATATATTTAATTATATATTATTTATTAAATAAATTTCTTTAATTTTTCGTTGGAAAATTTTCAATTTTACCGATTTAATTGATTGACTAAAATTTCATACATGACCGTTACTGACAAATTGAGTTAACTTTTCAACGTTATAAATAATTTTAACACAAAAAATTTATAGGTGAAATTTATTATCTTAAAAATTCTTAGATTTTAAATAAATAATGTTAAAAAATGAACTAAAAGAATTTTACAAATAGAGAGAGAAAGTAACCTTATTTTGGGTATGTGTAGTGGATGATCATATTAGCGGAAGAGAGAATGGGATGGTGAGCGTAAAAATAAAGAGAAAAATTACATTAAAAAAGTACAAGGTAAAGCACATATCATACGTCATTAGTGTAGACTACAGAAAACGAAAAGTTTTGACTCTTACAAAATATTGTAAAAAATATGAAAAACATATATCTCTTATCATTTCAACACATTTAGATTAAGAGTTTTGATGACTCAAAAACGTTTATAAGGCACAACGAAATCTAAATCATCATTAACATACAAAAGTTTTTTAAACGAATGAGAAATATTGATTGAGATTGTACCTTTCAATGCATATGATCTTCAAACAGAACATGAAAAACATAATACTAATTCATTATATAAGTAGAAAAGATAGTACGAAGTTGTAATTTCAAATAAATGCGTGATTTTTCAACACGGTGTGATGATCCATTACTTCATACATCTATAAATCTTCTAATGTTTGAAAACAAACTAAATACCCCAATAAAAAAATGAAAGGAAAAGAAAACGACTTTCTTGTACCAACAAAATAGTTGAATTCATAAAATATGAAGAATAGGTGGTCAAGAACATCAATAGATTTCAAAAATCCAATTATAGACAGGAAAAGAAATTTGACTATGGATTATACCATAAATTAATAGAAAATAGGGATCAAATCCAATCAAATAAACAAACAGGGTAATACTATAAATAGAGCGTCAACCTCCACAAATTCCAAAGCATCCCAAAGCCATTCAAAGTAGACAAGCTAGTCTTGAAATCATTTCAATGCCTAAAGCTACTGACTTAAATTATTGGAATCCAACTATTTGTGGCTTGCGATTGGATAATGGTTCATGTGCAGATGTTTGCAAAGTGAATTGAAGATCTAAGAATCTATAATATTTTCTCTTCACAGGTGTTGTTCAAGGACTTCCAAAGTTATGAAACCAACAAAATGCTTTAATGATCGCCTGAGTTTAATGAAGACTGTCATTGATCCAAAAGACTGCTATCATTTACAAAGTCATGCATACAAGTATCATGTATATCATCTCAACCAGTGTACTTGACACAAAAATTATATAATCACAAAAAAAAAAAGGAAAGATAACGATTATATAATCAGCTGTTCAAGAATAACTTAGAATCAAAGAGTAAATTGAGAACATTTAAATTACCAGCCTTATATGGTGTTATTGACTTTCATCTATGCAAATACATGACCACTAAAGACTTTAATTCTGTAACAACTGGGCTTTTTGGCCCAGTCCAAATGGAAAAAAAATAAAAAAAAATAAAAAAAAGTAAAACTCCCCATTTCAGGGGAGTTGTTTTGCTTCTGCGAGATTCATGGGCATTTTATCCCCTATTTCAGCGACTGGTGAGGGGATTTATCCCCATTCTCTTCCAAATTCAAAACTTCATCTCCCTCTCTATTCGATTCTCTCTCAAAATCTTCCTTCTCCATCGTAGTCGTCTGAGTCTGATTTCTTCTAGGGCTACAAATCGTCCGTCTGAACCGAAGTAAGTGTAATCGATTGGTGATTTTCTTCCTTTTCGGTATACTTTGTTAAGGGAACGATTTTCTCTCATGCTTGAAGGTGTAGGACAGATTGTTGAAAGACTATATTTTTGGCGAAGGATTAATCTCCAATAGCTTCTAGCAAAACGTCCGAGGCAAAATTTGGGGTATTTTCCTTTTGGATTTCTCGGCTATTTCTAATTGGCAGTGAAAGAGTAGAGGATTTTCCAACAACATCTGAGTAAGTTTGCTTATCATCACAGTATGCTCTATAGTTACCTTCACATCATGTTTCTTTTCAATTTGGAAGATATATCTAAAGGACAAAAATTTATTTTGTTTTGGATTAGAGTGGAAAGCCTTACTGTGTAACTTGGTTGACAATTGATAGTGCGTGAAGAAAAATTCTCTAAAACAGGTTTTGTTATCATCGGTTCAATATGAAATTTTGGAAATTCTTTGGAAATTGTTGAACGATGTTAATGGTTGGATTCGTTCTTTCAGGGTCGAAGTAATTAGTTGGTCATACCTACGAGTTAGGTGAGATCTTAATAGGAAGAAATTCTCAGGTAAAGGAAATTAAAGTTGAGATTTTGATTATGGGAAATTCTTGGTGAGGCCACTGTTTTGTTGCAGCGATTCAATCGAATCACTGAGATTTCAAACCT
>CM039472.1:2207316-2226227 GCA_022433065.1 Begonia loranthoides | reverse complement strand
ATGGAGTGGCAATCATCCGCCCCTTTGAATCGCTGCTGTTACAGGGGAGGGGAAGGTTTCCCCTAAAATCTCGGAGTAACTCCCCTAAAAGGGGATTTTTAAAAAGGTTTTTTTTTTAGGGTTTTTTTTTTTAATGGCCCAAAAGGGGCAGACTTTACAATTATGATATTTTTTGTTAAATTTTAAACAATTAATTTTTTCATAACGATGGTCATATATTTTTTTATATTTATTCATTGTATTTAATAAACTTCTATTT
Source organism: Begonia loranthoides (assembly GCA_022433065.1). NCBI lineage: Eukaryota > Viridiplantae > Streptophyta > Magnoliopsida > Cucurbitales > Begoniaceae > Begonia > Begonia loranthoides. Next base: position 2,225,968 of record CM039472.1, on the reverse strand, counting down.
TATTTTAGTTTATTTTTTCATTTACTCGATAAAGTTTTATATGAGTTACAATTTAAATACATTGTATATTGAGAATAAATTAAATTAAAAAGCTAAGAATGTCGACCCTTATACAATGAAATTGATTTTTACAAATTTTCTTGTTTGTGAATTCAATTATTGAATAACAAACGAACAATTCATGGTCATTGTGAACTAATTATTCAATCAAGAATCAATAATAGTCAAAGATAAATATTTAATATGAGAGGTTAACATATGACAAATCTAGCTCTAATACGAATCTAAATTGATGGTTAATACATATGTAATTACTATATCAATGGACACTACTTTGAATATATATACTTTATAGTTTTAAGAGTACAACTCTAATTATTTAGTGAAACTATTTTACAATTCATAATTATGTTAGTAAATATAAAGAGTTTATATTAAATAAAAAATTATTAGAACTTAAAAACTAAGATTAATCAGTCAATTCGTCACTTTTTATCATTATTCGAATAATAAAAAAATAAACACAAAAAAATAAATAATCAATTGTGAATTTATTATTTATTTAATACACTCAATAATAAATTTGTTGTTTTTATTAAATGAAATAATTAAATTATTAATTATTTAATTAATTAACAAATTAATAAAACAAATTGACAAAAGTTGTCATAAATCATCTTCACCTTGTAGTTATCAGAGATGAAGACAATTTAAAGAGAATATTGAAAATTTCAAAGATTAATATCATTTTCAAAGCTCCTGATTATTATATATGCGTGAAATTAACTAAAAAAGTACAACTCTTTAGGTTTGATATAAATAAAATATTTTTACACGTATAATTATTAATATATTATAATCTTCATAATTCAATGTTCCTGGCAGCATAGGGAACTCAAATCTTAGTCGGCATATCATAAATTGCACTTCGACAATTACTCATTTTTTACAAGAATTCTTTCCAAGGTGTTGATACTCCAACGAAGGCTGTGAGAAAAGACTCAACAACTTGATTCGTAGCCCTACAATTTAATTGGCATTAGTGCATTACTTAGTCAAAAATTGTAGGTTGATTGGATTTGACTCATCAATGCACTATAGAATTTACTCTAACTCGGACATCTTTTACCAACTTAGTTCAACAATGCTCAAAGTTTATGATTCTATTTGATGTTTTTATAGTCACTTTGTTGGTTTTACTATCTCGGGAATATTGCTCTTTGCCTTTAAATTATTAAGACGTGTTTATTTATCTATTGTTTCAATAAATGACCTTACTAGATATATATTGTAATCTTTAACCAATCTCTCTTTATCTAGATAAATATCATGTTTGGGTAAATTTTGAATTCTTATGAAGAAATGTCTTGTGGGGACTTTAGATGATGGTTAATGAAGCATAATTCCTTTAACTAGTTGAAAAGTGGTTAGTTTCTTTCGTTGTGAAGAGAGACGTCTATTTTAAGCTAAGAGATGTTCATTCTATGTTGAGGAACGTCGATTGTTTAAAAAGGATGATGTTGTATTAGAATTAGAGAAGTCTGGTGTGAAGAGGTATGTCTGTTTTAAATTATAGGGTATCCATTGTGAGATACATTTATTGTGAAAAGAGACATTTGTTAATGTTTTAGGATTAGAGACGTCCACTGTGAAAAGGGACGTCCCTAATCTTACGATGACGTCTTCGTTTTCAAACATCGAACGTCCCTCATATGATTTTCTTGGGCCTTTCAAAACTACTTTTTCTCCTCTTTTCCTGAGGTGGCCCGTCGTAGGTATATCATTATCTCTATTTTTTAGAAAAATGAAGGGTTATTATCAATTTTTACCTTTAAGTTTGGGGTACTTTTTAAGTAATTTTTTTTCATATAACACCTTGAACTATACACATGTTATCACTTGTCACCTTCCGTTTATTTCTTCACATTTCACTCAACGCCATAACTGTGAGTGGAGCTTCCCTCCATTTGGAAACTGGTCCGAACGACAGGACCTCAAGGTGATGCAAGGCTCACCAGCTGAAAAATCATTATCAATACCTATGGCGGGTGCGGTGCTCACCGAGGAGGAGCTTTCTCTGGAAAAGACCAGCGTAGCGTTCATTCCGATAAACACAAATGAAGAACTATCAAAATTTGCAATAAGTAAGGGAAGAAACAGGTACTAATTCCATAAATAATCACCAAATTACATAAACAATTTTACAAGATTATCCATAAACAAGAACTAAGCGAGAAAAATTGAGCTGAAATCCAGTAATCCCAGAAAAAAAATCAGCAAAACCCACGTGTTCAATGAAATTAAAGAGCATGACCCAGTATCAAAATCATCGATAACCCATCAAGAAATCCAAAAATAGACCTCCAAAGCTAATGACACCGGCTAAGAAAAAGCACAATCACTCACCCAGCATCAAATTATATATACATTTAGGGAGAAAATGGGTGAGAAAAGAAGCAATTTCAGAGAAAAGAAGTTGTTTCCATTAAAGTTAAAGTGGAATTACCAATACCCAAGAAAAGAGAAGTCTACGGGGAAGAACAGAGAAGCTTCGATCAGCTATTCGTTAAATACTAACAAACGAATTGTTTAGCAAAGAAAACATTCCTTGCTCAACGATATCCATCAATGAATTCTGAAACTGAGAAAAGGAAGAAAAAGCAAAATGAAAATGGCAAAAATTGTAGCTAATGTTGTTGTAAAGCTTTCTTTATTCTTCTCAAATGGCAGATTGTTCTTCATCAAGCTTTTTGTTTGAGATTCTTCAGTCTCCCAAGTGAAATCTTTGTCGTCTCTACCGAAATGGCTGTAAATCGAAGTTCTTCTTAATCAACACCATAATATCTTTATCTGGAATCTTCCCCGTTTTGTAGGTGTCAACAAACACCGACAATGGCTCTGGCACTCCGATTGCATAAGAAACCTGGACAATGCAGCGACGAGCAAGCCCAGATGCTACAACGCTCTTCGCCGCTTGCCGAACAATGTACACGCCACTCCGGTCAACCTTGGTCATGTCTTTTCTGGAGAAAGATCCCCCGCCGTGAGGTCTTGTCGTTCGAACTGGTGTCCTATCGTTTGGACTGGTTTCCCAATGGAGGCTTCCCTCACAGTTATGGCGTTGCATACTTGCATTCAGTGAAACGTGAAGAAATAAACGAAAAGTGACAAGTGATAACGTGTGTATACTTGAAGTGTTGTATGAAAAAAACTAAATTTGAAACTATTACTTAAAAAGTATGTCTAATTTAAAAGTGTAATTTGATAATATCTCAAAAATAAATGAACTGTGTTGTTAATTATTTATATGCACAAATAAATAAATAAAATCAACCAAACAGATTCTATAATTTGTAGTCAATTATACGTAAAATCTATAAAAAATTTTCATCAATATAATATATATTGTTAATTAGTTTAATAGCAGTGTTCACTAATTCTATAACATCTTACCTAATATTATTCTTCTTCACTCTTTCTTACTTGCTATCCAACCACTTCTAATGCCTCCAACTCTGCCAGATCTCCCTTCCCGTCTTGTCTTTTACCTTTTGCCAACATTTCTGAATACATATAAAATTCATGAATAATTTATTTATTTATAATTTTTAACAATCCTTCTATTTAACTATTAACCAAACTTCTCAATTTTATTCAAATAAAATTTCAATATTCAAATTTTAAATCATTTTAAAAAGTGAAACAAATTTATTGTCATTAATTTTAAACTCCATTAAAATGCCACATTCATTAACGATTATCAATATTTAATGAAAAATTTTGAAAGATATTTAAAAATATTTAATTACACCTTATATTAAAAGATGAAATATTAAAAAAAATATATTATTTTTGAATACCTTCTCAAGGTAAATATTTTTGCCGTGGGTAACTTTGGATCAATAGTCACCAGGTTGTGGCGTGCATCTTTGCTCTAATATGCTACAACCTTCAATAATCAAAGTCGTTAGAGAAGAGAGTCGATGAATGTCTTCGGGAAGTGAAGTCACTTTTGGGCAATTTATAATTTCCAATTTCTGCAATGAAGTAAGGTTGCCAATCCAATCCGGCAGCGTAAGAAGATTATAACAATCGATAATAGAAAGAGACTGCAGAGTGGTTGAGTGTCGAAGATGTTCAGGAAGACTATCAAGCTTTGGAAGTCCCTCCAATACTAAATCTTGAAGTTCTTCCCATCGTGTGTCATCCTCAGCATGAGATAGGATGGAAATAAAGTGAGGGCAGCCACTTATAGATAAACGCGAGAGGCAATGAAATGATGGAAGAAGGATGCTCTGACAAGTATCTTTTGGAGTAAATTCCCTCGGCATCCACCATCCCTTCAATTTATCCATCTTCCCAAGAGTGAGGGTTTGTAAGGAAGGAAAGCAAACATAATCAAATTCATCCACCGCCTCATTATTGTCCAAATACTCTATGAGACTTAATTCTTCTAAATGCAATATTTTGAGATTTGGGAGTCGATCGAGTCGGGGAAGATAATGTAATCTTTCGCATTTCACAATCGAGATGTTTGTCAAATTCAGTAATGAAGATACCCAACTGCATAATCTGACTCCACCGTATCCACATATACTCAAAGTTTCAACATTTTTGTTTGGATGCAATTTTTCCAAAACCACTGAGTCGGGATCAATAGCACTAGGATTGTCGCCGAATTCATCCCATTCTAAGGAGAAATCATGGAATCCATGATTATCTTTCAAATTTATAGTGTTGGCTTGGGACAAATCCTTCCTCAAGTGATGTAAACCTCGGATACGCAACTTTCCCCTTATGTTGATAAGAGTATTAAGTTCACAAAGCCCACTATCTTTAGAAGACACCGAGAGACCCACTACATACAAGTTCATGGTCTGAAGAGCAGTCAACTTGTCAAGTCCAAGCGGCATTTCCCTCAATTTATCACAATATTCAAGATCCAGATGTTTTAGATTTACTAGATTGCAAAAATCTCTCGGGAGTTCTCTTAGAGATAAACAACCTTTCAAATTCAACGATTGCAATTTCTGCAATTTGGTGATTGAATTCGGAAGCAATTCCATACATTCATTGCCACTAAGATGAAGAAACCTCAAGTCTACCATATTACCAATATTTTCTGGTAATTCTATTAGCCCCGTACACCCATCCATAATCAATGTGTGCAAAAACTGCAATTTAGTAATGGAGTTTGGAAGCAGTTTTATGTTACCATTGTTAGAAAGATCAAGATGCCTCAAGTTGACAAGATTTCCAATACCTCTGGGAAGTTCTTTCAAGTTTACACACTCACTGAGATTTAGTGTTTGCAAATTATGCAATTTAGTTATTGAACTTGGGAGAGAATTTATCTTTTCATTGCCGGAAAGATTAAGAAATCTCAAGTGCTTTAGCATACCAATTGAAAAGGGTACTTCTCTCACATACGACCACTGTAAATCCAAAGTGCGTAGTGATTTAAAAGATGATATGTGTGTTTCCCATCTAGTTTCACCATTATGCTTGGAAGAAACACTCACACTTGGTGACGATGTTAAAAATGTCCTTAATTTATATGGTTTGAGTTGTGATGAAAGTATAAACCAATTTGATATGCTGTCACGATCAAATGATACTCGTCGAGTTCGTTCATTGACATCCTCACTGTTTGAATCTGGAGTAAAACACTCTGTGCCAGCAACTAATCGTGTTAAATCATGCATGAGATCGTGTAATTTGCATCCTATTGCTTCACCCTCTTCATTTCTTTCTACATCTTGGAAAATGGACCTCCATATCAACTCCATAAAATACTCATTACCAACATCCTCTAAGCATTTATTCCCATCTTGTGATTGAACTAATCCTTCGGCTGCCCACAGCTTGATCAATTCATCTTTCTTAAACTTGTGATCTTTTGGGAACAAGGAGCAATAAGCGAAACATGGCTTCAAATGAGAGGGAAGGTGATTGTAGCTTAGTTTAAGGGTCTGAGTTATGTCATATTCTTGTTGCATGATTTTTGTCAGCTTCTCATTTTTGAAAGACAACCATTCAGCTTCTGATGTTTTAAGGTGCAGTTTTTGTCCTATGGTCCTTATAACAAGGGGAACACCCTTACATTTCTTTACAATTTCCTTCCCAATTGAAATCATATTTGGGCTCTTTGGTTCTTCACATTCTTTGAAAGCTAATTGCTTGAACAATATCCACGAATTACTTTCGGACAAGCCTTTTACAATGTAGGGGGAAGTTGCTTGACAAACATGGGCAACTTTTTCACTACGAGTGGTGATGAGAATCTTACTTCCTTTTGCACCGCCCATCAGCGACTTTTTCAAGACCGCCCAACTTTCATCATCCTCATTCCACATATCATCCATCACGAGAAGGTACTTCTTCTCATCAATTTGGCTTCGAAGTCGACTTTCTAATACAGCCATTCCAAGCCCTGATGGCCTTTCTTTGGTTGCTGATTCTATTATTTTCTCCACAATTATTTTCAAATCAAATGTTTCAGAGATGTGCACCCACAGTCTCAAATCAAAAGCATCTTTCACTCTCTTATGGTTGTATACAGACAGCGCAAGCATTGTCTTTCCCAATCCTCCCATTCCCACTATTGCATCTGCTGACACATTATGTTTTTCATTGGTTTTGAGCAAAAGCTGCACTACTTCTTCTTTTTCTACATCCCTCCCAATCACTTCCTCTTCACGAACAAAGGAGTAGTCATACTCTCTTTCCCTTTTACTAGATTGATCCGGTTGTGTTTTTGAGAAGTGAAATTGGGTCCTATCAGCTGCTATATGCTCTAGTCTCTGCCTAAGTTTCTTAATTTTGTGGGCCATTTTCACACCGAAAACAAGCTGATTATGTTTGGAAAAGAAAATGCGTACCTTTTTAGCGATTTTATCCCTCGAAATCACTTCTCGCCTCAGAGTTTCATAGGACAATTCGTCAAGTAAGTCATCGGCATCGTAAGCAGCATCCTTGAGCTTCCCAAGCCAATCCTTGACGGCATGACTCAGGTTATTGCTCAGGTCTGCCTTCTGCTCAACGTCAAGAAGCGCCGCCTGCATAGCAGAAAAAGTGTCCTTGAGCTTGCCAAGCTGCTTCTCTACGCCATAGATCAGTGCAATCTGTCGGAGAGCAGCAGAACCCAAGTGCGAAATGAGAACTGCGATAATGGAGGTGATGAGTGTTGCAGCCATTGAGTTCGAGTGAAGGAAAGAAAGTAGTTTGGGGAGGTAAGAGAGTGAGAGTCTGGGCTCTTTTTACGTTGGTTACGAGGTGTGTGATTGGAGAGAGGGAGGCTTGCTTGCTTTATGAAGGGGCCCTCTCTTCTTGAATGCAAGCAGAACATGTGTTTCTTCCTTTCCATTTCATCGTTGAATGCCCCTTTGCGAGGCTCTAAAAAAATGTGATAGGAAAATGTTAAAATCACATTACCTCTAAAAAAAATAGACGTTGTTTAAGTTTATAATAAATTGGGATCATATTGTGTTTATTACTCTCGCATAAGCTTCTTTAACGTGAAGAGGATTTACAAAAAAGATTGAATGTTTAAATATTAACATCTTTTTCAAAGTTCTCAATTTTTATAATTCTTTGATTATTTAAGTGGGATATAGATAGCATATTTTTATGCATATAATTATTAAATAAAGTATTTTTTTTGGTAATATATAGACACGCACCATACTCGTGTTACAAACATAGAAAATACATCAATAATAAAAAACTATACAAAGGTGTTTCAAGAAACTATACAAATCATCAAAGACACAAAGAGAGAAAGAAAGAGAGAGAGAGAGACAAACGGAGGCTAGAGTTTGACATCTTGAATCAATATTAATAGGGAGAGTCAATATACAAGCTTTTAAAGGAAAAACTAAAATAACAAACTAGGGTAAAGTAAAAAGACTAATATACCCATGTAACATAAAATAAATAAAACCTAATTTTTCTAACATCCCCCCTCAAACTCACGATGCACGTGAGTTTGCGATTCTGCGAATGCGAATGCGAATGTCAATGCCAATTCCAATGCAAATGCAAATGGCAATGCCAATGCTAATGCAAATGCAAATGCAAGTCCCGACTTGCAAAACACTAAGTCTGAACAAAGTGCGAATTAGGGTTTGCGAGTCGCAACTTCGCCCTACGACCAAAGAAAATCCAAAACAACTCCAATTTCGCCTTCCTTATCAAACTAGAACTTGAATTCTTGTGTATGGCGACAACCTCTGCTTTCGGTGTGAAAGATCCCATTCCCGAGAGAAAAATCCTCTTTACTAAGCTATGTTCTACAAAACCTTCATCAACTAATCATTCCATCTATTTCTCAATAGAAAACTTGTTCGATGCAAAACGACTGGATTATGTTTGTTTCACCACACTTGAAAATACGAACTCCCGAAACCAAAGCTCAATCGATCACCTTTCGATTGCGAATTGCGGATTGCGAATTTGCGATTTGCGATTTGCGAAAGCTACGGAATGAATTAGGCTCTGATACCATGAAAAATTATGCAAAGGTGTTTCAAGAAACTATGCAAATCATCAAAGAAACAAAGGGAAAAAGAAAAAGAGAAACGGATGCTAGAGTTTCACATCTTGAATCAATATTAATAGGAAGAGTCACTATACAAACTTTTAAAGAAAAAACTAAAATAACAAAATAAGATAAAGTAAAAAAACTAACATACCTATATAATATAAAATAAATAAAATCTAATTTTTCTAACAACAATCAATACTGCAATGCTGATAATAATTCAAGGAAATAATGCATGGCAGTGGGATCCACAAAAATGATGTACATTTGTTTGTCGGAAGGTGAGGCGTACGATAATGTGGCCCAAATCATCTTTTTTAAGCTACTTTATGTTATTTCAACTTTATGACACTAACATTCTTTTCAAATTTTCTATTTTATATATATATATATATATATGATCTTGAGTATTTCCAAATCTATTCATTTTTCATAAAAGATTTTGGGTAACTAATTGTGTAATCACCTTATATCTAAAACATTCTCCTTGTACATATACATATAAATATAAAGAGATATTATCATTGTAGATTAAGAGAAATTAACCAAACAAACATTTGCCTTTTAGGTTCAACATCAAGCAGAACCTTGAAAAATTTTTAAAGATAACTAATATTTTGAATTATGAAAAATAAACGACATAAATCTCACCATAATGTTTTTGTCAAAAAATATCGAGATTATTTTCTTTATTTCAATACCAAGAATCTTCTTAGCATTACCCATGTCTTCTTTGCAAAATAGAGTTGAGTTATAGCCAATGAGCAACATGCATTGTTTTAGGACTTTCTAAAAAATGAAATTCCACCTATGTAGATTGTTCTACTAACTTAAGTATTAATTAAATAAAATCAATTAAAATATAAATAAGCTTAATATTTCACCTATTTTAATTTATTAAAAATCACTTAAATATTTCACTTGTATGCTTTAAATTTCAGTGGAAAACAAAATAAAATAAATAGTTAAAGAAGTTTCATAATAAGAAAAGAATAATATCATGTAAAACATTGAATAAGACAAGGAGGAAGAGTAACTTTATAGTTAGATTTCTCATCTTCAATATGAATAAATATTAATCACAATATTTTGAATAAAATAATCAAGAAATAATAATAAACCACAGAAAAAAGTCTCAGGTCATTACAATAAATTACTGAAAAATGTCTTGCCTCTTCAAAAATATGGTAGAGAATATATTAAGAGTGGACAAACTAATTTTCGGTTCTGGTTCTATACCTCTTAGACCCGACCATTCAGTTTTTAGTTTTAAGAGTAAAAAATTGGAACTGGAACTGCACAAAATCAGATCTGAAACCAGACCCGAGTCTATGTTCTGGTTTTGTTTTGACTTCGAACTGGCTCCATGTGCTGTCTAAATTTGCACCACGAAGTTAATTGTAAGTAACTGTGACCACATAAAAGTGCATGATACAGCGAAGGCATGGTCAATACACCCTTAAGTTTGATGAAGTTGAAAATCCAAGATACCTGATATTCAAGTAATGGCTTTACGCACTTCGGCTTGCAAGTATCTTCATAATACTTCTTCTGATGAACAGGTTCCTCATCTGCCCTATACTTTTTAAAACCAAAAAAATAAATACATAAATCAAGCAGAAAGACAATGTTACACAACTTTCGTCCATTTGCTTATGCTTTTAACTCATTGTGAAAATTAAGCAAAGGTGGTTGAAAATACATAAACCACTTTTAGCAAGAACAATTTATTTTATTTACCTCTTCGGAAATCTTCCAAGTCAAATGACTCCCAGCACCATAGTTTTTGGATAAGAAAAGGATGAAACAGAAATACTCACATTTTTCCATCATGAAAATATGATATTTCAAGTTATATAGCTTGTTTCAAGTTGGTTCTCGGTTTCATAAACTAAAAACCGATAACCGATCCGAAATAGAGAGCCAATTTTTGGTTCCTACTCATTTACAAATTTGACAACCAATAATGGGAATCAAATCTTGATTCCAAGTCGGTTTTCGATTTTTTTCGATTCTTGCCTGCCCCTAATATTAAGCATATGACATGTGTCATTTCAGCACACTAAGATTAAAAGTTTTGATGAGTCAAAAAAGTTGATAAGACATAACGAAATCTAAATCATCAAGCAACATACAAGAACCATGGAAAATCAAAATTCAGTCCTCAACATTATCATGATCAACAAAGTGAATTCCATGTGTACAAGAGTTTTTTAAACAAATAGAAAATACTGATTAAGATTATACATTTCAATACTTATGATCTTTTATCAGAACTTGAAAAACATAATAGTAATTCATGATAAGAGTAGAAAAGATAGTATTAAATTGCAATTGCTAATAAATATGTGGTTTTATTATTATTTTTTTTTTTGGTAATATATAGACATGGGTAATACAATAGTAGATCAATAATGCAATGTTGATAATAATTCAATGAAAATAATGCATGTGCAGTTGGACACACAAAAATAATGTGCATTTTCTTGTCGGAAGGTGAGCTGTAGGATAATGTGGCCCAAATCATCTTTTTTAAGCTACTTTATTTTATTTCAACTATATTACACTAATAAAATAATGTTAGTGGATGTCCCTCGAATGTCCATCAGACATCTTTCAGTACATAAGAGACGAGCTCCACTTACAATGTTATTGAATCAAGTTGAAAATCAGAATTAAGTTCTCAATATTATCATGATCAACAAAGAGAGACATACAAATCAAGTTGAGCTAGTTATTGAATTGAAATTCCAAGTTTTTTAAATAAATAGGAAATACTCATTGAGATTGTACCTTTCAATACCTATGTTCTTCGATCAGAACTTGACAAACATAATATTAATTCATGATAAGAGGAGAAAAGATAGTACTAAGTTTCAATTTCTAATAAATATGTGATTTTTCAACATGGTGTGATGAGTCATTACATCATACAACTACAAATCTTCTAACGTTTGAAAACTAACAAGATACCCTATAAAAAATGAAAAGAAAAGAAAATAATTTTTCAGTACCAACAAAATCGCAGAGTTTATGAAATATAAAGAATAGATAACATCAATAGATTTAAAAAAAAAACAATTATAGACAAAAAATGAATTTGACAATAGATCATAACAAAAATTAAGAGAAAATTGAGCTCAAATCCTATCAAATAAACAAAAAGGGCAATAATATAAATCGAGCATAACCTTCCACAAATACCAAAGCATCGCAAAGCCCATCAAAGTAGACAAGCTAGTTTTGAAATCATTTCAATGCCTAAAGCTACTGACTTAAGTTATTGGAATCCAACTATTTGGGACTTGTATTTGGATAATGGTTCATATGCAAATGTTTGCAGAGCGAATGAAGCTCCAAGAATCTATAATATTTTCACACTTAATGAAGTTTTTCTTCACAGGTGAGGTTCAAGGACTTAAAAAATATTGGAGTTTGAATCCGACACATCTTTTTGAACTTCATGAAAAAACCAAAATGCTTTAATGCTCCGCTGAGTTCTATAGACAAAGTCAGAAGCTTCTTTTTGTCACTAATTGAGGAATGGATTTTGAAGTATAATGCCTAAAGACTTTAAGAACTGTATTGGAGTTCTTCGTCAATATTCTTCTATTCATATACCACATACTTCACACAGCCCAAGCTAATTCACTTATTTGCTGTTGGTACTAAACATGCCTCCTAGTTTTGGTTAATGAAGACTATCATTGATCCAAAAGACTGCTATCTTTTACCAAGTCAAGCATATAAGTATTATGCATCTCATCTCGACGAGTGTACTTAGACACAAAAATTAAGTTAAATTCATTTAGCAAGTATTTGCACATTTTTCAAAGAGAAATTCAATACAAAATAAAGTGAAGTTGACCAAGAGAAACAAAACTAGAAAAACGCAAGCATAACGATTATATATAATCAGCTGCTCAAGAGAAACTTAGATTCAAAGAGTAAATTGAGAACAGTAAAATCCCCATCCTTGTCAGGCGTAAACTTAGATTCATCTACGCAAATACACGATCACTAAAGACATTAATCTGATATTTAAAAAAGGAAACACACATAATTCGAGCAAAAAATCACTTCTTTCCAACTTCCGCGTTACCTCTTGTCGTCATCATGTTTTGACATTGCCTTTCAAATCCGCTTTGAACGAGTTACCCTTTGGCTCAGATTTTACCTCGGTGCTCTTCACCTGGCCTGAACAACATCCACCACCGTGCTTATGTAAGTTCCCGTGTCCATGCCCTTGATGATGATGGTGATGGTGATGTGCATGCCCATGATCCTGCTTCCCCTTCAACTGCTTCCTCATATCTATCATATCATCCTCACCATCCGCATAATATTTCGCCTCCACATCATGTATCTCGTATCCCAAAGTCTCCGTATGCAAGTTGAATGCCGCTCTGTTGCTCTTTCTCACATGAAGAGAAACATATTCACCTCCACAAACCTGCTCCATTGCATTTTGAGCAGCGTTCGTAAGCTTAGTAGCTAACCCTAGTTTGCGATGAGTTTGGAGAACAGGGAGAGAGGTAATATGGTCGTGACACTCGTTGCTTTCCTCTTCCATTTTGGCCAAAACGTAACCGACGATTCAACCATTATAATCTTCGGCAACGTAGAGAAGCTGAGGCCAAGAGAGGATGTTATAGAAATAGTATTTCATTTGGTAATTCTCCGGAAGACAGAAAAAAGGTTGCAGACTTGCATCGCCAGAAGGTCATCAATGGTGGCTTTGCGAATACAAACATAGCTGAAGCTGAGAAATGGATATCGGCCCGGGGAAGTCAATAAAGAGGAGTACGGTGGTAGTCGTTTGCACTGCAGCGAGAGCTTGTAATTGTACGGATAGATTTCGGATCTAAGTTTTAGGGCTCCGTTATAAATTTATAAACGGGCTTTTGCAATGAGGCCCATTAAGTAAAATTCTAATTGGGCTTTTGCAACGAGGCCCATATTGGGAGCTTCTCAAATTTCTAGAAAATTGGGCTTTTGTAGTAAGGCCCATATTTGTAGTGATTTGGTTGAAAATCTTATATGACCTCTCAATATTAATCAAGATTAACCAATAAATATGGAAAAATATATTGAAATATTAAATGAAACTCAAAAATAGTGGATTTGCTTTTTAATGTTAAAAAAACTTTAATTACAAGTAACATGTTTTCTAATTTAGCTTATAACATAGCTAGTGACTAATGAAAAAATCTACTATTATCTTCCAACTTAATTGGGGATGAAGATGCTCATAAGCTAATTTAAACACAAATAATTGCATTCATAATTAGGTAAGAGTAATGTTATGTTTACACTTTAATTTTACCTTTTATCATAGCTCATGATGCGACACTCGTTATTTATAATTTGTCATGGTAGTTACACCAACTAATGAGTATTAGAAAGTAAGAATTATGTGATAAAAGTACAAGATAAACATAACACTACCCATGTGGTAGTTCATTTTGTGAAAGTCCAATCTATATTAGTGGATGCACAATTCCACATTGATTGAAAGTTGAAAATGTATGGTTTATAAGTAAGATTTTTCTAACTACTTAGTACAACACATTTGAACTAATTTCAATAATAAAATTGTGTATAATTCAATTCAAAACAAACAATATTGTAATAAGGGGCTGAGAGATGTAACAATTAATTAATTAATAATTATTATTTTTTATCATCTTGGCAAAAAAAATTGACCGACTTTTTTTTATCACTTCAAAAAGTGTTATTTTGTAGGAAATCAAATATAATTTGATAGAAAAGAAACATTGAAAGGGAGGAAACAATTGATTAAAGGTATTTTTATCAACAATGGCGAGAAAATAAATATAAAAGAAAAACTGCCGGAGAAAAGCTGCGAGGAAGAAGATGGAAAGTTAGTTTTTGGAAGCGTCGGGTAAAAGAGTTCCACGAAGGAAGTGGCTGATTAGAGAAAGAGCTCGTCCAGGCTGATAGCTGGGAACTTGATGACCTGCTCCTCTTACTGTAGACAACATCAAACCTCCTCTTACTGTATATCCCTGAGTTAAAGAGAGACGATGTCTCGTGGTGTCTTAAGACACCGCGTGTCTCATGTCCACGTTCTTAACAGCGAACGTGACCGCGATGTTAGCTTTGTCATTTTCTAATACGATAGTAGTTTATTTGTTACAAAATATATCATAGTGGTTGCCTTGTCATTGATCACAAACCATAGTTGTTGATTTGTCATTTACCCTTAATATTATCGTGTTATTGTGGATTATCTAAAAGCAATGAAAAATACAGATTGATCAACTGAAATTATCAAACTAGAATTTGTTAAGTGATCCTACTCTCCGGATGATCAAGAAAATGAATTTGGGTCTAAGAATTTTATCTCTAATCATACTTGTTTCTAGAAGTAGCTTTAAACCCGTTGAAAGCTAGCATACAAACTTTTGTGAAGATCAATTAATTATGAAAGAAATATCAAAGTTTGAACATATTTTAATTATCAATTGCTAGATGAGAATTAATCATTTCAGCTTCCCTCCTACAAACCCGATAACATCATAAACGTGACAGAAAAATCATATGAGCGCACAACATTACCAAATCTGCTGCATAAATGACATTAGTTTACTGATGAGGATGAAAGTATTGGCCTAGTATTTGATCTATATATTCGGAAATGTGCACCCATCAAACCAATATGTTAGAGCAATTTTAATATATGACCAAATTTATCTTCATTCAATTTAGATTATACTTTATCTATTTTATAGAAAATTTCTGGATTATTTCAAATTTTTTGTTAACATATATTATATATATAAGTGACAATTAAAATAAGTTCAGGACTTATATTTAAAGTATGAAATCTTTAAATAAATCATAATCATAAACTTAGTCTAGTAACAAATGATTATGTTACAGATTGTATAAACTTGATAATTTGGTTAAATTTAGAATAATTAATTTGATGATGATTATATATATTTGATCATTATTTATTTATTTATTGTATTTAATAAACTATTATTTTATTTTAATTTATTCTTTTAATTACTCAATAAATTTTTTTATGAGTTATCATCCAAACACCTTGTATATTGACAATAAATTAAATTACATAATGTTAACATTAATTCAATGAATTCATTTCTACAAATTTTATTGTTTATTAGTTCAATAATCTAATAATAAATAATAATTCATAGTCTTGACAATGATAAAGATATAATATGAAAAAATGACAAATTACATAATTACTGTTTCAGATATGTCGGTTTTGGCATCTCCTCAAAGTTCCAATTGTTTAAGTACCCTGAATGGAAACAAGCAGAGCAGGAGAACATACTGAGTTACTACAGATTGGGTTAGACTAAAGATGAAATCAAATCAGTTGAGGTTTTTATGTTTCTCTCACTAGCAAGGAGAGAGAGAAAGCTCTGATCTACATTCTGAGGGAATCAGAGGAAGAAGAGAAAAGGAAACCATTGTGAAGGAAATGAAAACCCAGAAAAGTAGCACCCTTTATACATCACAGATCTACTAGTAGTAAGGCAAGACAAAGTGGGATTACCTTCAAAGTAGGTAAGTGCAGAAGGAGCAGCAAGGAGGAAGCAAGAAACAGGGCGGGGAGAGAGCCTGAGCCACAGCCATTTTTAGAGAGAGAAAGAGAGAAGGACGATGAAGCAGATGAGAGAGAGAATACAGAGATTGAGTCTAGGAGTGTGGGTGAGAGCATATATTGATAATGCAGAAGAAGAAGGAAAAAATGAGGAAGAAACAGATTTTGCAGAAATGACGTTGAAGAGGAAGAGCGAGAACATGGTCGTTTTGTCTGATTTTCTTGGGCCTTTCAAACTGACTTTTTCTCCTCTATTCATGACGTGGAGTGTCTACGTGGCACTTTACCGGTATATGATTAGCTCTGTTTCTTAGAAGAAAATAAATGAGATGTCTTTTCAAATATTTAAATTCACATATAAATAAAGTATTGTGAAATTAACAAAATTACAATTTTTCGTATAAAATGTTATAAATAAATAAAATATGATCAAAATAAATACCACAACCTTATTATTGAACTATTATTGTTTAATATTGAAGAAGTAATAGAAATTTGGGAAAATAACAAACCAAACTATGTACTTTAACCACTGAAATATTTAAAAAAAGTCTCCACTAACATTGCACGTTTGCCGTAAAACGCTTTAATTTTGATTCGCGGTGGCTTAACGACGATTTGCGGATGCTTGACCATGACTGCAGCATATTGATAAGTAGGATATTCATTTATTTCACTTAGTGCGACAATGAATCTTTGCAAATCGATAACTCTCTCAATTTCCAACGGTTTTGAATGCTTGATGAATCATTTTTCATCATCTTTTCACGAAGCATAGGTAGGAAACATATGTTTTAACATTCGGTGTTTATTAGAGCATATTTAGGCAGGAAAACGTGCAGAGCTTCATGGTTTTGAATTGTGTAAGGGACATTGGGGAACTTAGAAGCCTGTTTAGGCCTTGAAAGTGGGACAAGCTGTCTTTGACATCTTGCCAATGCATAGATCTCGAAAAGTTGTGTGAAATAAAAAAAACATCCAAATTGGTAGATTGAGCACAAAGTTATGACCTTCTAAAGTTTTCAAGTAAACAATCTTATTTTTTTCTTGTCTGAACTTGCTTTGATGTGCACCGAATGACAAAATTGTTCTCTTCTACATGTGCATCACAAAAAAACGATGGAAAATGAGTCATTAAGCCTCTAAAATCGTTGAAAATTGAGAGAATTATCGATTTATGAATATTAGGAGAGCCTGTCTATTACATAATATTCTTCTTCTTCAGTCTTTTGTACTTGCTATCCAACCACTTCTAATGCCTCCTCCGGCCACATCTTCAACCAGAACTCCTTCCCTGTTACTTTTAAGTGCTTTGTCCATAAATCCTGAGTACAAAAAAACAAACAAACAGACAAAATTCTGAATAATCAAGCTTCTCAAATTTATTCAAATAAAATCTCAATATTCAAATTCTAAGTCATTTTAAAAGTGAAATCAATTAATAGTCATCTATTTTAAACTTCTTTAAAATACCACGTTAGCTAAAAGTTATCAATATTAAATGCACTTATTAATGAAAATCTTTAAAAGAGGTTAACAATAAAAATACTTAATCGCATCTCATGATAAAATATTAAATATTAATAAGAATCAGAAAATATTGTTTATAGGTACCTTCCCGATCTTGATACTCTTTGGTGTGAGCAACCTTGGACCAATCGTCACCAGTATACGGCGTGCATCGTTACTCTAATGTGCTACAACCTTTGATAATCAAATTCGTCAGAGAAGAGAGTCGACGACTGCCTTCGGGAAGTGAAGTCACTTTTGGGCAATTTATAATTTCAAATTTCTCCAATGAAGTAAGGTTGCCAATCCAATCCGGCAAGGTAAGAAGATTAGTACAATCGATAATAGAAAGAGACCGAAGAGTGGTTGAGTGTCGAAGATGTTCAGGAAGACTAGCAAGCTTTGGAAGTCCCTCCAAACTTACTTCATTAAGGCAATGAAATGATGGAAGAAGGAAGGTCTGACAAGCATCTCTGGGAGTAAATTCCCTCGGCTTCCACAATCCCTTCAATGAATCCATTTTCTCAAGAGTGAGGGATTCTAAGGATGGAAAGCAAACATAATCAAATTCATCCACCGCCTCATTATTGTTCAGATACTCGAGGAGACTTAATTCTCTTAAAAACAACCATTTGAGATTCGGAAGTCGATCGAGTGGGGGAATATATTGCAGTCTTTTGCATTTCACAATCGCGATTTTCGTCAAATTCAGCAATGAAGATACCCAGCTGCAAAATCTGACTCCAGCATATCCATATATCCTCAAAGTTTCGACATTTCTGTTTGGATGTAATTTTTCCAAAACCACAAAGTCGGGATGGATAGCACTAGGATTGTAGCCGAATTCATCCCATTCTAAGGAGAAATGACAGAATCTATCTTTATCTTTCAAGTTTACAGTGTTGACTTGGGACCAATCCCTCCTCAAGTGATGTAAACCTCGGATACACAACTCTCCCCTTATGTTGATAAGGGTATTAAGTTGACACAGCCCACTA
>CM039472.1:2089214-2206850 GCA_022433065.1 Begonia loranthoides | reverse complement strand
CCTGTTTCCGCAGTTTTCTTTTTCCGTTTCGCGTTCGATTCTCAACAGGATCAGTGTCATGGATAACTTCTAATAGCAATTGAAGTTGACAATAATGATGAAACATATCTTATTGTTGTTGTTGTAGAGGGTGAAACGAACAAATCGTGGACTATGTTTTTGGAGTTATCGTTGTAGGACTTGAGCAATGCACGTGGTTGTGGATAGACGTTCATTTCAGACTAACAAAAGGTATGTCTTATCCCTCATTTCAATAACTTATGTTTTGCAAGCTTAACTTGATCACTTACATTCTTTATTTTCCTCATATAGTGTTTGGTTCCAACTTTAGAGGACCTCATACAAGAAGTCGAGGTACGTTATTGTGTACGACACTTGTATGTAAATGTCAAGAGTAATTTGTGGAAAAATTTACAAAGAGTCAATGTGGTATGCATCTTTGACTACAACATCAGCTAACCTTTAAGAAGGAGATGAAGAAGTTGCCCACTTTTGATGATGCAGCGCACAGGTACTTGGGAGCAATTAATCCAAAATATTGGTCAAAACATGTATTTAGTAGTGTACAAAAGTGTGAGATGTTTCTCGACAATGTAAGTGAGTCATTCAACTCATTCATTCTACTAGCACGAGATAAGCCAATCTTGACAATGATGGAGATGATTCGAAGGAGTGTTATGGGTCGAATAGCAAAGAGGTTTCAAAAAATGGTAGAATGTGATGACTTTGTATGTCCTCGTATCAGAAAAAAAAAAAAAAAAATTATGAAGTGTTAGGTGATATTGGTTTCAAATGCTTGCAGGAGGTGAAAGATTTGAGATTGGTGATAGTAATCAACAATATGATGTTGACTTACAGAAGTGTCAATGTAGTTGTTACAAGTGAGACCTAACTGAGATACTTTATGTTTGCACTATATCTTGTCTTTCATTCATGTGGAAGAATATTGAGGATTATGTCCACCCTTACTATCATTGTCGTATCTCATATTGTACTCTCATGTCAACAAACTGTGAAGTGGTTAAGATATGTAGCCACCTATAGATATGGACCATCTTATGCCACACTTAAGTGATAACTTGGTTGGCCAAAGAAAAAGAGGGTGAGAGAGGCTGATGAGCCATAAAGCCACATTAATATTTAGGAAGAATATGATTATGACATGTGGTAGATCCTACAAAGAAAAATCATTTGTAACTAAAACTCAAGAAAGTAACTCATTTTATAAATATATACGCTACACTAAAAGACTCTTTAATTCATTTTGTCTTCATTTTTTTAGGAGTCATCCATCATCAATGGGAGATACTAGTCGAGGAGAGGAAGGTTATATCTATGACACTTTGTGGAAGAGGAAGATCATTGGACAATTTCTTGAGTTTTACTTCAGCTAGTACATTAGGAACCCAAATAAGTAACTCATTTTATTAATATATATATGCTACGCTAAGGGATTTCCTTTAATTAATTGTCTGTTAATTTTTGCGGGAATCATGAATGCCACTTCAATGAAAAGGAGGAGAAAGATCATCAACATGGTTCGTGGGGTTTTACTTCAAGCGGTGTATTAAAATCAAAATAAATAACTAATTTAATTATATATTTAGTACATAGAAGAATTTCTTGTAATATATTATTGTTTTTATATTTACAAGACTCATCAAGGATGTCATTAACTGTTTGTTTACCTATTGATTTCACTAAAAAATGACATCAAAATTTACCCTTTAATTAAACAATAAAGATAATTACTAATAAAATTAATATTTCAATTAAAGACAATCACATAATTTAACGTAACGTAATGTGTTATCATATATCATAAATTAATAAAATACATGAAAAACACGAAGAAACTTTAGAGACTTAGCAAAAATGATGAAGAAAGGCATAGTAGGAGTCGGGATAGGTTGAAGGTTGCTTTAATTCAGTTTAGACAAATGCTCGAATACAAAATTAGATGAGTATTTAAAAAAAGTGTGTGTTTTACACATGCCTTTAGAGGATGATTCTGGTAATCCATTCTCATTGAGGGGCATTCGTTTCTCAGTCCAACGGGCATGAACCATTGTCCACCAGCCTTTGGAGAATGTGTTAACTTTATTTTGGTCGTCCAACATTGTTGAGAGACGTCTATCTCTAGATCCAACGAGTATGAATCTTTGTCTGCCAAAGTTTCTTCTCTTATCTTGGATGTCCATCTTCGTTGAAGAATGTTTGTTTCTTCATCCAATTGCCAATAAAAACGTCCCTCGACCTAGGACGCTCTGCCTTTTGGATAAACCTTGGACGTCCCTCGTTGAAGGACATTCGTGGTTGATCCTTGGACGCCCCTGTTGGCTTAACTCTATTTGTCTTGACCTTTTTTTTTTACGGAGAGCGTAACTGTTAGATTTGCATATTTTATTTCTCATAATTCAAAATTTTAGTTATTAATAAAATTTATTTAAAATTTGACGTGTTGTTGTTCTCAAAATTTAAAATTATTTGGTTAATTTCTCTTAATTTACAATGAGAGTATGTCTTTACATGTATATGTAAAAAGAGAATGTTTTAGATTTAAAATGATCATAGAATTAGATACACAACATCTTATGAAAAATGAATAGATTTGATAATACTTAAAAAATTAAAATTATACATTTGAAAATTAAAATTAAAAAAATTATATTCCTATCAAATTTAAAAAATCAAATAATTCAAAATTTACAACTAATTTAAAACAAATACAAAGATCGAGAGCTTTGAAAATAATCTTAATATTTTATACATTTGTTCTTTTCTGTAAATCTGCTTCACTTATAATAAGTACGTGGACGTGATAAACACAAATAGATCATATTCATGATAAATTGTATTATAAAAATAAAAAACAATTTATTATGAACTTATGAAATGTTTATATAAAATTTACACATAAAACACTTAAAAAATTCTCTTAATTACTACTTCTTGTTATGAAAGTTCACATCCATTTTTTTAATGAAATTACATCATTTAATTCAAGGTGAAACAATGACTGTTATTCGTTATATTTATAGAAAAATCATTATAAAATTTAATTTTTTATTTAAAATGATTTGGGGATCCACATCTTCCAAATAAACAATGAAAGACTTGGCAACAGAACACCACTTTATATTTGGCACAGCACAATCTATTTTCAAAAATAATTTTTATAAGTTTTTTAATTAATTGAATAAGCAATAGTTCAAATTTATTAATTATTATATTTTTTTGTTTATCGGTCTTATTAGTGTTTTAACTAAATAATAATCAATAGTTTAATTGTTATGATTTTGTATAGTTAATTTTATTAGTTTGTTAATTAATTGAATAATTAATAATTTAATTATTACATCTAATAAAAAATAATAAATTTATAATTAATTATTTATTTATTTATTTTTAAATTTTTGAATAGTGATAAAAGATGAAGAAGTGATTGATTCACATGTAGTTTTAAGTTAGAGAAATTAACACCGTTCTGCCAGCGCTTTTGGAGGAGGACCTAACTCTATCAAAGTATATAAGCCCAGCAAGAAGCTCAACCAATGATGGATGAATTGGGGAGCTTAATCTTTATGAATTGGAGCTTTCTAATTGTATTGAGCCCGCTCGCTCTCTCTCTCCTCTGCAGCTGAAGTTTGCTATAAAGCCGGCTGACTTGAAGAAAAGGATTGAAAGCTTGATTGACAGAGAGTACCTGGAACGGACAAGAACAATCCCCAGATTTACAATTACCTTCCCTCATCATCGGAGTTTTGAACCTGGGCTGCCCAATCCTTGCGAGATTAGTGTACAGAAAAAAGAAACAATAGCTTTCATATCTTTGCTCTCTCACACCTCTGCCTTTGACTGTAAATCATATTTTACACTGTTTTGCTTATTTATCTCCTCTCTCTCTCTGAGAAGCTATCTGGTGCTTCGATAACACGCCATCGTACACCAAAGCTCCACTTTGTTTCACAATTGCTTTTCGTGCTTAGCCTCAAGATATGGCCAACAGCAACATTTAGGTTACTACCCACTGCATATATACTCGATTCACATGCATTAACGGTATAAGATATTACAGGGTTAGGTTGAGGGTTGCTTTAATTAAAAGGATGGTGGGAGGCTATTGCAGGCTAGAGTAATGCTATAATACAAAATTAGATGTCAATGGCGAAAGTAATTGATTCCCTTCCCACCAATCTTTCCAAACTTTCTTCATCTTATATTTTATTATAATAAAAAATAATGACAAATGAAAGTCTTTTTCTAGTACAAAAATACAAGTGGAGCGACATGTATGCATGTTGTGATGCGATGAATATGTGCATCGTCAACATTTTATGCATGTGCAATGAAAACATCATAAAAATAAAAAGGACTAAATTCTAAAAATTAAGATCGATAATATTCTCGTAAAAATTAAACATTCTACAAATATACACGAGTAAATGACGAATTCCTCAAAATCTTGGTATTTATCTTCTCTTTTTGTCTCTTCCCTCCCGTGCAAAAATTAATTTATTTAATTATTATATGTGTAAATAATTTCTATTTCTATAAAATTTAAAAAATCAAAATTTTAAAGCTAATTTAACGGGGATACACAGGCCAAGAGCTTTGAAAATGAATATTTGATACATTTGTTCTTTTATATAAATCTAATATTTTAAGCAAAACAGAGCAGACTCTCTTCTCAAACTACTTTCCTTCCTTGAGACGAACTCAATGGGCGAAGCACTCATCTTCCCCTTTGTCAAAGACCTCCTTTCCAACTTGGGTTCTATTGCTTCGCGAGAGATTGCACTGATCTATGGCGTAAAGGAGGAGCTTGCCAAGCTCGAGAGCACTTTTTCTACTATTGAGGCGGTGCTTCTTGACGCTGAGCAACAGGCAGACCAGAGCCATGCCGTCAAGGATTGGCTTGGGAAGCTCAAGGACGCAGCTTACGACGCCGATGACTTGCTCGACGAATTGTCCTATGAAAATCTGAGACGAGATGTGATTTGGAGGAATAAAATTGCCAAAAAGGTACGCATTTTCTTCTCCGAAGATAACCAGTTTGTTTTCAGTTTGAAAATAGCCCACAAGATTAAGACACTCACGCAGAGACTAGATCATATAGCAGAGGAAAAAAAAAATTTCCACTTCTCAGTAACAACACCTGATCAATCTTGGAGAAGGGAAAGATTGAATACCCACTCCTTTGTTCCTGAAAAAGAAGTGATTGGGAGGGACGTAGAAAGAGAAGAAGTAGTGCAGCTTCTGCTCAAAACCAATGAAAAACATAATGTGTCAGCAGATGCAATAGTGGGAATGGGAGGATTGGGGAAGACAACGCTTGCGCAGTCTGTATTCAACGATAAGAGAGTGGAAGATGCTTTTGAATTAAGACTATGGGTGTGCATCTCTGAAATATTTGATCTAAAAATAGTAGTGGAGAAAATAATAGAATCAGCGACCAAACAAAGGCCATCAGGGCTTGAAATGGATTCATTACAAATTGAACTTCGAAGCCAAATTGACGGGAAAAAATACCTTCTCGTGATGGATGATGTGTGGAACGAGGATGGTGAAAGATGGGAGGGCTTGAAAAGGTTGCTGATGGGCGGTGCAAAAGGAAGTAAGATTCTCATCACCACTCGCAGTGAAAGAGTTGCCCATGTTTGTCAAGCAACTTCCCCCTACATTGTAAAAGGCTTGTCTAAAATCAATTCGTTGATACTATTCAAGCAATTGGCTTTCAAAGAATGTGAAGAACGAGAGAGCCCGAACATGATTGAAATTGGGGAGGAAATTGTAAAGAAATGTAAGGGCGTTCCCCTTGTTATAAGGATCATAGGACCACTATTGTACTTTAAACCATCAGAAGTTGAATGGTTGTCTTTCAAAAATAATGAGCTGGCAACAATCATGCAGCAAGAAAATAAACTGTGCTCCTTAATTAACCACGTTATTAACGCCTATTCAAAAATTAATCAAAAAAATTAACCACGTTAAAAAATATCCACATGTATCCCACGTTCGGCCGTTCCTTTGTTGTAGATGGTGGTAGAAACGCCTATTTCTGCTGCCTTGAACTGATTTTGCGAAGGTATTGAACTGTGCTCCTCGGTGGTTCATCCGAAGCGAAATCGTCCTCCTCTGGCGAATTTCTAGGTTTCCGAAGGTAAGAGTTTTGATTTCGGATTTTTATTGAATGGTTAATGAATCTCTTACTTACATCGAAGTTTATGTGTTGATTGACCCACTAATTCTGTCTCTGTCTAGGAAGAATTGAGAGATTGACAGATTGGGGATTTCGGTTTTGGCAGTAGCAAATTCCAGGTAAAGAATATACATCTTGATTGGTAATTAGGCCCTACATCACAGGGTTGTAGGATTTTTAGATGTTTTGTGTTGGATTTTTCCTTACTGTGGCGACTGAGGTTGAACGCCGTGAATTGGAATAGTTATTGTCAAACTCTGAAGTTAAAGAAATCCGTAATCTTTGTACAATTGGATATGTTTTCCTGCTCATGGTTGAACACTGAATAGAATTGAATAATTGCTTAGTTGAAATGTTTAGACTCTGAGATTAATTAAATCTGGTTTCCTGCTCATGATTGTGCACCAAGTAGAATTGAGTAATTGTTTAATTGAAATGTCTAGATTCTGAAAATTCTGGTTAGAAATTGAATAGTTAGGTGTAGAAATTCTGTTGTTTACTGAAACCGTTATTTATGCATGTTAACTGGTTCACTATCTGAATGATTGGGATATGAAAATCTGGAAGTTATTTTGTTGGAATCTGGAATCTGAATATGGATACTGCTAGTGATTATTGTTAGAATCTGTGAGGGAATGTTGTTGTGTATGTGTATGCCTGGCTGTTAAGTGGACTTTTGTTATATATGAATGCTTGGTTGTTAAGTGGGATTTGCCACTGTAGATATTCATTTAGTTCATGTCTCAATATTGAGGATATTATTAACCTGCTGTGATTGTTGGGAAAGTTTGAGAATTTCTTGTTAATGAATTGGATATTGAGGAGGTCTTGTCCTGTGATGAGTGAAAATAGAAGCTAAGTTTGTGTTGTTTTAAGAACTGTTAGCATACTGACAGTGCACTATTGATGTTTACAAATTGATGAGGATTTGATATGGCTGTTGGATGGTTCTGTTCTATGGTGATTATCATGTATGAAGAATTGTTGTTTTGTCATTTGGGGTTGATAGTGATTGCCATATTTTAATTATTGTATAATTTGAAGATATGTAATGTGATGTTATAGTTTCCGTAAGAGATGTATTATGTGCATTCCAAGCATCATATTTTAAGTTAATTGTCTCATAGGAGGTGGACCTAATGGTGTCAACTAAATAAACGTAAATGATCTTTATGTGCAGAGTTTGAATTAACTGTCGCGCATGAGATGGGCCAAATAGTGTCATTCTCACTTATACAATTGTCCCACAAAAATGAAAGAAAATAAAATAAAATAAAAGATTGATGATTGAAAAGACAATTTTATATGCTATATCTCATAGTCATGACACATGCTGCATTTTCAATGTTACATTTTTTACCAAGTATTAGACTCATCAGATTTACCTTGTGATGTAAGAAAATAAAGGAGATTAAAGAGCGTGACGAAAAGAACTTGTTGATATTGCAGTTGAAGAGGACTTTTCATGAGCGATGATAGAGCTATGTCTAAACGAACTTATTCGTGGGTGAGAATTTAAAATAAATTAATTTTAAAGAAGTAAATTCTTATTAAGATTTATATTCATT
This sequence comes from Begonia loranthoides, assembly GCA_022433065.1. Lineage (NCBI taxonomy): Eukaryota > Viridiplantae > Streptophyta > Magnoliopsida > Cucurbitales > Begoniaceae > Begonia > Begonia loranthoides. Next base: position 2,199,080 of record CM039472.1, on the reverse strand, counting down.
TCTGTTATACGTAAAAAATAAAAAATAAAAAAATCATTATAAATGCATGGGGTGTTTTAAAGTATTAGAATTAATTTTATGTGAGATTTCATAAAAGTCTTCCGTTGCTAAGTTTTAAAAGTATATAAAAATATATTTGAGAAGAGGTGAGATTTATCAAACTTTTATTTTAAATGGAGTTTTATCATAATTTCTAAAGGACTAAGTTTTCTAATTCTATAATCACCTTAAATCTAAAACATTCTCCTTGTACATATACATAAACTCTCATTATTAATCAAGCGAAATTAACCAATCAAATTTTGTATAAATTTTATTGTTAACTAAAACTTCAAATGATGATAAATAAATTTAGCAGTTATGTTCTTTGTCAAAAAAAGAGAAAGACAAATAAAGTTAAGTCAATACCAAAGTTTAAAGATCAATTACGAATGTCTTTCAACAATTAGGGACATCTAAGGTTTATCCACGTGGTAAAATGTTTTAGGTTGAGTGAGGAACGTTCTTATTGACCGTTAGATGAAGAAACAAACGTTCTTCAACGAAAATGGACATCTAAGATAAGAGAAAGAAGTTTTGGCAAACAAAGATTCATGACCATTTTGAAAATATATAGATTGTCCTACTAGCTAAAGTATTAATCTACATTAATTAAATAAAATCAATTAAAATACAAATAAACAAATATTTCACATCTTTCGTATCACAATTGATAACAAAATAAAATAAATAGTTAAAGAAGTTTTATAATAAAATAATAATAATATCATGTAAAACATTGAATGAGGCCGTAGAAAGAGTACCGTCATATTTAGATTTCTCATTTTAATAAATATGAAACATAATATTAAATAAATTAACCAAGAAAAAATAATAAACTGCAAACATACACAAATATATCGTGACTAGCTTGTTGTACGTGTGCTGCAAGTATTGTTGTACGTGTGATGCAAGTATGTAATATGATAAAATATTATGTAAAATAAAGCAAATTACATAATTTGTCGCTACCCGAAAGCGAGCTAGACAGAAACACCAAATCAAATGCCCCAATTCTCATAAAGGACTCAATCGCCCAACTCAAAACTTGTTAAATTATTGTGAAAAACTTGTTAAATTATTTATCTTACCCATAATCATTACATAAAATTCCTTCCGAACTCCATTACTAAATTGCAATTTTTGCAAACATTGGATCTCAGTTATTGTTTTCAGCTAGGAGAACTTCCAGAAGACATCGCAAGTCTTGTCAACTTGAGGTCTCTTAAGCTTTCCGGTGATAGCATAAAACTCCTTCCAAACTCCATTACTAAATTACAAATTTTGCAAACATTGATTCTCTATGAATGTGTTCTTACAAAATTGCCAGAAAATATTGGTAATATGGTAGACTTGAGGATTCTTCATCTTAACTATAATCCATGGATGGAATTGCTTCCGAATTCAATCACCAAATTGCAATCATTGAAGCTATGTGGTTGTTCATCTCTAAGAGAATTGCCAAGGGACTTTTGCAATTTAGTAAACCTAAAGCATCTAGATCTTCAAGATTGTAATGAATTGAGGGCAATGCCGTGTGGATTAGATAAGTTGATTGCTTTTGAGACAATAAACTTGTATGTAGTGGATCCCTCGGTGTCTTTTGAAGATAGTGGGCTGTGTCAACTTAATACCCTTATCAACATGAGGGGAGAGTTGTGTATCCGACGTTTACATCAATTGAGGAAGGATTTGTCCCAAGTCAACACTGTAAACTTGAAAGATAAACATCGATTCCGTCATTTCTCCTTGGAATGGGATGAATTCGGCTACAATCCTAGTGCTGTCGATCCCGACTTTGTGGTTTTGGAAAAATTACATCCGAACAAAAATGTCGAAACTTTGAAGATATATGGATACGGTGGAGTCAGATTTTGTAGTTGGGTATCTTCATTGCCGAATTTGACGGAAATCACGATTGTGAAATGCGAAAGACTGCAGTATCTTCCCCCACTTGATCGACTTCCAAATCTCAAAGGGTTGTGCTTAAAAGAATTAAGTCTCATAGAGTATGTGAACAATAATGAGGCGGTGGATGAATTTGATTGTGTTTGCTTTCCATCCTTACAATCCCTCACTCTTGAGAACATGGATTCATTGAAGGGATTGTGGAAGCCGAGGGAATTTACTCCCACAGATGCTTGTCCGAGCTTCCTTCTTCCATCATTTCATTGCCTTAATGATTTACGATTGGAGGGACTTCCAAAGCTTGCTAGTCTTCCTGCACATCTTCGACACTCAACCACTCTGCGGTCTCTTTCTATTATCGATTGTAATAATCTTCTTACGTTGCCAGATTGGATTGGCAACCTTACTTCATTGCAGACATTTGAAATTATAAATTGCCCAAAAGTGACTTCACTCCCCCAAGGCATTCGTCGACTCTCTTCTCTAACGTATTTGACTATCAAAGGTTGTAGCACATTAGAGCAAAGATGCACGCCATACACTGGTGACGATTGGTACAAGGCTGCTCACACCAAAGAGAGTATCAGGATCGGGAAGGTACCTAAAAACAATATTTTCTGATTCTTATTAATATTTAATCTTTTATTATGAGATGCGATTAAGTATTCTCAATGTTAACATCTTTTAAAGTTTTTCATTAATAAATGCATTTAATATTGATAACTTTTAATTAATGTGGTATTTTAAAGAAGTTTAAAATTGATGACTATTAATTAATTGGTTGGTTTCACTTTTAAAATGATTTAGAATTTGAATATCGAGATTTTATTTGAATAAATTTGAAAAGCTTGATTAATAGTTAATAGATGGATTGTTAAAATTTATAATTAAATAAATTATTGAAAGAAAATAAAATTATTCATTATTATTATTTTTGTATTCAGGAATTATGGACAAAGCACTTAGAAGGAACAGAGAAGGAGTTCTGGCTGAAGATGTGGTAGGAGGAGGCATTAGAAGTGGTTGGATAGCAAGTAAGAAAGATTGAAGAAGAAGAATATTATGTCAATTAGTGAGGCTCTCCTAATATTCATAGATGGATATCACATGTTATGGTTTTACAAAAATAAATATATACATTAATATAATCTACTTAATGGATACAATAAATAAATAATATACCACTTCGCTTTCATCACAAAAATCTATAATGTTTGTCAAACTCAAGCAACCTTTGCTCCAACTAAATTTCTCGTATTTTATTGTTAATGACAAACTAATTATTTTATTTTTTTTATTTATAAATTAATCACTAAATTATAAAAAAATGTCATCGCAATCATCGTTGTCATGTTTGTCTTTAATAATCGCAATCTGCGACAGCTTGATGACAAACCACGACGGCTTGACGATGAACCGTCGTGGATTGATCATAATTCGTGGCGGATTGATAATAAGAAAATTCGTTTCTTTCTCTTAGTGCGACGGTGAATCTTTACAAATAGATAATTCTCTCAATTTTCAACGGTTTTGGAGACTTGAGAACTCATTTTCCATCGTTTTTCTGTGATGCACAGGTAGAAGAGATCAGTTTTGTCGTTTGGTTCATATCAGAGCAGATTCGGGTAAAAAAAATGAGATTGTTTACTTGAAAAATTTGGAAGGTCATAACTTTGTACTCAATCAAACGATTTGGACGATTTTTTTTTATTTCACATAACTTTTCGAGATCTACGCACTGTCAAGATGTCAAAGGCAACTTGTTCCACTTTCGAGGCCTAAACACGCTTCTAAGTCCCCTAATTTCTCTTACACCATTCAAAACCATGAAGCTCTGCACGTTTTCCTGTCAAAATCTACTCTGATAAACACCGAATGTCAAAACATATGTTTCCTACCTATGCATCGTGAAAAGATGATGGAAAACGATTCCTAAAGCGTTCAAAACCGTTGAAAATTAAGAGAATTGTCGATCTGCAAAGATTCACCGTCGCACTAAGTGAAAAAAATGAATCTCCTACTATCAATCCACCACGGTATTGGCCAAGCATTCGCGGATCGTCGTCAAGCTGTCGTGGATCAAAATCAAAGTGTTTAACGGCAAACGTGACAGCGATATTAGTGGAAACTTTTTTTTATAGTTCAATGGTTAATTTGTTAACAAAACTAGTTTAGTGGTTGACTTGTCATTGATCGTAAAGTACGATGTTTGGTTTGTTATTTTCCCAAATTTCTATTACTTCTTTAATATTAAACAATAATAGTTGAATGACAAGTTAACTTTAAATAATTTTTGTAAATAACTTAAATATTAAATTATGAGAAATAGCTGACACAAATATCACCGTTACTTGTTGAAAAAAATATTAACGGAAAGACGATGATAAAACTTTACTCTTTGCAAATTTTAAAGTTATTTCAGCTTTATGCTAAAATCACAATAATTCAAATAATATTACTGTTAAGATGATTTTGGGAATCTTCAACATGATTTTCTCGTTATCGCAAATAATTTTCACGTTTTCAATTTTTCGAACATCTTATTATCATTGAAAACAAATTTCTTTTTGATTTTACCTTTCAATTTTCATCATTATTTTCTCTATTCTTTTCTTAGTCTATTATCGTTCTACAAGAAAAGTAATTTTTTAAATTATTTAGTAGAAAAACATGGTTAACTTTTTATAATGAAACCACAACACTGTTTTTACGAAAAGGCGTGATATTTATTTTGATCATATTTTATTTATTTATAACATTTTTTACGAAAAATTGTAATTTTGTTAATTTCACAATACTTTATTTATATTTAAATATTTGAAAGGCCTAAGAAAATCACACAAAACCACCATGTTCTTGCTCTTCCTCTTCAACGTCATTTCTGCAAAATCTGTTTCTTCCTCATTTCTTCCTTCTCCTGCATTATCGATATATGCTCTCACCCACACTCCTGGACTCACTCTCCGTATTCTCTCTCTCATCTGCTTCACCGTCCTTCTCTCTTTCTCTCTCTAAAAATGGCTGTGGCTCAGGCTCTCGCCCCGCCCTGTTCCTTGCTTCCTCCTTGCTGCTTGCTGCTCCTTCTGCACTTACCTACTTTGAAGGGAATCCCGCTTTGTTTTGCCTTACTACTAGTAGATCTGTGATGTATAAAGGGTGCTGCTTTTTCTAGGTTTTCATTTCCTTCACAATGGTTTCCTTTTCTCTTCTTCCTCTGCTTCCCTCAGAATGTAGATCAGAGCTTTCTCTCTCTCCTTGCTAGTGAGAGAAACATAAAAACCTCAACTGATTTGATTTCATCTTCAGTCTAACCCAATCTGCATTAACTCAAGTTCATAGATTCAAAGCATTTCAACGTCCCATTTGGACGGACTGCTATTCTATCGCCCACATTATGAGAACAGTTCCAAGTAGAGTCTATAATCTGGCATTCACGGTTGGAGATGACAAAAATGGCTGCCATGAGTCAATGATGGTTGAAGCTTTTGCAGGAAAAAGGAGTGTTTTTTGTCTTACGGTTACACCTATCCCTCGCATTTCCGTAGCAAGTTTTCTGGCCGATAATTGAAGCGTGAGATTTCCAGACAACAGAAGAGGAGAAAATAAATTGGGCTGAATTCCTACGACAAGACAAGCAGGAATTACTATCACTCCAAGTCTTTCAATATGAATTTTTCATTCAAAGTCTTACAGCTAAAATGGAACAACATTACGAAGACAAAACATTGCAGTTGCAAGAACATTTGAAAGAGCGACCGGAAAGAGAAAATACTAGACAGAATCAATAAATCCCCATTACATTCATCGCATTCGGTCTAAAAAGAAAGAAAAGAACTACCCAATTGAAATCGACAGATAAACATCATAAAAATATGTCGTTCCAGCACAAATACTCGAGGAAATACCTCATTCTGCGTTCCTAACCTACGACAGAAGAAGCATTTGGGTTGTGAAGATTGAGACACTAGACACTTAATAGGCAGAAAATGGCATTTTTTCGTCGATTGAATTGTTCTTATTCATCCTATAATTCATAGTTCAGTGGTGAGTAGTCAAAGAAAAGAAATACAAATTTAAAAAATAAAAATAAAAAGAAATATACTCTAACAGACCGGTGCTAAATAAACCCGAATTGTAACTCGTAGCCTATCGTCTTCTCGGGGAGGGGACCTACTGGTTCTAACCTAAAGCTGTTTTGGCTGTGTGAACTGAGAAAACAGTGGGAGGGGGAGAAAGCTATCAGAATTCATAGCAAAAGATTCCCCAAATTTGTGACGTTGAAGGGCACATGCTCCCCTTTTCGTGCATGTGTATTTTAATCACTGTCAATCAACTTGCTCGATTTCCCTGCCCCCTGCTTTCGTCGCTTTCCCTCTTGCTTAAAATTCTTCTCATTTTTCTGCAATTTCCCTGCACAAAAATCACGACTCTGAAGGTAATTGTAATGGATAAAATGGTGGAGACCTGTTCTCTTAATCTCTTTCTTTTTTCTATCCATTGAAACTCACATTCAGCCGCCGTCTTCCCCTCACTCTTGGATAGTTTTTTGTTTGTTTGTCATTCAGGGTTCTTCCAGATTCTCACTTCGATGTGAATTTTCACTCACATTTTCGTTAATTGCGTCGTTTTTCATATGGGTCGGCTTATTAGTCTCCATTTGTTGAACCAGATTGGCGAAACTGCTATTCGAGTTCTTTTTCTATTTTAATCTTACGTTTGCATTTTTTTGGGCTTCTTTGCGTTGCTTTAGATCTCTAGTCAGTTCTCATTTGGATCCAAAGGAAAATGTCGAAAGCTGGAGCTTTAGATCTGGCATCTGGTCTCGGGGGACAGATTGACAAGAGTGATGTTCTCTCTGCAGTTGAAAAGTACTCCCTCCCTCTCTCTCTCTCTCTCTCTCTCTCTAAACTATGCTTCAACATGCAATAAAGCTTGGATCCACATAAATGAACTCCAACTTTTTGCATCCAAGCATAATAATACTTGGCTACCCAGCTAGGCTACCCAGGATGATTAAATTTGTCCAAACTTTTCTCTGAAGCCTTACTTCTTATGGTGTAGGTACGAGAAGTATCACGTGTTCTATGGCGGTGAAGAGGACGAAAGAAAAGCCAACTACACTGACATGGTAAATTGAAACTATTAACTAATTCAAGGATTTATCTATTTAAGAAAACCTTTCTGAAGATGGAGTCCCATTTTTCCTGCTCATTTGTGATCACATCACTGGGTTGGCAATAAATTAGCATTCACTTTGTGTTTTATATTTGGGTTAACAACTGATAGTACTAAAAGGTTGCAACACCTTCCATAGACTTAGAGATTTCATCATAACCTATTTTACTTGCTTCTGCTATCTGGAAATGGAGATGCATAGAAGTGTATTTTTTGGCAAGTTTCATAGTTTGAATTGATGAGCATTGTTGATATATCTGCGATGGATTTAAATATTTACAACACAATTTATGAGATGACTTGGAACTATTTTACTTTCAGTGTGGCCTCAAATTGCGAGTTGCTCAATTATTATATAGCGTTCTAGTCACTTGTTTTTTTGTGTGGAAACAGGTGAATAAATACTATGATCTTGTCACAAGCTTTTATGAGTTTGGTTGGGGAGAGTCTTTTCACTTTGCACCAAGGTACCATATTTATAATTCCACTTTTCTAGCTTGATTCTTCCCACTTTGATAAGAAACAATGAGTATTAAGAAGAAAAAATTACGAAAGAAGAGAGGAGAAGAACCCCTCTAAAAAAGAAACATCTGAAATAGTTAGTTTACAATAATTTTCCTTCAGTTAGAGAGAACCAAACTAAATAGATAAATCTTTCAAAACTTAAAGGCGGTTTGACATTGTTTTTGGAAACATTCTAAAAGTGTTTATTTCATAGTTTTTGAGTAATTTAGTGTTTAGTAACGGAAAGGATTAACCATTTTTTTTTAAAAAGCTATAGCAATTTTAATAAGTTAGAAATGTAGCTTCTCAAAGTTGTTTTTTTAATAATCTAGAATTTAATTACAAAAAAGTTATTTTTTTATCCTTTATGAATTTAAAATTTTATAATTATCAGATCTCTTATTATAATTGAATCAATTGGTTCGATTCTAATATTTTAGAAATTGAAACTGAGTCATGTTAGTTTCAAAACCGAACCAAGGTCTGACTGAATTTTTAATTTATCCACGTAATTTAATGTTTTAAAAGCAATTAAGTATTATAGTTTATCAAGTACGTAATTATATAAAATCACTTTTGAAATGTTAATTTACTAAACACTCTCAGTTGATTGTTTTGAGAGCACAACTAAAAGCGATTATTTAAAAAGTTGCAGCAATACGCAACTGAGCCTTAAACTATAAGCTCATTTAGCAATAGCAAAGTTAATATTGTTCCAAAAATTGGTATGAACTTTCTTTTTTGATAGATGGAAGAATGAATCTCTGAAAGAAAGCATTAAGAGGCATGAACACTTTCTTGCTTTACAACTGGCCCTGAAACCTGGTCAGAAGGTTTGTATTCTCAATTGTAGGCCACCACTCACCAACTTAGAACTGCCGGCGAGATTTCACTTCAGCCCTTTGAAAATACTCATTATGACTCCTGTTATAGGTGCTTGATGTTGGTTGTGGAATCGGTGGACCTCTGCGAGAAATATCTCAATTCAGGTGAACTCAATTTTTCTTATAAGAAAAAAGTATATTGAATCGAGTAAAATACAATAGCAGAGTGGAAAAACCTTCTAAAAAAAAGAGAGATAAACATTTAATTTAAAATAATTTCTTTTCAACTAGAGATAAATCCTAAAGAACTTAGATCAATAGGTCTACTTAGTAATAATGAAATTAATATTGTCCCAAAGATTGATAATTGACTTTTTGTCCTCAAATAGAATAGTTTGCGATGAAATAAGTTAGCCCAACAAAATAGGCAGAAGATCTAATATCGAGATTAGTCGAATGAACTCAAGTTGTGGGTGTAGCATTTTAACATCCATTCTCCCACTACATCTCTAGTTATTCTTATCAACTGCTTTTATTCTGATGCCTTGATTTCTGATGATCTTTTGCAGCTCGACAACTGTTACAGGATTAAATAACAATGAGTATCAGATAACTAGAGGAAAGGTAAACATTGTAAGGGTATCTTGTTCAAAATAATTTGAAAGAGATTTATCATATAATCAAGAGGAACTTGACAGAGTTTCAGAATTTTAAGATTTGAAATCCATGGTCACGGAGAAGTCATGATCTTTCTCCTTGTTTTCTAACATTTTAGTAATATATTCATTGTTAGTTACCTCAAAGATGCCTCCCTAAATTCTCGGTGTTAACCATCTTCTACTGCTTTACAGGAACTCAACCGTGTTGCAGGAGTTGACGCTACCTGCAACTTTGTGAAGGTAGGCTGCAGTTAAGCTTCCTTGCATGAAAAAGTTTCTTACTTTAGACATTTGTCTATGGGAAAGGAGGCAGGGGTTCTACCTGAAAGTTAATTTGTAGTGTCAACTGACCATTTATTTAGGCTGATTTCATGAAAATGCCATTTCCTGATAACACATTCGATGCCGTCTATGCGATCGACGCAACCTGCCATGCCCCTGATGCCGTGAGTTAACTTCAAAAACTCTCTCTCTCTCTCTCTCTCTCTCTGGTTGTGTTTAACTTTTGTTGTTCGAATTCGAAAGTATGGATGCTACAAGGAGATCTACAGAGTACTAAAGCCTGGTCAGTGTTTTGCTGCATATGAATGGTGCATGACTGATTCTTATGATCCCAACAATCCACAACACCGAAAAATCAAGGTAACAATTACCCACAAACTATCGATTTTTTGATTTCTCCGTCTTCTTCATCCTCAAATTCAACATTTTTATTTTCTTTTGAATCCGATATATTGTTTAGACTGCATATAAATGAGAATTTCACTGATATCAGGCAGAAATCGAGATCGGCAATGGTCTTCCAGATATCAGGCTCACTGGCAAATGCCTCGAGGCGTTGAAACAAGCTGGTTTTGAGGTTTGTTAGAATAATTCTTAATATTTTTCACTCTTCCAAGGACTCACCTCTTTGGTTTCCTTTGCAATTGAAGGTCATTTGGGAGAGAGATCTTGCTGTAAATTCACATCTGCCGTGGTACTTGCCTTTGGATAAAAGTCACTTCTCATTGAGTAGTTTCCGGCTAACAGCAGTCGGACGTTTCATTACCAAAAACATGGTAAGACTGTAAATTCGATTAATGTTTTTGTTCATTTTCTACACTAATTTTCTTTCAAACGTATCGATTGTCGACAATCAACCCAAGAGATATTGAACTCAACTGCTTTCTGACGAGTTGCCTATTTTTGTAGGTCAAGTTTCTCGAATTCGTCGGAATTGCCCCGGAGGGGAGTCGGAGAGTGCAAGATTTTCTAGAGCAAGCAGCGGAGGGACTAGTTGAAGGTGGAAAGTAAGTTCTCATACATCCCATTGAAAAGTACTCTACTTTTCAATCTTGTATTCATCTTACTCGACTGTATCGAAACGAAATCAACACCTAGATCGTATAATTTGCGAAGTTGCTAATAAGGTTTTGTTATTCATACTTTCAGGAGAGAAATTTTCACACCTTTGTATTTCTTCTTGGCTCGGAAGCCAATTTCAGATAACCAGTGGTAGAACGATTAGACTCCGGCCACTCTCTGTAGCTTGTGCTTTTAGTTAAATTGTTGGAGTTGAAGTTTTCAGAAATCATCTGTTAGCTTTCTTCCTCAGTTTGCGAACTGTTTCTCAGTTGAAATTTGCTGATTTTCTTTTCTTCTTGTCTGGAATCAATTTCAAACAGGACGTTTTTGTTTATATGTTTGTACATTCTTCAATTTTCTTGTTTGGGTGCCTGGAAAATGTCTTATTTTACAAAATAACATCACTGCGAAGGACAAACCAGCAACTTATCGTGCTGCTTTCTTTAATATTCGAGAAAATGGGAAAGAAAGGAATTGGGCTGCCATTGACGACTAACAGATCTTGGAGAACTTTAATGGCGGAATACTGTATAATCTGGATCCAAATTTTTGACCCAATAATCTAAAGAACAAATCATCTGATAAGAAACAGATTCGACGACCATAGTATGAAGTAAAAAACATAAACAAGAACAGACAGATAAGATTTAAGAATAATGCGTATACGATGAATCAGATTTGACGACCATAGTATGAAATTAAAAGACCATGCCTCTTCAGCAGGTCAAAATGAATGGCTGTTTTCCTTTCTTGCGTACTTTTCCACCGATCAAACAGAATAGAGAATGAACTCATTCACCTCAGCTCCGGCGACCGAATTCGATCCACAATGGCGCATCTGCGTAGAAATTTCGCCACCCGTTTTGGCCGCACCGGGGAGTTGTTTATCGTGAGCGTCGCCGTTATCATGATGATTATCATCGGCGCTCGCCGGAGGGTGGTAATACATACGCCCAGTTTGCGGGCAATGAGAATGAAACCTTGACGCGATTCTAACTCCGACGTCCAAAATCTCCACAAACTTCCCCATCTCGAGACCTGGCTCTCTTCTCCCCGATGAGAAAGAGAGCGGAAGGAAACGTGGAGAAAGGGAAGAAGACGATTCAGACGTTGCGTTAGAATGCGTCCCAAAGCAAGGAGGAAGAGGCCATGAAATGGAGGAGAGAGATCTTAAGGATTCTCTGACAGCGAAACATAGGCCGAAGCTAGTTCATTTCTTTACCCTTCTCTTTCACCACTTTTTTCATCCATACCCTCCTATTCTCTTTTATTAGGCTTTCCACCTTCTCTTTTTTTTTTTGCATTTATTTCATTTTTATTAATACTATTAAAATAATTAAATAGATTATAAATAATTAAAATAATATATCACTTAAATTAATAAATAAATAAAAATATAGACCCATAAAAGTATAAAATATACATCTAGCATGATTGAATCATGTCAAAGTGATTCAAGATACAAATTATTTTGTTGTTTTTATTTTCCTTATCTAAATTAGTAAATTTAGATAAATTTAAATTTGAGAAGTCTAAATTTAATCAATTAAAAATAAAACTATTTTGGGCAATTAACAAAACAACCAATGAACTATGAGATCAGTGACAAGCCAACAACTAAACAGTTTTTGTTGACAAATAAAATACTGAACTATGAAAAATAAATGAAATAAATATTACTATTACTTTTTTTGTTAAAAATTTCAATTTGTTTATGTATTAGAGAAGTCAAATATTCACTATCCACAATGAAAGACTCGTTTTTGTTGCAGAAAAACTCGTTTTTGCTTGAAAAGAAAATACTCGTTTTGCTTCATTTACTGAATCTTTTGTCTTTCATCAGTTTTGCAGACAATGAATTTTTCAGTAACTTTTCTCAGTGGATAAAAAACATGTAAAACATGGAGTATATTGATTTTCAACAAACAATTTAATTGAAAATCTTCCATTTTTATTGGGTGATATCATATTATTGAATTATTTGAGTTTATCGAGTAATAAATTCTTTGGATTTATTCCGATATCACTAGTAAACTATGCAAACATATCGATAATCAAATTTAATATGTTTTTAAATTATTTTTCTCTACTTACTTTAAGTATCAACATTTCTATCTAACAACAATAATTTCACCAGTTTGATACAAAAGTCAATTTTCAAACTGAACAAATTGAATATATTAAAATTATAAGTTCAATAAATTCGACAAAAAAATACTTAAAAAGCTAGAAAAATTAAAAAATCTTCTCATTTTTTTTATATTTCTTTTAATATATTAACGAAAAACGTGATAATAATATTTACGTCGATCATTTTTTTATAATTTAATATTTTATTTATTAACAAAAATTATTTAAATTTTATTTTATTATGATATCACAGGTAAGTAATTATTTTGTTAAAAATAAAATATTGGTTTAGACAAAAAAATACAAATAGACACAAATATAAGGGCCTCACAACGCAAACGCTTAATAATATAGAGTGGGCCCGAAAAGCGTGCGCCTGCATAGTCGGAAGATGTTCGCCGCGTTGTCACCGAAAGTCTCGGTGGGTGGTTAGATTCCAAAGATGACCTCGCTTTTTTACCCAAACTCAGTCAATCTCCTCTGACACGTTCCTTACAGAATGGTCATTTTCTACTTTTTTGGGCCACCGCCCACCAGCAAATTGGACCAAAGGTTCTCTCATTCATCAAATAAAAAATTAAGCAAACCATAATCGTGTTTATTCTAATAGACTTTTCTTGATGGGCGTGGAATCATATTATTGGACATTCAACGCTTAAATTAGATCTCATATTATGGGATAGCCAAGACGTGCAAAGAAAGATCACATCTTTCACATTTAACACAATCCATCGGTTTAGCAAGAAATCAGAATATAGAATTGAGTATCGTAATTCAAAGAAAACATTTGTCATAATACATAAAAATTTTTAAAAGAGGTTCATGACGCAAGAGCTGGGCTCAAATTATAATATTAATGGTCTGCCGCAGATCATATATGACCCGTCGCAGGTTGTCAATAACCCGCAGCGGTTTAATACTAAGCCGCCGTGGTTCATCATGCTTCATTTTTTGTTCCTCTTGCTTTATTATATAAGACTCAATCGTGCACTCCGATGAGTTCATCGCAAATTTAAGCATCCCCATTTACATGATGATGAAAATATGATCAGTGACAGAGATGGACAGAGTATATGCAAATCAATTCAACTCATGACCCTGAAAATGCAATCCATAAAGATGACTTGAAGTCGGAGTAAGTCGCAGAAAATGGGTTAAGATGTATTCGAAGGTACTCTAATTTCATTTGATACTAAGCTGTACTTTCCTTCGCTGTATGGATGCATAATTGGAAGGGTCTGATTTTCGATAGTTGAAGCGTGGAGGGAATTGGTTTAGAAATGCTTTTAGAAAGTTCTTCATGTCCACCGTGGGAACAAATCCAAAAGAATAACTTTGGATTTAACTGTATTTGTACCGAACAATTTATACAACTATGTTTCCAAGAGTGCTCAGTGCCAATGGTGGTGTGGTTCTAGTTTTAGGATAGAGTTTGAAAGGAATATGATAGCTGTAGCCAGGAAACAAAAGAAGAAAATTGACAAATTGACACATTAACAGATCCGTAGTCCAACCTACACATCGACCATCGACTGTGGAATTTACACTTATTCATCAGGGCACATGAATCATTCTTCATCGTTCCCACTCCTAGGATTTCCACATATATTCAATCGAAATATGTTTCGTAAAGTAGCCTCGAAATTTCAACTGAATTTCCAGCTGCTTGCACGGGGTAAGTTTCTGTACCTGATTGCCATTGGTTTGAAAATGATATCCATTCTCTTCTCCATTCTTCCAATTTGAAACTTTCATTCTTCCTCAAGCTTTTTGACAGGTAATAAAAATAGGTCAAAGCTCGGGGGAGATAGTACCCTTTGAGCAGCCCACTCCAGTACTTGTTCGCTAATCAAACCACAAACAGAAATATTACGTGAAGATGATGCAGGTAATGACTATATCTCTACACTTTAATGGAAATAAACATTACCATAATCATGAAGTTGGCTCTGATTTGTTTCTGTATTATCGTACCACATTGTTATTTGTGTTCTTGCGTTCCATTCATACTGAAGAAAAATCGAAAATTTATGCTTTGGTTGAACATAAAGATTATATTTATAAAGAATATTTTGCTTGACATAAGAAAATTTCACTTCATCTGTAATAGGTTACATTAAGTACTAACCTGCCTCATCTCAGAAGGATTTAATGCTAGCTTCTTTGCACTTTCGAGCCAAGTTCCAAGCAGAAAATTATTGTCTGAAGCAAGAAGTAAATCGATATCTCTAATGAGTTGTATGAATTTTTTGCTATGCTCATTGAAAGCTTTCACATCCTTCCCCTGAAAAGCAGTCACTGCTTCCAAATATTCTTGGTTTGCAAGCTTTCCCAGTACTTGTCTTGTTAAGTCAACCACGTCATACCTGATCGATCACACACATAATTAGAAGTAGCAGCGACTAGTTATGTTTTTTTGTGTTTATACCAGTTATGTTTGACAAAAAATTAAGAGGGGGAAGGTTTATGAGCCCGTTGTATACTACTAAGTTACTAACTACTAAGAGTCTCAAAAACATTTTGAAACTTTAAAAGGAAACTGAGTGGAAGATTTTTAAGGCTAATATGCATATTCAATAAAACCCTTTATTTTCCTCCATCTCCTTTTTTTTATGTCTCTCCTTGTAATTCTCCTTTTACCAACTCTCTCTCAATAAAGGAACAACATTTTTTCTCCCAAATCACAACTCAAATACCCTTCAAGTCCCAAACCTATGACAAAAACCACGTTAACTTTCTTTCCCACTTGGCTGTTTCTTTTCAATGAAAATATATGTTTTGAAGAATTACTCATCTTCAAAATCCATCGATGGACAAGAAAGCTAACAAGATCCAGCGATGGTTGGTATCATGGGTTGTCGGTTAGCCTACTGGGTTAAGGAGCTCAACTAATATGCAATTGTAAATAATTAATGAAACTCTAATAATAAATGGAAGAATGTTTTTAATTATACATGTATTTGCTTTTTGAGTTTATCTCACTAGGAGTTTTATGATGTAGGTGTGAGAAAAAATTAGCGCTGACCAAGAATCTTCCGATTGCGGGAGAGAGCACACAGATCAATGGTATTGTGAATGTCACAATTAGTTTTGATGATTAGTTTGATTCACATTTAAGTCATTTAATGCTTTTGTTAGTTATACTATATTTAGTAGTTTGGGTTAATCCATACTTGAGTATTATTTGATTTCAAATATTTATTATTTTGGATTAATTAATGTATGAAATTTATATATGATTGACATTTTAAGTATTTATAATCAATGAAGTTTTTAATCTTTTTTTTTGTTGATTTCTTTGGAGGATTAAATTGGTGTGATCATAATAAATCTAGTTAAATGATTTAAATAAATAATTTAGGATTTATTGAGATAAGTCATCCCTCTACAAATTAAATTAGAGTCTTTTAAAATTTCTAAACAGTTTGTTCGTATTTCGTTATTGTCTTTTAGTATTCCATTGTTATTTTTATTTTAAAAAGTAATTAAAAGGGGTTAAGGGGCATCGGAAAATTTAGGAATTCACTTGAAGGAGAGTTAGCAGACCTTGAAGGAGAGTTAGCAGACCTCTCGAACGTCTGTCTCTTGTGGGAGAGATAGCAGACCTCTTGAACGTCTGCGCTATCCGGTAATCTTTTATGTTTTTTATTGATATGTAAAATTGGTTCATAACATTGGTATTTGAGCACTTTCGTGGGAAGGAGAAGCTGCTGCTAAGGTGGTTGACATAAGCTAAGCTGTTAGCAATAGTAAGGGGAAGCTGTTGCAGAAGCTGTAGAAATACAGAGGCTTACAATCTGTTGACAGAACAGGCTTCATGGCTGGGAAAAGAGGAGACGGTAAAGAGGTGGCTGGAGAGGACAAATCGGCCACGAAGAGTTCAGGAGGGAGCTGGAAAATTTTGTCGGCTGCGAAGAATTGAGAATGGGGCTGGGAAGTCTTCGTGAAGAGTTTTCTCAAGGATTAGGCTCCTTGAAGGCGGATATGGCGTCGGTCATGGCGTCTCTAGCGTCGATGAGGATGGAACGTGAAGAGCTCCGTGCCGGAAACCCGCGCTACGAAGCACGCATTGGGGAGTCGCGTAACGAGTGTCTCCCTGGTTTGCAGCGCAGCGAACCTCGGGCGAGTGGAGATGGAGTTCGCCCAGGAGTCGGCTTTTCCATTCGCGTCGTAACTGAAGCGTCTCGGCTTGCTGAAGGGTCTTGGGTTGCTGAAGGAGGGAAAAACGTGGGAGAGGAAATGGTTAATGAAAATAGGCTGCCCAGACTCTGTTTAATGAAAATGGGGCAGCCCAAGAAAAATCAGATTGTGCTGGCTTTGAAAGTACAACTTTCAGCAAATTTGGTGCAGAATTAATGATATTTAAACCAATTGAGTTGAGACAAATCATGTAGAACAAATTGAAGACAAGATTGTCATGTATTTAACTGACGATAAACTCAAAGATTAAAAAGAAATGAGCACAAAAATCATGTGGACAATGTGCATATTTGGGAATGGAGTATTAATACGTTACCACCTCTACAAATTAAATTAGTGTCTTTTAGGATTCCTAAACAGTCTGTTCGTATTCTGTAATTGTCTCTTAGCATTCCGTTGTTATTTTTATTTAAAGGAGTAGTTGTAAGGAGTTAGGAGGCATCGAAAAATTTAGAAATTCACTTTAAGGAGAGATAGCAGACCTCTCGAACGTCTGCGCTATCGAGTAATCTTTTCTATTTTTTTATTGATATCTAAGATTGGTTCGTTACATATTGGCCTTAACATTCTAATTCAATCATATTAGATATAATTAGGATATTAATGATCTTTTACTTAAATGTTGATTGTGGATTTATTAAGTTAAAAAATGAAATATCAAATTAAGAAGTGAAATTGAGAGTGTTAAACATTTGAGGATTAATAGATAAATTTTGAATTTATTTATGCTTAGATGTTTCTCCTAATTTTGATTTATATTAAGGAAATTAAGATTTGAAAATGAATTGACAAATTTAAATTCGATGATTAATTTTGAGAATAATTTTTGGGTTCCAAATTAGAGCTAAATATTTAGACAGGACATTACAACTGCTTTAAGATTAGGAACTATAGTTACCTATATGTGGGACTCTCGCCAAGGTCATCTTTTGCATTGAGGAGCAGCTGTAGGGCATTGATCACCCACTGAGTAGAATACCATAAATGAGCCTCTGGAAAATCGGAGCTAGCGGACGGATTCCAATCCGGAAGTTTGACAATGAAATCTGTATTATGGTCCTGAAAATTTTGTGAAAAATTAAAGTTACACTGACACAGTCTCCTACAAAGTCTCTAAAACAAACCAAAGCCATCTAATTTGATGAGGTTGTGAGCACTAGGTAGCTAAAACTAACCCTTGAAATTGCAATACCAGTTTTGATCAATATTTGTTTGTTCTTGGATTATTCTGATCATGTACTTGAATCATCCAACACGTTGATAGGTTAGAAGTTAATAAAGAGAAGTTAGTTAGTTGAGAGTAATTTTAAGTCAAGTCTATTATATAAAGATTTAGTGTAGTTGGGGAAAGGGAAATCGGAGCATTGCGTAGGGAGTTACTAGAGACTCAAATGCCTAGTTTAGTGAAGGAAGTGTCATACTTTTTATGTTGTTGATTGATAATCAAGAATACAGACTTTGGTTCCTATCACATGTGTATGCAGCCTTTCTGGCGCAGTGGAATTCCCGACTTGTTGGATAATTTCACCAGAAAGAAAATCCAGAAAAATCCAGGATCCAGGTAATGATTATAAGGGTGTTTTGGGAGAAAATTAAGTTTTTCATTGAAGCTTGAGCTTGTTCTTGTAAATTGTTAAGGAATTTCCCTTGTTTTTCTTGTTTTTTAGTTATTTCAATTTGGAAAGGCAGCTGCTAGATGATATTTATAGCGATAACCATCTCAATTAAATTCTTAATCCAAAAAGACGCACCGCAATCCCATCGGTGCAGTTGTAAATTGTGTGATAAAGAATTTCCCAAGCTGCATCAACATGCTGATTTGCTTTACCATAGCGATTGGTGGCGTAGGTCCTCAGCCATTTCTGTAAGACGTTACAAATCCAAAATATAATTAAAACTCAGCATTTATCAACTAAGATAGTTCTTTTCAATTTAATATATTGTGGAGATTAAATGTGATTGCAAAAAAATATTATAAACTGAGCATTTCCTGCAGCTTCCCATGGTTGTGGGAGAACTTACTAATTATATTCATGACAATTTGTCTATGCAGATCCCACAGGGGAAGGGACTCAGTCAAATTTGATCATTTTTATCATATGCATGTAGTGATGTAGATAAATACTCACACTAATGAAGTAAGCTAATATGCATGTGACGAGCAGGTTCCTATTTTTTCCGAAGTATAGCCCCATCAAGAATTATGGTCACTTTCATATAATGGTTAGTGTCAGCTGTCTAGTTGATGCTATTATTTTAGATCTAAGCAATTCGATGAATTACTCTTAAAGGATTACATTATAATAAAACTAGTTGACGAGAGTCACTTCAGAAACCAAAAAAGGTGCCGTAATGTTTCCAACAAAAACTGTTTGTTCTTGCATATCCCTACTAGTTTTCCCCGTATAATTCAAAAGAATACGTGAGCGATTCATACAATATCTCTGTCTTTTATCAATTGTTCCATCAATTGATATGTTTCCACAGACAGATAGGATGGTTAACGCATTATCCATGGTTAATCTCTTCACAACCTATCAATGGATATAATGTTTTTGGTATGAATAGTTTTTCAGTCTGACCATGAACGTTCTTATTTGGAAGAGGTTTTTCTGAATAAGAGTGGATCTATGATCCGTTTAATGTCGTGCTTAATAAGAAGACTACAAGAAATTCTTTCAAGAATAAGTACTTTGGCAAGATTATCATCATCAGCTACCCATATGACGTCACCTACACTTCCAACTTATTACAAGAAGTAATTGATGTATGAAAGACTGGGATTACCTGGACATTGACTTTTTCATTTCGAAAAGCCATTTCCGACATCAACTCGTAAACAACTGGATTGTGCTCTATACCTTCCATGCACATGCCTACACCTACCTATCATTATAACCCACTTTAGTTTCTGCCTCAAGAAAGTAGAAGATAATATACAACATAACAGATGCATTAGGTTATGTCAGTTTCAGCTATTTTATATGTTATGAAAATAGGAATACAATAAGCATAAGACTGACAGCTAGTAAATGGACAGCTTTTCCACCAGTTGTATAGGAAAGATCAATATTTCTGCTAGTTACACAACCTTCATAGAATTAAGGTTTCGAGTAGAAAATGAGGCATACCAAAGTTGAGTTATCACTGAGAAGAGAATCGATTGGACCCGAAGAGATCGAATCCAATATGCCGTACATTTCAATGTTTCCACCAAAGTTATGTAACATACACCTGATATTTACTAAAGAATTGGCCAATTAGACAAGAACTAGAGAATCACCAAATCCATGTTACGAGAAAAAAGAAGACATGAGAGTAATACTAGATTTACACTTTAATCAAGCTAAGAGAAAAAAGAAGACGTAAATAAGGAGAATAATATTAGATTTACACTTTAATCTTACAATCTGACATGACATTTACGTGTCATTCATTCAATGGTAGAATTATTGTTGTATAATATAAATAATTAAAATATTATATTACATGAATCAATGAATGAACAACATGTAAGTGTCATGTCATAATTTAATATTAGAAAGTAAAATTATAGTGTAAATATAACATTACTCAAATAGGAGAGGAACTAACCAAACATAAGGAGTGTTGTAAAATTGAGAAGAAGTTCTCCATATCGGTTTGACATCAGCAAACAAATCAAGAACTATCATTTTTCCGAAAGGGACGGAATGTAGAAGTGCCTGCACAAGTGATGGAAATCAATAATGGAAATAGAAGAACAATAAAGTAAGGATTGAGAAAGAGAATCACTACATAAAAAAATTGAGCATTAACAAATAAAGATAAAGTTACCAGAGCAATTGTTCAGTTTATTTAGAAAACTTATTTTTCTGCCAATGGATAAAGAATTTGTCATTAGGCTTATGGTAATTGAACAATAATTTGCATTTGCATACTTTCATTTGTGGAGGCTTCCAAAAAGAAGAGTCTGAATAGAATAGCCAACCCTGCATGAAGATAGAACTGTCAATTACCAATCATAACTATCGTCAAAACAGCTGAAGAAGACTTTACAAAATATCAAGTCCGAGTAAAAGTAACAGTTGATAACAAGTGATAAAATATCAAAATGATGAAATATAGATTATCAACCCACAAAAGAAAGGCCTATATGTAACCAAACATAAGCTTAGTCCTTTCAGTACAATATTGTTCGCTTTTGGCAGAAATCCGCACAATTTTTTTCTTGAAGTTAACCCAAAACGCATTGTCCTAAGTAGGAGGGATAAATCTGCTTATAAATTATGCATTTTTCACTCTCATAAGTGACGTGGAATTGTGTTGCACTTTCAGTGGTATGGTCGGACCCTTACTTGGGTCATCTTTGACTTCACAGAAAATATTGTCATTATTTTTTTTGTATGAATTTCATGAAAATGATGAACATAAGAATGATTTTTCTATTGGAGCATAATAGAAGGGTTCAAAGAGTTTTCGTTTAACAGTTGGCATGTTGAATCACATACATAATAAATTGATTTAGATTGATTCTAATCGGATGATTATGAATTAGTTCTAGATTCAATATTGCTAGTATTAATAACACTAGTTTAATTAATAGAAAATATTCTATTAAACCCAATAAGACGATAAAATCTCAAATTGCAAATTTGCCGCATTTATGTGCTTAAGCAAATTTGCACAAACAACACGCCCAGCTACCGTTCCATCCTTTCAATTGCTCAAGGGAAAAAAATAATCTTGAATATTGCAAAATGACCTGAACTTTAAAATTTTAAAGATACTATATGATGGATTGAGACTTGTGTGATAATTCAAAGGTTAAAAGAGCATACTTGCATTAACCACACAGCATTTTTGTCAGCTTTTGACATTGCTTTGTAGACAGAAGATCCAAGCAATGATATATAGTTGGATTCATTTGATGGAGGAGTATTTTCATTGAATGAATCACTGCATGAAAAGAAAAACTAATATGATCTCGAGTCTCACAAATAAGAAAATAAGAAACTCGGTTGAAAAAAATTATCCACTTTATTCAATTCTAACAATAAATCAATGTTTCAAGTATTTGAGAGACTTGTTTGTCTTGCATAAACAATAATGAATCCGTAAATCACATGACTGAACCAGAAATACTACTTCACGCTATTGTAGTCAGCATGGAGGGAGAGACGTTGGCTTGGCATCAGTGGACGAGCCATCATTGACCAAATTACAATAGATATCATATCTATAAGTAATCAATAATTATTTGAAAGATAACTAATAAATATTATAAAGACTAAATTACTCTTAAATATTTAATAAAGATTAAACTATCCTCGTATGAATGAAGCTTTATCAGAAAGAAAACATAGACCATGTAGAAAGATTAGCATGAACATGGGAAAATGGAAAAATCACTATGCATAAGAATAAACCAGGCTTGAAGCCCTCAAAAAGATAATATCAACAGATTATGCAAACTACCTTACCACAAATTTTCTTATTATGAAAAAAACAATTCCCGTGTTCCTTTAATTTCTCTCATAGTTGTCGCTTTAGGAATCAGATGAATCAAAAAAGAGTTCAGTGGACAATATTCAGAAACAGAAATACATTAAAACTTTCGATGCTTCAAGAAAATATTATTTGATGCAATCCCGATAAAAGGCACATTATTTTCACATAGAACAATTTGACTAAAACAGGCAATTGATGTTAATGGTTCATCATTTCATTGTAGACAAAATGAATAAGTTGAATTACCAACTGTATATGTCGGTCACATCACCGTACTCTGCAGCTCCGTGTGGAAGGCAAAACAAACCATTTAGATAAAATCGTTGAAAATTGTAAACAGATGCTGAAAAGTTCTTCAGATATAGATTACCTTTAATTTGCCGTCGAATAAAAGCTTCTCCAATTTCAACAAATAAAGGATCAGAAGGATCCAGAAGGTAAGTGCAACACCAATTTTTATTAGCATTAATAGAATTCCTGGCAATACAAAATAACTCAAAAGACTATAAACTTATAACTGTGGGTATCATTTAGAGACTATCAGGTGGAATCTTCTTTGAAAAATTATTACTACGACATACCAACTCCCGAGCCTAGTTATGGTAGCCGAAGGAAATATATCTTTCAGAGATTCTGGAACGTTCCCAGAAAATGATGGCAACACTGCAAAAGAGAAAAAGAAAGACTCCTTTTTTCTTCATTCATAGCTAAAAAGAATTGCCTTAAAAAGAGATCAGTTAGAACCTGGAGTCATCCCCAGCTCTAGCATCCGGGATAAGATTTGTTTTTGTAAAGCTAATTGTTGATCCAACCAATTTTGCGATAACGGCCCACCCCACCTGAACTAAGATTTAATCCAAAAGCATGTGACTAAGAATAAATTTTATAATAATTCACTTCCCTGAAAAAAAAAAAAAAAGAGCTACAAACTATGAAAACAAATTTGATTTAGGCTTAATTGGCTAAGTGCTTTTCATCCCGGCTTGTGGAAAACATCTCATTTAGGATATTGTTTTTGTTCTTTTAGTTTAAATCAGGAGAGCGTAAAGCCTCTAATTAGAGAGAAATTGCTTTAAATTAAATATTTCTCTTTCTTTTTCTCAAGAATGGTTCTTTCCATCTCTTCTATTTATTTATTTTTTTTCAACATGTTTCGTTTCTTATTAAAAAAACAGAAGAAATATCAACAAAATCGAGCATGTTTACAAAGAATATATACAATCTAGAACTACCTGTGTAAATTTCCCATGCGAGCCCACGCAAGAAAAGCCGGTCCGCCAAAAAAGCTTTTCAACCCATCATCAGTTACATTAAAGTCCTGAATCAAAATTTACATATGAAATCATATAGATAAGAAAATGAAGTAAAGATTAAACTTATAAACCTATAAATTGTACTGTTTAGGATTCATTACTTATCATAAAAAAAGTGCCAAATGATATAGATTCAACCTAGCTAAGCCATTATTGATGCACATCAACACAATCAATTATCAAGCCTATGATGCTCATTCAAACATTCCTACACTCGAGCCCTCTCCATCTCCCACTGCTTTTTATACTTATGATGGAGGCCAAAATCACATGGTCAGACTTGGAATTGCAGTCTGCATGATGATCTCACTGTCAGTCAATTAGCTCATTGGGGGACCTCAATGCAAATAATAATTTATCTAGACTCAAAAGACAATTATGCATTTCCTTATTGGACACTTAAACATCACGGGGGAAGCTATCATTATTAAAGTCTACAAGTTCAAATATTACACTTAAGACATGAACCTAAAACGCATATGTTTTCGATAACTACCAACCGAGAAAACTTTTGCCCAAATGGCTTCTTGTCCTGTGAATGCCAAAGGCAGGTTGATCCCATGAAGAGCCATCCAGTCTATCTCCTTTTCCCATCTTTTCCAATCCCACCAAACATAGGAATCTGCGAACCGAGTTGTGATGTAAAATTCGTCAATTATAATTGAAAAAAAAACAAATAAATTATCAAGATATATATTGTTCCTAATGTTGTAATGACAGACAGAAATATTACGACAGATATTATATTAAAGACAAATGCGCAAAGTGACCATTGCTTGCTCCTCGTCAAAAGCTGGCTCTTCATGGTTTGTTATTTAGTGGTTCTTGGTTGGTCATGTTGGAACAGAAATCTTACAAGACAATATATCCTTCAATTTTGATAGAAGACATCAACTAATAATTTATCGTTTCAAGAATGTAATTTTTTTAACGCATCACTTATTCCACTAATTTAAGATCAAATTCCGAAGTATTTACATATTACTTTGACACCCTCATCTATTTCTTTATTTCATATTAAGACACACACAGAAAGAATGAATTCAGTTAATTTCGAAAAAAAAAGCAGAAATTAACACCCACAGCTGGAAGCAACAACATTTTGGTAGTAGTTCCAAGGTACTGGCCGACGTATAGCCACTCCTTCATCCCTCACTCGAGGTAGCAATCCAGGATCAGGGATGGAAGCAAGCTGAGCTCCACCAGTCTTATCCCATGAAACATGAGCACCACAGAAGTATTTCAAGTACCAATAAAGTCCAGATGCAAGTTCAACTCCAGTAGAACCTTTGATCCTAGAAGGGAATATGTAATCCATCAGATTTTTAACCACAAAATCACCTTTTGCCCTATCGTAAAATAATAACCCAGTGAACTTCTCATCCTTTTTTGTGAACAATGTATATTGATTGAAAGAAAAATCCAGAGAAGAGAGAGAAAAGACCTTTCTCAAGACAATGCAAAGAAAAATACTACTTAGTTAATATCAATTTCTCTCCAATTTGAGAGAACAAAACTAAAAGGATAAATTCTAAAATCCTTAGAACCATAAACTCATTTAACAATCATTAAATTAATGTTATCTCAGAAATCAATATATAATTTTTTCTCCCCAAAAAGAATAATTTTGCGATGGAGTCAGATAACCTAAAAATTGGTCAAAACAACTAGACTCGAGATAACCGGATAAACTCCTTAAAACAATTGAATTTATTCTCTTAAGTACTAACCAATAACATTTTACAAGTCATTGTGAAGCTTCCAACATAATGTAACCTTAGCAAAAGAGCTTCTAATTTAAAGAAACTAAACAACCAAAAAATTAAATTCTAACTTTTGTTATTAAATATCCGAATTTGACAATAAAATTTATTAGACTTTAATAAAACCTATACGGCAAGAACAACAATTAAAAAGATAATAACAAACATACAATATCTCAGGCCCATTGTGACTTTGTGGTTTGTAATTGTTTACCAAGAAGCAACTTCCTCCACTGCATTCCTCCTATGAGAAGAATCAAACAACTAAAACAAATAGTAAAAATTAAATAATACACACACACACATACACACAAGATAAGGATATAATGTCCTCAAACATTACGAAGCTATGATGCTAATCAGAGCACTAAATAAAGAACAGCCAAGCTTAGGAAGATTGAGCAGTCTAGAGTGCATAGCTATTGCTTATTCCAATAACTTGGGATCTAAAACAAGCTGGTGAGGAAACAATGAAAAGCAGACAAACTGCAATCCGTTTCTCATGGGTACTCTGACATTGTTCTTAAACAATGAAGAAACGAACAGTGCATTGTCAACTCTTCTTTCAAAAACCAAACGGAATCACTAAAATCTGAAACCCCTCCAGAAGAAAAATAAAATCAGTTAACAGATTAACAACAGTACTTTAAATAGGAAAAATATCCATAGTCGAATGAGGAACCGTAGTGACACTACTACAATATTCTCATCAAGTCATCAACAGCTCAAACTCTGAAAGCTTTTTCCCCAAACAAAAGTCTCCGTTTCTATCTCTAGTTACAGTAAATCACAGACTTAGACACTAGGACATTCAGTTTAACTATTATCTGCGAGGCCAAAAGTGCGACGCCAACCATAAATGCCAACAATTTGTGTCTTTTCATAGTAAGGTATGAAAAGAAGATTAAAGTAAATGAGAAGACGGAATCAAGCTCAACGATAGAAATTAAAGAGCGAAGGTACCCTGGAAACAATCTTAAATTCAAAGCTAGCTAAATGAGTCGGAAGCAATCGTCGAAGAATCCCATTAGCTGCGGCTTCTTGAACAGAAGGAGCTGCTCTTTGAGAATCCAACCGGCGTGTTATAGCCTGAATAGCTTCTGGGTCTGATATCGCAACGGGTAACAACAGTACGAAGATCGAAATCAGAAACATATAACCGAAATTAAACATGGTTTGCGCTGGATGAGACTGCTTAGTCAACAATGGTTTCCTCAAATCAAATTGTCGTCAATCATCCGGAAGCCATCTCCAAACTGAGCTTGGATTTAACAATTAAATTTGAAAAAATTGCACATACAAACAACAACAGAATTGATCTCCGTTCAAACAACTCATCGAAGCTCGTAAAGCATTGCTTCGTCCAAACTCTTGTCCGACATGTTCTTGCTCGACCGGAGGCTCGTCACGCGGTCGATTGGAATCAACACCCAAAAAAAATCACTAGCTTTGACTATTAATATCATGAAATTGAAAATAATGTCAAGAAAATAGAATAAACTTGCATTAACACATTGTTATCATCTACATTGCCTTCTACAAGCCCATTGTATTAAAAAAAACATGTAATGAATTAAGTATTTAATTACTTAAAATTGACTTATTATCAAAATACTAATCTTTTTTGTATCATTATTATAAATTTATTATGTACCATTAAATATTGCGTCCATTCGACAAAAATTAGGGGCGGCTCTATCATCTTGTCGGAACCTCGACTGAGTCCGTGCGTGAACTCTCGACAGAATTCCAAATTGAACTTCATTTCTAATGGAACAGTCTCAAAAACTACTTAGCCAAAAGGCAGATTGACCTGATTTTCTGGAGAATCGCCTCAAATTTATGTGTTTGAACAGGGTTTCACAACTTTACCAATTCAAGCAACATGGGTAGTGCAGGAGATGTGAATTTCAGCACACCTTCATTTCAGGTTTCATCAGCCAGTAGAAGATACTGTACAGTTATTCAATTTCTATCAGTGAGAAAACAAAAACTAAACGACAGCAGCAGCCGGCAAGGATGAGGAAGATGCTTTAGAAATCTCTGCTTGGAAAGATTAGATTTCCGCTGTTCGACCATGATTTGCCATCAACATGAACTTCAGGAGTGGCCTGTTGATGTTCGTTTTGATAGGAACTGCACCTCAGCTGGGACAAGGCTTGCCACTAACTAATCAAATTTACCATAAACGCTACTTCGTGGACATCAACAGTGGCGGCAATTTTCTTGAGCAGTAGAGATTTGACAGAAAGAACTAAGCAATTTGAAACTCTTTCCTCGAGGTGATAAAAGCTTAATTTATATTTTCTTCATACATGGAACTGTTCAATTTCAAAAGGCGGCGAGTTCCTGTACATATTCCGTCAGCATTACCCAAGAAATGAAAGAAAAATAGAGAATGGGCAAGCACTAAACAAAGAGATGATACACCCTACAACAGTCTAACCTATAACATTACCCTGTCAAGCATAATCTTTTTTTTTTTTATCGATAAGAGTAACAATTACCAGAAACGGCGATGATGATTCTACACTGACCTATTGCTTGGGTAATCAGACGGTAAAATTCCGCTTGGTAGCTTCCATTTTCAATAGAAGGTCTTTAATGTCTGCTTCCATCCTCGCCTTCATGCTAGAGTATTCTCTGTGAGCTCTTTCCAGAAGCTGGAGTTCTTCCAACTTCTGTTTACGCATTTCCTCAGACTCGTATAGACGAAGCTTTGCGATTCGATTTGAATGTTCTTTGTCAATTTTTTCATTCTTTGCCAAGGCAATGCGATTCAGCCCCTCTGCTTCGCGTCTTGCTTCGTCTGCTCGTACTTGGAACATTTTAGCCTCTGTCAGTTTGATTCGCACGATACTGTCTAATTCGTCGAAAATAGGTTCCCTCTGAGAATTTTTCTTCGACTCTGACTCCACACATTTATCATTCCTGTCGTAGTTGAAACTAGGATGTCTATTAATAGGTCTATCAAACTGGGGAGCTTTTTCTGAATAAGGAGTTATCATCCATGGAGTTTCTTGGCTAGGACCTGAAATTCCACCTGTTCCTTTGGCTTGTTCACTAGTGGAAGAAATGGGTGTCTTGCCAAACTTGGAAGAATCACCATCTGCAATTAAAAAGCATATCTTCATAACGTCTCACAATTTAACCAAGCCCCATATCAGAATGGAAAAAATCCACAATTGTACGACAAGAAACAACTACATATAACACCATGGCTATATAAATGACTGACTGCAAGGACGTAGAAAGATATTGTCTGACAGTTCCTCAGCATATTCATTAATGCATTTATTGCAATACAATCCTAATATCTGGGTAAAGCCTAGTACATATAAAATCCATAAATAGAGCAACAGTAATCTTCATGGTTGCACATTATAAGAAATTATACATATTTTCATTTTGGAATTATGATTATTCAAAGAATAAATAAGTCAACTCACCAGTAAAGAAGGACATGATCTGACTATACACTTCAGGAAGATTAGACTTATTTGCTAATCTCACCAACAGTTGATCAGTTAGTTCGTGGAGTTGCTTCCCCCTCATATCCTTGCTTGCAGAAAATATTCTTTTAACATACTCAAGCTCGCTTGAAAATGTTTCTGCTGACCATTCCTTTGCAAAACTTTGGAAAACCTCCTTCACAAAGCCAAACATCTCAGAAGGATGATCACAGGCAACACAGTGGAACTGCATTTCTATTGTTCCATGAGGACCCGAAGGGCTAGATCCATTTCTAATATGAGACTTTCTTAAACCACAATCTGCATGGCACCAGTGAAGACATACGTCACAACCAACCCAGCTACACGTATTGGATGCCATGTCAAATTTTGAACATACTAGACACATACAAGCACTGCAAAATCCATTCTTCTGCGCACAAACCTTACAATCACATTCATCCACGGGCAAAAGATTCTTGCAGGTTAGATTTCTGCATCGCAAGTTCAGAAAAATTTCGGCCAAATCAGAAGTTGCAATGTTGCTATTATGCTTCAGATAGTCTGGTAGACCAGTTTTCAGAGCAACCAATATTTCCAGTTGTGCTCGATGGGATTTTAACAGCAAATCCATTGTTATATCGAACCTGTTCTGTAATGTTTTCTGAAATGCATACACTTGCCTTTGCCTGTCTGAGTTTGACATAATTTCTCGTATGCTCTCCTTCACGCATGCTATTGATTGCCCAGTCATTTCATTAAACTTCTTCGCCATTTCATGCACAGGCTCAGAAATCAATCTGGCAACGACAGTATCCACAAAATCTGCACCCCCTGTAACAAGCTTTTCTTGTTCCTTCATACTACTCGTTCTGTATAAACTACCAGAACTTTTCTCTTTCATAACTCGTTTTTTCTCAAAACTATAAGTTGATCCGTTGTCATGGGATCCGCTGTGTGTCGACGATCTAACATCGTCATTGTACTTTAAATGTCCAGAGAACTGTCTATTAAAATTTAATTGCTTCTCCAGCCCATTGGAAATTTTAGAGCTTCCTTCCCTGAGAGGATGATGTCCTTGCACGCTCTGACCACCGTTTGGATTTCCATGAGAGCCACTGCCGTTCATTAAGATTCGCTGGTACAAAGGGATGTCTTTAGGCTTTGACTCATTCTGTGATTGCCCCTGCAAGACTCCTTGAGAAGCCTGATCAATTCCCTGAAATATAGGCCGACTCCCCACAGATTGTTCGTAATTGTCCATGGAGTTATGTGTCAAAGAACAACTTGGATTATGGAAAAAAGACTGAGATCCTGAAAAAGACATTGACGCAGTAAACCCATCTGAGTTAGAACAAAATGTGTTTGTTAAGGACTGGACACTTCTTGCCGGACCAGGGGAACCAGGAGCTGGGACAAAATCACCAGAAGCACCTATGGGTAATAAGACATTGGGCAAACTAAGAGAAAGATCAAGCGGCTCCAATGCCAGATTTCTTTTTTTTAAGGAACTGTCACCGTGTTGATCTGTTTTCTCCTTTCTTCTCACAGGAGAGCTTGTAAACAATTCAAAGCCCCTAATGCTAGGCCCTTCCATATCATTATTGTCCAGGTTAATTTCAACATTTCTTGATTCCCTTCCTACACATACACTATATTCTGAAGAATCAACAGCAACCCGTTTTCCTTTATCCTTCAAATTTTGAACCAAACTTTCCCACGCATTACTCGCCTCTGCCTCAGATGCAACTTTTTCTATTGCAACTTCTTTATTCCACTCCGAGGCTTCCAAATCCTCTGCCTTGACTTCAAGATTAATATCCTTGACTTGTTTGAGTTCCACCTCAGTCTGCACTTTTTCAACACTAACATCCTCTTTAGATTGTAAATGAAAATCACCACCCTTCTTCAACAACTCTTTCTCCTCAATATAATCATCAGCCACAACCCCACTTTCATCCTTCATGCCAGACTTCCCATCACTAGAATTATCTTGACAATTCAATAATTCAACACCATCCCTTACAGCATCATCCCCGTCGTAAATGATTTTCTCATTTAGATGCATTTCTCCTTCATCCAGTAATTCAGCTTTATCCCCCATCTCAGTGTCCCTGTCTTCCGCCTGATTTCGACTTTCAACTCCCATTTCATGATTATCTAACTGAACAAACACTCGTACTTTCCCCTCAGTATCACTTACTGAAACTGATCTTGGTCCAGCTTCGCTTTCCATCCTAACTTCAGCCTCAATCCCAGCTTCTGCTCCAATCCCAGCTTCCGCCTCCGCCTCCGCCTCAGCCTCAGCCTCAGCCTCAGGTTCCAACTCTCCTTCTTCCATTTCGCTGCTGCTACTACTTCTACTCCCGTTCTGCAACTTGTCACCTTTTTTTACATCCACGCTTTTTGATTGTTCGCTTCCAGAGTCTTTCGACCATGTAGGAGACTTTGATATGGATTTCTCATCTCTAAAACCTCTCGTTATTGGAGTTGGAGAGGCCCTTAACTTTGATTTTTCGCTGCCAGAATCCTTGGACCAGGTCGGTGACTTTACTTCCCTCAATCCCCTAGGTGAGGACTTGGTGCTTCCCCTTTCATCCAATCCTCCGCCACATCTACTCTTCAACCCATCATCAAAATCCTTATTTACACTACCAAATTTGCGCCAAGACGACACGCTACCTTCTCGCCTAGACCTGTCCCGCTCAGATCTAAACCCTTTAGGAAACTCCCTCCGCGGCCCTGAAAAGCTTTCCGACCTATGAATCGCATTCCGATCCCCACAACTGCCGCTGCCACCACCACTATTACCACCAACATATCCTCTGCTCTCACCGCCACTGACACTACCATCCCTGTAACGATTGAACCCTTTCCGTCGATCAAACCCCTCAAAATCGTGTTCTGACCGCTTCCGCATCAGCCTTGAACTTTCTCGTTCATCATCCACCGAACGATCTCGGTCATAGCGACCCGAAGAAGGTGAGAACCCCTTCCGAACGCTCTCAGGCTTGTAATAAAAGTTTCGATGCGAAGAAGATGACGTTCGATTCAAACTCGTTTCCTTGCCGACATTTCTCTCTCCGTATGAATCGAGATCGTCGCTCGATCTCAGCCTCTTCATCACCAAAATCCAAACCCGGACTCACAATTTCAGATGAAGACCGCCAACAAAACTCACAGAATGAGAGCGAGATACGCCATCATTTACATCGAATTTTCAAAGACTGGACGCAGCTAGGGTTTAGGGAGAAACCAAATCGGAGGGTTTCAAAAGCCATAGCGAGAGAAACTCCAATTGTGGTAAAAAAAAAAAAAAAAAGATAACTAGAGGAGACAGAGAAGAGGTATACGGAGGAGATCGAAGGGGAATGGGGGTGGGATGAGTAAGGTGAGAATGGTGGATTAGGAAGGGGAGAATAATTGGTTTTTGTATTTATAGATCAGTCAACGCAGTCTAACCACTGGGGAAGAAGGCGAAGGAAGGCTGGAGAGGGAGCGAGGGCAAGGGCGAGAGCGAGAGCGAGAGCGAGAGCGACGTCAATGTGTGCGTTAAAGTCAAGTTTCGAGAACAATAAATAGAAGAGTGGGAGGAACTTGGAAGTCGTATCGGATGTGCGCATTGCGCATTCTGTTCGTGTTAGTTTCTCCAGAATTTAGTTTTTTTTTTTTTTGGTTATTTTAATTCGGTGTTTGTAATTTTAGTTTTTTACTTTTTTTTAAATAAATTTTCTTATATTTATTTTCATTTATAAATAATTATTGTTTAATTTAATGAAAATATGAAGTTAAAATCTTTTATGTAAAAATTTAATGATAAATTAACAAAACAATCGCTTAATTATGAAATCAGGGACAAAGCAAACATTAAAAAAAAATTTATTAACAAATAAAATACTGAACTATAAAAATTAAACCACACAAATATCAATGTCACGTTTTTCATTAAAAATTTAATTTTTCTTTCACAACGAAAACGTGTTTTTCGTTGTTGAAAGTAAGTTATATTTCAAATATTTGTTTTCCACAGTAGAAATGCGTCTTCTACTAAGGAAAGTAAGCTTTATTTCAATTACTTACTTTTCGGAACGAAAGGCGAATATCTGAAACGAAAAAAGGTATTTTATGCAACGAAAACATGCCTCCCGCTGTGGAAAGTAAGTTTTATTCCAAAGACATGTATTATGCTGCAGAAAGTAAGTCATATCCAATTACTTACTCTATGCAGTGGAATACACGCTTTCACTATAGACTTGTTTTTCGCAGCGGGATACACATTTCCGTTGCAAAAAACAATACATAGCGGAAGACAAGTATCAATTGTATAAATAAAATTTTTCGCAGGGGAAAAGGTATTTTCTGTAACCAAAATGGTATTTTCCGCAACGGAAGGCAAGTATCTACTAAAAAAATGGTATTTTTACATTTTTAATAGAAAATGTGAAAGCGATGTTTGTTCCGTTAATTTTTCATATTTCAGTGTTTTATTCGTTAGCAAAATTTTTTTAGAGTTTGACTTGTCACTCATTTCATAATTCATTGGTTATTTTGTTAATTACTCAAATTTTATATATCATTTCACTTTCAATTTAAATTGATTTCATTGACTTAGTTTAAATATAAACTAAACAAACCAAAATATTTTAAGCTAATTAACTTACTCGTCATATGAATAATTTAGGTGAATCAGACTACTATTATTACTATTTATCATTTTTTTTGTTACATTAAACAATAGAAAATGATATAATAATTACTTAAAAATAAAACAAAAATTACAACAATATTCATAAAATTTAAAATACAATGAGTAAATTTGACCATAGAACAAATTTTCATGTAAGGATGTTCAAAATTGAACTGGAACCGATGAATTGAACCGAATCGAATCAAATCAAAATCATTCAATTTGGTTCAGTTCAAATCAGTTTTGAACACTTTGGAACCGATGTTCTGTTCTATTTTGTAGAAACTAAAGTTATTGGTTCAGTTTTCGATTTGGCTTATTCAAAGCTGACACTAAGCAAATCGAACAAATAAATTTATAATTTTATTAAAAAAACTCGGTTTGCGGTTTCGTTTAGGACTAATATTAAGTAATTATTCAATAAATTGTTATTTGTTCAAAACTAAGTCTTATAATTGTTTAAAATTTAAATTATTTGATCGATACCTAAATAATAATTGAATTATTGACTAATTAGCTCTAGGGGTGAGAATCAATTCAGTTCGAACTGGATAACTGAACCAAACCGAGCAATTTTGGTCAGTTTGGTTCGGTTCTAATATAGCAAAAAAATATTTTATGCCCGAACCGAACCAAACCAAAAAGCTCGGTTCGGTTATTGGTTCTGCAAAGGGAAAACCAGAGTAAACCGAACCGAATCGATTTTCCATTCGAGCCTTGTGCAACCCTACCCATCTCTACCCACTACTAAGTACTGCCAGTCTTTAATCCATGTCCAGTCCAGTCCCAAAAGCTGGAAGGCTGTCAGCAAGACCCCGAAAATGGCGTCCCTCGACTCCATGTCTCTCTCCCTTCATTGCTCGCATATGTCGACTGTCGAGTATCTCCTTCATTCTTCAATCTCACTTCTCTTCAGTCTTCTCCCCAAAAACACGGCCTCCTTCGTAGACTTCTGCGTCCTGCCTCCCTCCCGCCAAAAATGCATATACTCTCTCTCGCAGTTTTGCGACGAACTCTCACCGACGATTGAACTCTAACCGTCGGTGATTGAACTCTCACCATGATTCAAAGCCACTAGCCTTGCCCAACATCGGCGATTTTCAACTCACTGACCAGTGTCTCTGCCCCAGCTAAGGTCTCACTGTGCAGTCTTTATAGTTCACAGGTTCGGCTTCGTCAATCTCACAATCTTCACAAGTTTGGCTTTGTCATTCTTCATAGTCCGGAGATATGCTTTGGAATGTTGAACTTGAACTGATGATGTGAAATGTTGGGTATTTTATTTGTTTTCTAGAGTTTGGAGATTTGGAGTTTGTATTTTACAGTTTTTTTCTATAGTTTGGGTATTTAATTTGTTTTCTATAGTTTGGGTATTTCATTTGTATTTCAATCATGAATGGAAATGTGAGCAATCCATGGATGTAAATGAGAGCCTCAATTATCTAAAATCATCAACTGATTTGGGTTCTACCTAGGGCTTGGAAGGACATAAGGTGTTGGTGAACCCTCCACTCCCATTCATTTTTGAGATCATTGATGTTTCCCTCTAATTCATCAATCCTGCTGCCCATCTCATCAAGTTCAGTGGAGTTAAAGACGACAATAATCACAAATTGGAGACAATGTTTTCCACCTAACGTATAGATGACCATTTCACTCTATCATAATATTACTAGCTAAATAATTTGAAATAAAAACACAACTTCTTGAAAAGGTAATGTAAACTCATACTCAGGTCAACAAATCCATCATGATACCCTCTATTTGTGCATTCATAGCTAGTTTATATCACAAAGCCAATAAAAGTTGTTTGAAAACCAACTCCAATACAAACTGTGAAAACCGACCTAAGAACCAACCTAAAAACTGACTTAAAACTGAGTAAAAAACTGAAAAACCGAACTGAAGGCAAAAAAATTAAGGCTATGAAAAAATCAAACCGTTAGAACCGAAACTGAGGTTCGGTTTTGCACGATCCTCGATTTGGTTTTCAGTTTAAAATTTTCAAAACCGAACCGAGTCGGTTCGATTTTATTTTGGCCAAAAATCGAACCAAACCGAACTGTCCTACCCCTAATTAGCTCTTAAATTATATTAATTAGTAATTATTTTATTATATAATTACTAATAAAATTATTAAATTATACTAATTAATTATTCAATTAGTAGATTATACAGTAAATATATTAATAAATTATACTAACTAATTATTAAATAGATTGATCATTACTTGATTATTTAATTGAACTAATTTTTAATTGAATTTTATATTTTTTTGTATCAAAGTAAATATTTGTATTGATTTTTATATGAGTACAAATTAAATTTATATTTATATATAAAAATATATTACTTTATATGATGAGTATAATAAAAAATTGACCCAAAAATTTGGGTTTAGTTTTGATTTTTAAATGATTAGGTATTGGTTCTATTTTTTACAAACAAAAAAAAATCTTTTTGATTTTGGTTCAACCCTAAAACTAAAGCGAACCAACTTTTGCACATCCTTATTTTCGTGTATAAAACCAAATAATTAAGAAAATAATGGACATGATTAAACATACATCTCTACCAAACACTTAAGAACATTAATAACTAATTTGTCTTAAATTTAATTAATTTTATTTCAATCAGATCAAAAAGTTGTATCTTATCATTAAGCTCTCTCGATTTCCTTTCGAATAAATTTTTGGGTGTGCGTATAATACATAAATTCTCAAACATTGACAGAAGTTGGACATGGTCACAACTTTTTAAAGTTTATTACCGTAACGCATCAATTAATTCAATTGATGACTGCCTCGTCACCTGCATGCACGCGTGGCGGAAGCTTATTTGGTTCACACGAGCACGACCGCTTTACACAGGTTCGACATGTTTGTCGACCATCTTAAATGTAGACTTCCTGCGAGTGGGGAGCCGAACGACATCCTCTTGAGAAAGCATGATTTTCTGTAGTGTACACGACTCTCATTGCCCACGAGCTTTGACTGAGACAATACGTGGCCAAATCTTAGGGTTAGTACTGCCTGGACCCATGTTTGACTATTTGACTGTCTTTTAGACATTTCACGTCAGTATTTACCCACGACGAGTCTGACTCGTTGGTGTGTCTTTTCATGACTTTTTTCATTTGAGTTTTGTCTTTCGTCAACAGCCGTTCGATGATCACGATAGAGATCTTGTTGAGCGGCTTAGATGGCATCTGAGTCTTGAGGCAATTTATGCACATAAAAGCTTCTCACCTTAAACTTTTGCATACACATTTTGCTATTTCAGACGTAAATTTCAAATTTTGTCACAAAAAAGTGACATTACTACTCAGTTTGAATGTGCATAGCTACTATATGATATGACCAATTGAGATCATAGAATGAGATATCGCTATTTAATTGTCGTATTGCAAATAAAATAATCAACAGATAATATTCGAGAGATCAGTTCAGTCTTGTCATGTTCGCCAAGCAATCATAACTCTTTTGTGATGACGTTGTCTTAAGGTACCATTAGAGAGTCTTCACGAGCGGAGTCTAACTGTCTGAATTCCAATCTTGCACGTTGTTGTCATCCTCCGTTAATACCAATTACCTGCTACTCCGTCGGATTCAAACGGAATAAATAGTCGACTTTATTACCATAAGATGAAAATGTGTCCTTGACTTTAATGTTTCTTTCTCCACAATGTAGTCTCTCAAAGCAATAATTTAAAAATAAACAACACATTAAATTCATAGCTTTTGCTTTTTTTCTTCCTTTTTTTTTGTCTTAGAATTCTAGCAACCCTATTATTACACTTTTAATGATTCTCATGCAAGTCAAAGATATGATTTGCTTATATAAATATTTTGTAATAGAGAGAGAGAGAGAGAGCATGTTTATATGGATATTTAAAGTTCAATTGTGAGTTTTGAAAGCGTGCTTCATGTTTGATAAGCTAACCTTGCTTTTTGGACAATACAAAATGACATATTATCCATTACTTACAATGTTACAATTTGAGATGCCTACTTCATATCATCTTGAGCTTTATAAAGCATGGGGCAATGTTAAAAAGACAGTTTTATTTTTTATAATAAGTTGTGGTTTGTGAAGTTTTGGTAGGGCACAATACTAAATAATGTGAATCTCATATTGAAAATTTGAAGTCTTAGGATCCACTACATATATAGCATTTCATCTTCAATTAGTACGAAGCCTTTTGGATTAAACTTAATAACAAAATCGTACGAGATTCAACCCAAAATAAATAATACAGTAACAATCAATAAATATTGGAGTATCACATGGTCTTCCTCTAACATTTTGGAAAGGAAAGATTTCCTTCCTTCTTCTGTTTTGGACATGAAAGTTCGAAAAATTTATGGAGCTACTAAAATTATGACCTATCATACATTTTATGTTGCTAGAACCAAATGCATGCTCTGCTCGTATAAACACGATGACACAAAATTCAACATATGATTACATTCTACAAGAACAGTTTAGTTAGATAATACAAGCTTCATATGAAAAATTTCAAAAAATAAGCTAAAGAAAGTGCTATAATTGATTAATTTTTTAAAAGAGCAATTTATCGATTCTAACATTATGGTGTTTAGATTAAGAAATACTAGATCATGTGAAAAATGTGCTTGTAATAATATAAACAAATGAAAACAACGTATAATTATTGGTATTTTTGAGGTGACAAATGGAATTGAATACGTACAATTTACACCTTAAAATTAGTATTAAATTACAATTTATGAACTTATAAATATTGATAATTAACTTTAAAAAATTAAATTTTTTGGTAGGCCCATTAGGAAGGAACCCTTGTAGAAGGTCCAGAAGATCCATACAAAGCCTACCTTCCTAATCCTAATGCATTAGACTTTCACCTTGCCAATGCCAGCCCTGTAACACTACGACCGAATCTCACAGTTGCGTTGATCCCCCCTCTCTCTCTCTTCCCCTCTCTCCTTCTCTATGCCTACGCCTCTCTCTCATAACACAGTCTCAGTGCTAAATTTAGTTTTTTGCTTTTTTATTTTGGGAGGATTAATTTTTAGAGTGCGATTCTAAATTCCTACCCAAACCCAATTTTTTCAAAATCCGAATTTGCTCTTCAATATGGCATTTCACGTAGCTTGCCCAATTACTTGGTAACACTTCGCTTCTTCTCTTGCTCTCTCTCTGTTTCTGCCTTCTGGGTCTTCTTCTTCCTCTCTAAAACGCCCTTTCTTTGGTTTTTCTTTGGTTGCAGTCGCAGAATTTGCTATTGTTCGCTAGGGTTTCCCCGCTCTCTTCACGGCGTGAGGGCCAAGAATGACTTTCTTGGGGAGGTTCTCAAGCTCGAGAAGTTTCTCAGCGACCCATGGGGAATTAAGGGTGGAGGGATTAAGGAGCTTACTGTGCAGGTTGCGGTGCCTAAGGTTCTTCCTCCTCCTCCACCTCCCCAGCCGGTTGGGGTTGTGGGCGAGGGGTTTGAAGGTGCCAATGGAGCTGAAGATGCGGCTGCCGTGTCGGCGCAGACAAAGCGTGTTGCACTTCAGCGTCAAGCGGCTGCGGCCATGGTTGCAGCTGAAGATTATGCTCGGAGGTTTGAGCA
This sequence comes from Begonia loranthoides, assembly GCA_022433065.1. Lineage (NCBI taxonomy): Eukaryota > Viridiplantae > Streptophyta > Magnoliopsida > Cucurbitales > Begoniaceae > Begonia > Begonia loranthoides. Next base: position 2,159,999 of record CM039472.1, on the reverse strand, counting down.
TGGGGATTTGGTGGTGAGAGTCTCGAAATATGTTGGCCATTGTTGCCTATTTAGTTAGTTTGCTCGTCGTTTAGATTTTGCTATTCTTTCTGTTGGATCGGCCATTTAATGTTACTTGGTGTAGCGATTGTCACCCAGCTTATGTTTGATTTTCTGATTCTGTAAGCTATTGGCTCTGGGTTACAGTTGGTGGTAATGATTTCTGGCGATTGTTTTTTGGGGCTAGTTTTCTTGAGCTTTTACAGTGTATGCTATGAAGAGTGTCTTGAAACATTTCACTGGTTTTCCTTTTAGGTCGTCCAAGTATATGAAACCTGGTGCATTTAAGCTATTGTTAGAACTTATACTTTCAAGACTGTCCATGGCATTTTAAGGGAAAACTTTCTAATTTCATGTTATTTGTTTCTGGTTTCCTGTTAAGTCAAACATGCTAATTCAATTCATACTGCAAAAATTTTGATATATTTTGAGACGTTTATATGTAGAGGGGGCAGCGTCCTACAAGCTTAGGTAGTTATATAATACCTCCTCCACACTCGTCATGGCCTGGTCTCTTTTGCTCAGATCTCCTCAAGAAATTCTACTCTGATTTCATGAGTCTTATGCTGTTTTCATTGATGATATTTAGGAGGAAGTTTTCTTTTGATCATGACTTGTTTTGATTATGAATGGATCTCCTTTTTGGTGATTATTCTTTGGTGGAAACTTAGTAGCATCAGAGTGAATTTAGGCTACAACTGTTGTTTTCTCTTGTGCATGAGTATACTTTCTTCTCCATATTAAAATAAAAGCAACTTTTGTTCCCTCTTAATTAGGATTCCTCTGGAGGTCCTGCTGGAGAAGAGCAGGGGTCGTCAAGTGTGAATGTGATGTGTCGAATATGCTTTTTTGGCGAAAATGAGGGGAGTGAAAGAGCAAGAAGGATGCTTTCTTGCAAAAGTTGTGGCAAGAAGTACCACCGGAGCTGCTTGAAAACTTGGGCTCAACATAGAGGCAATATTTCCCACTCCCAAGAAAACTCATTGAGGGTGATATTTTTTGCACATGCTTATTAATTGATTTATCTGCAGATCTTTTTCACTGGAGTTCATGGACGTGTCCTTCGTGTCGGATATGTGAGGTAATAAGGCTGTGAAATTTTCATGAAATCTATTTAACGTCTGGAACTTTAATTTATTTGCAAGCTTGACTTTGGTTGACTTAGAATTAACTTTTCTGCCTTCTTTTTTCCTTCATATAAGTGGACTTTCCCATATATTTTCATTTCCCTCCATTCTACTACACTGCCATGAGATTCACTTGCCTTTTCTAGATATGCCGGCGAACTGGAGATCCCAACAAATTCATGTTCTGCAAAAGGTGTGATGGGGCATACCATTGTTACTGCATGCATCCTCCCCACAAGGTGTGAATAAATCTTTAATATACAGTTGCTATTTCTGGTCAATGTTTTGCTTATCTTTATTTATTGACATCGTAGAATGTTAGTTCTGGACCTTATCTGTGCCCAAAGCATACCAAGTGTCACAGTTGTGGATCCAACGTACCAGGAAATGGCCAAAGCGTGAGGTACTCCATTTTCTATGATGTCTTGATTTCTTTTTTTTTTTTTTTTTCCGGATAATGTTCGCACTCTATTATTATTATGTTGTCTTTTTGAAACTCAAGATTCAAGAGTTGTCAGTTTGACCAATGTGAATCTATTTTTAAGTTATTTTGTGTTTTTTTCTGCTTGGTAATTTAGAGCATGTTAATGCACAAAATGTTCATAAATAGGACGAACTACCAAAAAAGCTTACAAATCCCTTCCCACAAAAAAAAGTATTACAAAAGAAAGATTAAAAGCCTTGCAATCAAAACTTCATCTGCGAAAATGACAAAAATTTACTGTCCATAGACTTCTAAACAAGCACTTTTGGCATGAAATTAGCCACCCTCTTCTTGTTCCCAATACCCGCCTGCCTCGATTAAACAAATTTTGTTTTAATAGAGATAGGTACAACTCAAGAGATGCTGAGCCAATCTAACACCCATTTATCTAAGAAATACACTATGACACAATGAAGAAAAAACCCAACATCCTCCTCCTCCTTCCTTCTCGCGTCTACCTAGAACACATCTTCTTGGGAGGCCAAGCCTCTTGTGATTGTATAAAGCGAGTATTGGCCTCTCAACACATGGTCCTAGAGAAAAAGAGTTTCTTATCAATTCTTTACAGCTTAAAAAATAGGTAACATTTGTTTAGTTATCAGTGAGTTTGTAATTAATGTAGGTTTGCCATGTCTTGTAGGTGGTTTCTGGGATACACATGTTGCGATGCATGTGGACGATTATTTGTGAAGGGTAACTATTGTCCAGTTTGTTTGAAGGTATTAGTTTTTTTTGATGTATTGGCTGAAAATTAACTCGTGGTTGTCAGATTAATTAATTGCAGTCTATGTGTCTCTACTAAGAGGAATGTTGTTTTCAGTTGGTTTTCTATTGCTTGCCTTTACTCCCTCTCTCCCATTCACTCGTTTCTCCCCCATTTGAGCTTTCAATAGGATACAAGAAATTTTTTCTTGAGGTTTTGTTTTTGAGCGTTTTTCAAGTTATTCAATATGTCATTATTTCTTTTACTACAAAAATTTTCATCATAAAAGAATGAAATAACAATGTGAATGAATGTATTACTTCATTTTCGTAGGTCTATCGAGATTCAGAATCAACGCCTATGGTGTGCTGTGATGTTTGCCAGCGCTGGGTTCACTGCCAGTGTGATGGCATCAGGTTCTTTCATGCCTTCTATTTTGATATGTTTAGTTTGCAATTATACTATGATTTTGATGTTTTCTAAGTCTCTCGAGTATTTTGGATTTTCTCCTTCTGTTTGGAGAAAACTAAATTCTTTGATTGTGCAAGAAATATTATGTTGAGCTTAGAGCAAATGGAAGAGGAAAAAGGCGCAGATACGGATCTCATTCGTTGTTTTTTCTTATTGGAGTTGTTTTAGTATGGTTTAGATAAGTCAAGCTTATCATTTTTCTAAATTTGTCTTTCAGTAATTTAATTTTTAGCCCTGTACTCATTGTTTACTCATTGATGGGACAAAGGATTATTTGTGGTTTGATCGAGTTTACCTAGTTTAGTGTCTTTGGTAAATTGCATTTCTTTTATCTCCGTGTTGTGATAGATGTTGCAGTGGAGCAGAGTACTGTAAAGAAAGATTTATATTGTATAAATGTTAAGATTTTGATTCATTTGCAATGTCCAAATGAGCAACATATAGACCAAGTGTTTTAGGTCAGACAATTGCTTTGTTATATAGTAGATAATGAAGAAATCAATGGAATACCCTATTTTTCTAGTTGGTAATGCTTCCATGTTTATTTTTTCTCCTGATGCCTTTCGTTTTGTTTTTCCAAGTGCGAAGACTTGTGTATGAATGCATATGATATCTTATTTCTGATTGTTTTGCAGTGATGACAAGTACCTACAGTTTCAAGTAGACGGAAACCTCCAGTACAAATGTGCCACATGTCGTGGGGAGTGTTACCAGGTTTGCTTCCAATCAGATCTGCTATGCTCTCTCTCTCTGTAGTTCATCTTTTTTGTAATTGTTTTAAAATTTATAACATATTTGATCAAAAGGTAAAGGATCTAGAGGATGCTGTTCAAGAGCTTTGGAGGAGAAGAGACAAAACTGATCGTGATCTAGTTGCCGGCTTGAGGGCTGCTGCCGGATTCCCAAGCCAAGAAGAAATATTTTGTATATCACCCTATTCAGATGATGAGGAAAATGGTCTGCCGAAATTGAAGAATGAATTTGGACGTTCACTGAAATTTTCTTTTAAAGGATTGGTTGAAAAATCTCCTAAGAAGACCAAAGACTATGGAAAAAATTCTTCAAATAAGAAGAAGGCAAAGAAAAAAGGATTTCTGACATCTTTGATTAACGAAGCAGAGCCAAATCTGAGTTTGGGAAGACGTGATGATGCCCAACCGTTGAAATATGGATTGGGAGATGAAAAGAACAATGAGATGCTATCTCATAAAACTGAAGGATCAGACATGTATTCTTCTCCTGTTGCTAGAAGTTTTAGCCACACTGAAGGAGTGTGCTCTATCAATCAGCCTGGAGTTCTAAAACACAAGTTTATCGATGAAGTGATGGTCAGTGATGAAGATAGAAGATTGAAAGTTCGAATCAAGAGCAACAAGCCTCATGGAATGGATAGTGAAGAGGATGCAGGAAAAGAAGCAGCGAAGTCAAAGTCTGCAAAAGGAAAAAAGTTAGTTATAAACCTGGGTTCACGAAAAATCAATGTGACTAACTCTCCAAGGTCTGATGCTTCAAGCAGCCAAAGAGAACAAGATTTAATGAACTCCAGTGGTATGTGATTCAAACTGTCTTGTGTGTGTTGTCTATTTGAAATTTGCCTGGCAGGAATGCAAATGAACTTACCCTCTTTTAAATCCTAGAGCTTTTGTTATTATAATTCTCTTTGAATGTGCAGGAGACAAAGTCGATAACTATGAGCAATCAAAAGGGTCTAAAGTTGGGGAAGTGGAGAGAGGTCAGATAAGCTCAGGAAAAGTAAGATCTGAAGTTTCCAACACAATTCCCAAATTTGGAAATGGGAATAGTGCTAGCAGAAATGAAACTGTGCCTCCAAAGGACATTCGTGTATTCTCACGAAAAAGAAATGCAGAAGGAATCAAGGCTGTACTGGGATCTGTGGGTGAAGTCTCCACAGGTGAAGTCTCCACATTGAGAGGCAATGAGGTATCTTCAGGAAAACTGTCAGAAAGTAAGCATCATATGGATAGAGACAGTAATGAAGATTATGGTCAGTTGCCTGTTCCAGATTCCTTGCCGAGGGACTCAAAACCTCTGCTGAAATTCAAGTTTAAGAAACCAGTTCAAACTCAGAACTCTCCCCATTTTGAGGACGAAAAGATTTCCATCAAAGGGCAAAGGTCGAAAAGAAAAAGATCATCACTCTTTGTCGAAAAAATATCCTTCGATAAAAATGATGTGAAACAACATCAGGAGAACTTAGCCGACGAGATCATGGATGCTAACTGGATATTGAAAAAATTGGGAAAAGATGCAATTGGAAAGAGAGTTGAAGTCCATCATTCATTCGACAATTCATGGTAAGTCAAAACAAATCCATTCTGGGGTATAGTATCTTAGTACAAAATTTCTTGATTGGATTTGGGTCTATCTTGTATCCTTATTATGAATGCGATGTCAACTGATGTTGAGGGGAAATCAAGTTGGTTTACCTATCCTGATCCCTTTGAATGTTCTGGAAGTTTGATTCTTGTTTTAGTTTTACTTAGAATGAGATCAAGCTAAAATGGCACATACTGAAAAGAAAAGGAGAACAAAGTTAGCTTAAGTCATCAAAAAAGTGTCATTAATAGATATCTTTTAATAGTTAGGATGTCTCTTAGATAGTCGGATCCTTCCAATTATTGAATACTCTGCCTTTTGATCAAACTCCTAAATTTTCTCTCTGATGTCAGGCATAAAGGAGTGGTTACGAACATAATCGATGGCACTTCCGCATTATCTGTTACCTTGGACGATGGTAAGGTAAGAACATTGGAACTTGGCAAGCAAGGCATACGGTTTGTTCCTCAGAAGCAGAAGAGATTAAAATCTTTAAAACCATGAAATAGTTTTAGCTGTCGATTATACCAAAATTTTCTTCAAGAATAGCGATTCTTCACCGACGCCCCTCGAGTTGCTGCTTGATGGATAATATGGTGGCAACCGGGTTCTTAACTGAAGCATTTTAAGAGAGTCTGATTTGTATGCCATCAAGAACAAGGTGAGTAGGAATACTTAGGTGGGGTTTGTTCCAATGAGAGGTTCTTGGAACTTTTACTTCTTTTTTATTTTTTAACTTTGTATTAGTATTTAATTCCAAAGTGTAGTCTCTGTAGCAGTTCGTTTAGCATGGAATCTGTAGCTGTGACCAAATGGGGATCTCCTCAGGCACAGTCTAATTTATTCTCCCTTGAACAAACACACATCTAATGTATTGGATTTTCCTTCAAATCAGAGAAATGTTAATGTTTTTAGGTGTATCTTCTCTTTGATGTGTTGTGATGATGATTCTACACCTTTTTTAGTGTAACACCCAACTATAGTATCTCTATTATTTGAATATTTCAGGAAAAATGGTGCTTAGATTGGGTAATTTTGAGGATGCCAACCAATTTAATGGTAAGTTTTCCTGATCTGTTTGATAAAAAATCAGATTTTTATCGACGGGTTTTGTTTTATCGCTAATTTTCTAGGATTTCGTCGAAATATGTCATAATCTCCGTTGGACAACCATGAAATCACTGTTTCTGGTACCAGATTGACAAGAAACATGTATAGAAAATGGCATCATAGAACACTTACAAAAAGAATTTCTGAAATATATTTGAGATGAAAACTTGGATTATACAGGTGGGGGTGGTAAGTCTAGGAGGAGCCAAAATCCAACACAATTATCTGAATCTAAGTCTTCTTGTATGGCAAGGAAGTGTAAACCTCCACTAGCCTTCTTTGCTGCTTCCCAAGCTTCGGCTTCCTTTGTCGATACATCAGTTTTCTTATAGGTTGCATAAACATACCGTGTAGAGATTCCAACGGATAAAATTAAGGATGCTCGAGAAACGTCTGCTTCGATTGAACCCACTTCCAATCCATTCATCCAAGCTGAAGAAAAGACATTGAAATAGTTGGTATTTTATTTTTTGGCTTCCCAACTCATAGGAGCTATAAAAATGGGTATTTAGAGCGGGAGGTGATTGATAGAATAAAATATTGAGAGTAAAATTCTACGCTTTAATATTATTTCGTGACACTTATAAATTAGTACAATTAATATTTTATTTTAACTATTTATAATTTATTTTAATTATTAAATCAATTAACAAATGACATATAAACACTATATAACTTCACCTAAACATTAATGAGAGTTATACCAGCCAACGGTTTAGCCCGAGAAGATGCAACGGCCAATCCTGGAATCAATGTCTTGTCATCAATTTCAACCCCAAGTAAATCCAAATCTAGACTTGCACCAAACATGAATCGTTCCTCTATGGATGAGACCTCCTCTTGAACGGCTGGCAGAAGAAATAATGCAATGGGATTAGCATATTCACCACTATTCATAAGAAAAATACGAAATAGGGACATCAGAGTTTGTGTCATGTTCTTCAAGTATAGTTGAAAATATATGTACTAGTATCAACAGTAGCTTCAGTACCTGAAAATGGTAATTGGACAAATGCCCATTTCTCCCCAAAGAGATTCTCTGGAAGTTCCATTGGAAATGGATTATCTAATGCAAGGAGAGGTTTAGAGCCCTTTTGGAAACCGGGATGTCGCATGTAAACAGTCTCGTACCGCTCTTCCAACCATAGGAGCAGCGATAGACACTGAAGAAAAACAATTGAGATACAATACTGTCGGCAAATAAGATCGTAGTGAGCTGCCCATAATCTATGGCTAAAATCACTTCCTTACCTACTTGTTAGAGTAAAATAAGGGCAATCCAATTAGGATTTTTCTTACAAGACTTGTACTAAGTAAAATTTCCTAATTTCTTACAGTAGAGTTTAAGAAGCTAAACAAATACTGTTACTGTTGGGAGAAAGATCACAAAAAAGAAGAAGACCAGTCTCAGAACTAAACTACACGCATCTACCATGGATGGTGAATCTTACTGAGGACTGTATGCACAGATGCATTCATCAATAACAAAGATATGTATACAATGCAGGCTTAATGAAGAGAAAACTCAAAGTACCCGTTTACTTGGAATAGGTTTTATGCCAAGCTCCTTACATGCTTTTGTTATAATGGTCTGCATCTGAGACCTATAATAAAGTGGAAAATAGCATTTGCATGAACGTCTCATTCTTTGAGAAATTTCATCTTAGTATTCGTAGCAATCTACTCATCATGATTTGGACTGTAATTTTACAGAAATATGCATATTTAAGTACCTGAAGAAGCGGATTTTCTCTGGTAGAGGAATCCCCAAATCTTGACTAATGGAAACAATAGCATCCTTCAAAGTAATGCTGTTTATAACATTGTTAGGGAAGTATTTCGTGAACTGAAGTGAGAGAGAATTGTCACATACAACCAACTCCCATAGCTTCTTCCCTCTCATATCCAGTATCGGCCTAGAGCAGAAATCCAATTCCCACTCGGTGATACTCTCAGGGTCGGTGTCCGAGTCAATATAGCTCAACTCAACAGTCGGGTCATCCTCTTCCTCATCAATTTCCACTCCTTCCGGCACCGAAACGGAGCTCTCCGACACAGATTTCAATGGATAACCGTCGAGTTTTCTTCGTTCATTGATTCGCCGATTGAGAGACAAACAACTGGAAAATTTGACGGAATTGGTGAAACAGTTCAAGGTGGTGATGGATTTGCGAAAGGGAACGTTGGGGCTTCTGATTCTTGCAGGGTTAAAGCTTAAACTCGCCATGAAAGCCAGCTCTAAGGAACACAGAGAGTGCTTGAGACTTGCGAGAGCTCGAAGAGGCAGTTAATATTTACACCACAAATATCCGTTAAGAGATAAACACTAGTAGGACTGGGCAGAACCGAGGAGAACCGAGAACCGAACCCGAAACCGAGGTCGGTTCCGGGTTCGGTTCTGGTTCTCGGTTCCATTTAAGGGGTTAAATTCGGTTCTTGGTTCTGTGGTTCTCCTCGGTTCTAGTTATCGGTTCTAAAAGGTGAAGAACCGAGAACCGAGGTCTTCCCCAAATCATAAATTCTGATTCAGAAATCAGAAGCCCTACCTCCCCGATTCTGAGTTGCCCCTCGATTGTGAGTGACGACTACGATCAAGGAATAGAAAGACCACTGCGAAGGAAATTTGAGAGACGACAACTGGTCGACTGCGACGAGGACTGCGAGCTTGCGAGCGACGAGGACTGCGAGGCTGCGAGCGACGAGGACTGCGAGCGACGAACACCGTGAAGCCGTGCCTTTTACACAGGGCATAGATGTTTTGAATCTTTTATCCTATTTCTCCGATGAAAATACTTGTGGATTGTTCTGAAGAGGGTGCGGGTGAACTCGTTGATTCCTCACTCTTTATGATTCCTTCTGCTTCAGATGATGGTAAGGTTTTACTGAATTTATATCCATGGAATTCAATGATTTTGGATTCAATCACCAAAGTTATTTTTATCACATTTCATGTGATTAACGTACGTATTACTACTTTGCTGCAATTGTGAATGTAATAATTCATTTAGTTTCTTCTCCCCTTGTACATCATGGATAGAATGTATTCAGGTTCTTCTCCCTTTGTAAATCATGTTACTGATTGTCTGCTTATTATTATTGATGATGGGTTTTTTAAAACAGCAGGTTATTTAGGCATGAAGACAGCAGGTTCCGGAACCGAGAACCGTCGGTTCCAGACCCGAAACCGAAGTCGGTTTCGGGTTCGGTTCCTGTACCCATCGGTTCCGGGTTCGGTGCCTACGGCTCGGAACCGAACCCGATTATTCGGTTCTCAACTGGTCCAGAACCGGACCCGAATCCAAAATGCCCAGCCCTACTTGCAGCAGGTAAAAATGTCATCTTTGCTGTCACTTTTGCCATTCTTTTTTGTTTCTAAGTGTATTGTCAAAGGAACACATCTCAAATATACTTCCAAGTATGAGATCCAACACTAATTCTTCACACAAACATTATAATTCCTCAGCTCAATTAAGTACATGATTATGAGAAAATCTAAGCAAGCAGGACCTGAGAGCTCCTGGGTGAAAAATCCCTGAATCTATCCGGTGCTTCGATAACACGCCATCGTACACGAAAGCTCCACATTGTTTCACAATTGCCTTCCGTGCTTAGCCTCGAGATATGGCCAACAGCAACAGTTAGGTTCTCACCCACTACATATATACTCGATCCACATGCATTAACGGTAAAAAGAGTGTCAATCTCCTCAGGTAAAGGAGGCCCTTCAATGGCTTCCCATGAGTCAGAATTTGAGTCATACACCTTAAGTTCCCAACTCTCAAGGTCTGAAACGACAAATAAATGGTCGTAAACCACAACACTCTTACCATTCCAGCCTTGTCTTAATCCAGCGGCCATGGCCTCCCAATTGTCAGATTTCGGATCATAAACTTTCCCTCGGCGGCGCACATCACATGACCGGCCATCTGTGACAAGAAGTTTACCATCAAGAACGGCTGCATCATATGCGGTCATATGCATTCCAATACCTTTAATGGAATTCCAAATTCCTGTAATCGGGTCCAAAACCTCAGCTGAGTCAAGCTCGATTTCATCTGATCTTAAACCTCCAGCTACATAAATCTTCCCATCTATGACCCCACTTGCGAAATGCGACCTAGCTGTGTTCATTTGATTAAGAATAGTCCAACGGTTTTCACGCATATCATATTTTCTTACCAAATCGAGCGGACAATCAACATCAAACAACATCCCACCACAGACAAAAAGAGTGGCTTCGTGTGGGATCGAAACACACGTAAATGCATTGGGACAACAATTCTCTTCACTAGGCATTGCCGGAATACTGTGCCAAAAGAAATGGGTAAGATCAAGAACTTGCCAATGAGTTTTTCCAGTGGATTCATCGATAGCACAGACCAAAAGCCAAGGGTCTTTAAAACCCAATTCTTTTCTCCCTGTGAAAAAACTTTCCCAGCTACCGTGCAGTAAATGCCATCGTTTGCACACTGCACTACAAGCCATGTAACTCTGGAGTGGAAGACGACAAAGGCAGTTGAGAGCTATATCATCCGGGAGGCTGAGGATTAGAGGTTTTTCCATAAGAGACGCTTCCAAATTCAATGAAGATAATGTCATCTGAGAATCCCCTGACTTGTCCACATGCATTTGTTAGGTTGAAAATATAACCTGCTGCATTTCCGATATCAACAAATTCAGAAAACACTAAATCCCTGGTTTTAAATACTAGTTTCTCTCTACAACTTTCCAATTGTTGATTCTAATTCAGTTCTATAAACAAGATTGAAGACCCATTTTCAGGATCAACGGATTTACATTCGAATTGTAGCCGCCCCTTGATCACAGAAGGACGATGAAGAGAAGTAGTATAACAGCTCTGAGTTTGAGTTAAGCAATGAAAACTATGATCAAAGTATATATAAGCCTAGCAAGAAGCTCAACCAAACCCTTTTCTATCGAAATAAATGGCTATCAACCTCTCTATGCATATCCACAACAGTCATCAAAATGCCCAAAAGATTAAATTCTATTTATGAGAAGCAAACCCCCCAAAATTTCAGTAAGTAAAAGAAATCCAAACCCACCAGACAAGTACGTTGTATTTCTGGAAAAAAAATTCAGAAATTCTTCAGTTGTTCACCTTAGATTCGATACCCACAAAACAGAAACAAGAGTACAGAAGAAAACCAATTTGCTAAAAACTTACAAGCCAGAAATCTGCGAATTTGGTAGCTTAGATGAGATCAAGAATCGTGTTCTTCCCTACAGAAGGTGACCCAAAACTCTGAAAAGGAACGCTTGCTGTAAGAAAAAGAAGATTACATAATAGAAAGACGAAATGAAAATATACTATCAATCGAAAACTAAACATCACAGATTAAGCATCAAAGAGAAAAAACAGAAAGAACACAAAGAATTACGTGGTTCGGACAAAGTCTTACATCCACGGATCCAAACTCGACAAAGGTCTTTACAAGATCTCTTTCTCTCTCGGTTACCAGAGAAGAAAATGAAACTACGAAACCCACTTCTCCTCTCAGTGAAACCCAGAGTCTGATCTCATCTGACCGATACGGCAATAAGATTTATCAGAAAGGCACGTGCAAGAGAAATGAACATGAACCATTCTTTACAGAATACAATAATCCAATTAAGCATAAGAATTTTAATTTAATCAATTAGAGAAATTTCAACATAGAATCTTCCATTAATCAATGCATTCTTCCTTCGCCTCCGAGGATTAGTGGTCGCTTAAAACAGTATTTACCCACTAATTCATTATTAATCTTCAACATAGAATCTTCCCGTATTCAAGTTTGCTTCATCTATTTTAGCATCAGATATTCAAGTTTGCTTCCATTTGGTGTCAATGGGGTAAGGTATTGCAGGATCTCTTAATGTATGATGCACTTTGTTTATGACCTTGACCTCTCTCTCACTGTTTTTCTGTAAGGTAATTAAGAGTAGGACTGGGCAGAACCGAGGAGAACCGAGAATCGAACCCAAAACCGAGGTCGGTTCTGGGTTCGGTTCTGGTTCTCGATTCCATTTAAGGGGTTAAATTCGGTTCTTGGTTCTGTGGTTCTCCTCGGTTCTAGTTATCGGTTCTAAAAGGTGAAGAACCGAGAACCGAGGTCTTCCCCAAATCATAAACTTTGATTCAGAAATCAGAAGCCCTACCTCCCCGATTCTGAGTTGCCCCTCGATTGTGAGTGACGACTGCGATCAAGGAATAGAAAGACCACTGCGAAGGAAATCTGAGAGACGACAACTGGTCGACTGCGACGAGGACTGCGAGCTTGCGAGCGATGAGGACTGAGAGCCTGCGAGTGACGAGGACTGCGAGGCTGCGAGCGACGAACACCGTGAAGCCGTGCCTTTTACACAGGGCATAGATGTTTTGAATCTTTTATCCTATTTCTCCGATGAAAATACTTGTGGATTGTTCTGAAGAGGGTGCGAGTGAACTCGTTGATTCCTCACTCTTTATGATTCCTTCTGCTTCAGATGATGGTAAGGTTTTACTGAATTTATATCCGTGGAATTCAATGATTTTGGATTCAATCACCAAAGTTATTTTTATCACATTTCATGTGATTAACGTACGTATTACTACTTTGCTGCAATTGTGAATGTAATAATTCATTTAGTTTCTTCTCCCCTTGTAAATCATGGATAGAATGTATTCAGGTTCTTCTCCCCTTGTAAATCATGTTACTGATTGTCTGCTTATTATTACTGATGATGGGTTTTTTAAAACAGCAGGTTATTTAGGCATGAAGACAGCAGGTTCCGGAACCGAGAACCGTCGGTTCCGGACCCGAAACCGAAGTCGGTTTCGGGTTCGGTTCCTGTACCCATTAGTTCCGGGTTCGGTGCCTACGGCTCGAAACCGAACCCGATTATTCGATTCTCAACTGGTCCAGAACCGGACCCGAACCCAAAATGCCCAGCCCTAAACACTAGTCGTTGAAAAGGTAATGGGCTCCAAAGCCCAAAAAAACTCACCTCAAAAGTGCATAATATTATATTTATTATATAATTTTACGCTTTAAAATTTATTTATTAATATATTATTATTAATTAATATAATAATTAAAATAAATTATTAATATTTAAGAAAAAAATTAAAAAATAAATTTATCATTATCAACCAGGCCGGTTGATTGGGATTACATAGGTCCAGTCTAGGTTTATAAAAAAACATTTGGGCCCAACCAGGACTGGGCCCACCCGCTATTCGATTGGCAACCATGAAACTTGCGTGACACATAGATGCCAACTCAGGACTGGTGTTACTCGATAAATAATAGCGGTGAATGGTATTTAGGTAGTTAATCTCGTTTGTGGTTTAAAAGAGAGCGAGGCCGAGCCGGAAACCATCGGAACGCGAAGCGAAACTGATAGCTGCAGGGACCCCTATACTCTTCCGAGCTCGTCGACAAACTGGATCATCGCCGGCGGTTCTCTCTCCAATGGCGTTGATTTTGAAAGCTTTTTTACTCCGGTCAACGATCATGACCAACTCACTGCCGATTCTTGCCCCAAATCCCCTCTTATTCTCCGCCCTCCCTGTCCCGATTTTGACCCCTGCGAGATCACCAGTGAGTTTCGGAATTCTTCATTTTTTTGTCTCTTGACGAGAAACAATTTCTTGAAAAGCGTTGTACGAGAAACTTTTCAAAGTTCCAAAATTCTTTAGAGTGTCATAGTTGATTTCTAATGGCGAAACGAGCTTATGCGTTCAATGATTTAGGAACTGTCGTTTCTTTTTGTGCTTCTTTCGAGCTGGAAAGAAATCTTTCTTGAATAGGAAGGAACATATTCTCCTCACCTTCTATTTTTCCTTCTATTATGATACTTCTCTCTATAAAAAACTGTAATGCATGGTAGGAAAATTCCGTCGAACAGTGCGTTAAAATCTGTAAGATTGCTGGTAATTTCATTTATTTGAAGGTTATTTGGTCTGTGACGGGGATTTGAGGATAATAAAAAATAGATCCAATCGTTGTAGTTGGGATTGAGGATCCAAATTAATAGTACTTCTGGAACTAAAACTGTTATCTTTCTACTGAAAATTGAACAATAACTTATGTTTAAACTTATTTGCAAAAGTTTTGAACTTTTTTCATGTTGTTCTTTTGTGTGTTTGAAGATTTATTTATATATTTATTAAGTTTTTTTATTCAGAATTGTCTTAATAAACTGGCGTTACTTTGTCAAGCATTCGTAATGTATTTTGGTGACTGTGAGTTTTCTACTTTCTTACGTCCTCATTTTCTAAGTCGTGGTCATTCCATCTCATGCATTTACTTTGCAAGGAAGAAGTCTTCGCGTTTTTACATCTTGCTTGTTTTTATTGTGATAACTTTTAAAACTTAGCTTATATTGTTCTGATTGGTGCAAATGATGACTGCAGACCTTCTTGTTAAATTTCGAGGGGCTATTCGTTTAATTGACTGCTTGATATGTTATGCATTGGCATCTAAAAGTCTAATGATACTTTTAGATAGGGTAATTATTAATATTAACCCTGAAGTATGATATTTTTTTAACTGACACTTTAAACTTTTATTTTGTTATTTAGCACCTCAAAGTTTGAACTGTTAGGAACGGACACCCTCACCGTTATGGAGTCTGTTAAATGGCGGATACTAACGCTTTCGCGGACACAAACTCTTCCACAACCATTAGTTCTTTTGAAATTAAATATCCACACTTCGATGATGAATCACTGCCCTAGACTATGGGGGCATTGAAGATGAAAAAATATTTGTTTTGAGGTAAATTTTTTTTCACAGCAAATAAGTCGTCTTTCCACAATAGACTCGTATATGAAATAGTTGTAGTCAATGACTTATATTTTCCAGCGGAAACGTGTCTTCAAAGTAATTCCTATTTCAAAAACTTGCTTTCTTCAATAGAACAAGTATTCGCAGTGGAAAGAATCGTAGATAATATCCGTCGTTTAACAGACTCCTAACGGTGAGAGTGTCTATTGTTAACACCTCAAACTTTGAGGTGTTAAATAACAAAAATAAAAGTTCAAAGTGTCAGTTAAAAAGACTCTCATTCTTTAGAGTTAATTTTGATAATTACCCTTTTATATATTATTTCTGGATCCTATTAATAATCTGAACATCATATGTGAATAGTTCGCTCCATGTATTCTATATTTTTTTTGGCTTTTATGCCGGGCTTAGTGAAAGAAGTTATGAAAAATTCTTTGAACCTCCTTAGAATTTTGATTACAATATCGAACTATCTTCTTTGCAGTTCGTTTTGCCAAAACATATGATCTCCGGCAGGATTATGTTCGTAGTACTGCTCCGATTTATGAGGTATACCATGCTACCAATTTTCAGCATAATAATGAGTATCTGTGTACTGTCCCCAGCAGGATAGCTTCCAGTGGTGAAGAAATGCTTCAGACAACCACTGATGAAGTTCTTCCTGCTCATTGAAAACGGCCTAGCGGTGACCTGGCTGAAGAATATTTTAGAAGCGGCTGTAATTTAGGCACAAGTGAAGATGGCTGGGTTGAAGTTAAAGTTTCTGAGGACCCGCCTCGTACATGATAAGAACATTTTACCATTCTACTAGAAGTTCTCTATTGACTTAGCTTGTGCCGTCCCTTTTGCAATTATCTTGTCTACAGACATGAATACAGCAAAAGATGGCCGTACTTCTTGTAGAAAAGAAAGACTCAAAGTCGTTGAATCAAAGTTTAATGGTTCTACAAATATTGCAACCAAAGTTGCACTGCAAGGGGAATCTAACATAGTGGATACGGAGAATTGAAGGTGGAAGAGGTGAATAACGCTAACGTTGTTGAAGAACCTTCACAGGTCTCTCTACAAGTTCTTATCAAAGAGAGTGAGCATGAAAGTCCTGCACATGCTCGTATTGAAAGCATCCTGGCTCAACTTGTTTCTCGAATGGATAAAATGGAAAATTTCCAGTCATGGCTTGAAGAAAACGTGCTAAAACCCATTAGCAGCATTGAGGTTAGGCTCCAGAGAGTTGAACAGCAGCTTGAAGCCTTGACCAAGAAGTCTCAGAGTTCCACACTTGTTGTTCCAGAATTATTGCTCCTGATTTTTCTTGCACGGATTCAGGCTCCAATTCTTTTTGTATCAATGGAAATGATCATCCTAGTCATGGATCATTTGACGTGAAGAAAAGGGAATTAAGTGCCGATGTACAATTTTTACCCCAAAATGATATGCCTAATTCAGCAAATCCTCCTCCCGTGCTCCCAACTCTTGTAATTACTGCTCCTGACTTTTCAACTGGTGATGAAGAGGAAGAAAACGATCCCTTGAAATAAGGGGGTCCTGAGTTTTCAACGAGTGATGAAGAGGAAGAAAATGATACATTGAAATCAGGGTGGGTCCTGAGTTTTCAACTGATGATGAAGAGGAAGAAAATGATACATTGAAATCAGGGGGAGACTCTTTGAAGTTTAATGCAAAGCCATTGTCAATTGACGATGCTTTAGCGTCTGCTCAAACTGGGTTCATATTTTCCACTTCCAACCAAACTTCAAAAGATTCTCAAGCTCCCAGCACTATTGCTACTGAGTTTTCAGTTGATGTAAATAACTACTTGAGAGCTTCATCTATACATCAATCAGCAACTGCCAAAGATGATTGAAACAATACAGAAGAAACTCAGGGAACAGAGTGCGAACAGGATTCTGGTTTATCTTACCTATCTCCTGACATTGAAGGAAATGCAATTGGATCTCCTGCTAAAAATTTCAACGATCTGGGCTATGATTGTCAGGTTGCTGGTACAGACTCTGAGTTGTCCGTACCTGAACAGAAAACAGGAGTAGCGGAGAGATTAAAGACTGGAGTTAAGACATGTGGTGATATGGATATTGACAAAGTTACTATTCCAAACCAGAACAATCATAACCAGATAGATGATCTCTCTGATAATAACCTTGCTACATCGATAGAATTAAGGAAAGAAGGCTCTGACATAGATATTGTCCCTAATGTTCTTCGATTTGCGCTCTCTTCTTCGGTTGTAGATTTTGAGTATCCTCTCTTGGATGTAAAATTTATTTCTATAGGTAATTTTTTCACTAAGCTCTCTTTCAAAGGTCTTTTGGCTGACATCCCGGAGTCAAGTGGTGAAACTCCTTGCAACAAGGAGAACAAAGCCGATACTCCATCTGTCAGAACAATATAACTGATTCTGGTTGGAGAACAACTGTCAATAGGTCCTGTTATAAACGACCACTTCTCTGTTGATATGGAGTCCTACAAGATTATGGACGAGCTTCTTGAGCCAGATGGTGAACTTGGACTCTACAACTCTGTAAGTCTCGTATGATAAATGTTTCTGCTTATAATGATCTGAATTGTACATAAGTCTGGTCTAATTTAGAAATAGCTCAATGCTAGTTTTCAAATCAACCCACGGTATACTTGGAGGTGAGTGCATTAGGATCCTCTATAAATTACAATGCTTGTTCTTGATGGTAGTGCAAGGCTTTGAGCCAAAAATTTGCCCAATAGTTGGATTTGATGATATGAATCTTTGTTAGTATGCCATAGAGTAGTAACAATAATAGGGTTGAGTTTTGATAATAATGATTGATAGGGTTAGCCATGAAAACAAGCTCGCTTTGGTCTTGTCAAATGGTCCAGATGTACTCTTTGCATTGGTCCAGATGTCCAGATGTACTCTTTGCACTGGATGCATGATCTTCGTCCAGATGGGTTAGCCATGACAACAAGCTTGTTTCAAACACCGGAGAAAAGGGTACATCTGGGCCTATGGGTTAGCCATGAAAACAAGCTCACTTTGGTCTTGTCAAATGGTCCAGATGTGTATTCTTTGCATTGGTCCAGATGTCAAGATGCACTCTTTGCATCTGGTTTGACCAGATGTACTCTTTTGCATCTGGTAAAACCATAGGTCCAGATGTACTCTTTGCATTACACGCATGATCATCGTATGTTCTTTCCCTTGATTTGAAAGCACTTCTGCAACTTTTTCTTCGGTGTTTGAAATGTCCTCCAATCGCTTTCTCAGGGTTCTTAAACCATTTTTATTGATTTACTTTCAATTATTATTATTATTAGTTGTGAAAATACTTTTGATAGCTCAGTCTACTCTCTCATCATAGCTCCAAATCATGGTAGACACGTGGCAAAAAGTGCACATTGAGTAGTTAACTAGTAATAAGCATTTTTAGTCACTATTCAACTTGGGGTGATGTTTTCGGTTAATTACTTTTTTGAGATTGTAATGTTTATAATCTTTCTAATACAATATTGTAAATTCTGTGTGATTTTATTTTTTGAACTAATTCAAAACGTATTGTAATACGTAAGAAATAAAACTCTATTTATAAACTATATATTTTTTACATTTTCAAACGATGTTAGATTGTACACTTTTAATGGTATATGGGCCGAACTCTTGATTGAGTCATTCCTATTTTCATAGTGCAGACTGTCATAGAAACCGAAACCCTTGATGCCTAGTGACTAATTATTCTATATTTAACCAGTGAAATTTGATAATTAGATTAGGAAGAAGAAAGAAAGAAGCTGTGAAAAATGAAGAAGAAAGAAAGGTGGGTTTGAGAGAGAGAGAGAGAGGCAGGTCCCATGGAACAGAACATAGAAGAAACATTAAACAATGTAGCAAAAATCCAAACGGTGCAATCCACATCCTGACCAATAAAGGACACCTCTCACTTTTCTCCTCTCCTTCCAACCCTAACACCAAAAAATTATTATGGTTGCATTTATTATTATTGCTTTGTAAGAAAAAAAGTCTGATTATGAGCAAAGACAAACCAATCTATTCTTCCTGGCCTTACCCACTCCACCTTACTTTGTCCTATCCCACTTTCTCCTCTTTTACCTTTCTTTAACAGCCTCAAACACCTTTCTAGAGAGAGAGAGAGAGAGAGAGAGAGAGAGAGCTTCAATCTATATTTATCTGCAGTTTCAATGGAACTCCAAGAGTGTCATCACGAAGGATATACTAATTATTGATTAAGATTGAGAATCTTGGGATTCCCCCACTTCACAGAAGGAGGGAGAATACATACTTATATCATCGTAGACAAAATACAAAGTAGGGATCAATATACATTGAAACTTGGGGATTCTCTCTCACTCAAATATATATATATATATATATTTGTTTATTTATAATATTAACAACTCGAGCATTATATACAGACATTTTGATGGTTAAGTGGTCTAGGATATTACAGACTCCCCGCTCTGACTAGCCTCTGATCATTGGTCCACTTCCCAGCTTTGTTTGGGTGCAACCTTGTCATGAACCGCTACATATTCCTGTCACAGAAATCCATCATTTTCCACCTCTTTTCGTATGATATTTTTGTTTGAGGGAAAAAAATGACAAATTAACTATTATATTTTGTGATCAATTATAAGTTAACATCTAAATAATTTTTGTTAACAACTTAAATACTGAACTATAAAAAATTGACGTTGCAAATATCGTTATTAACTATTGAGAAATATCACCGTGAAGACGCAGCCAATTCTATGCAAATTCTAATTTTTATGCTAAAATTGCAATAATTGAAATAATATTGACTGAGAAGAAGATGTCGGGAAGCTCCGACATGGTTCGGTCTGTTGTCGGAAATAATTTTCATGTTTTTAGTTTTCCGAACATCTTCTCATCATCAAAAGCAATTCTCTCTTCTCGATTTTACCGTCAGTTCTCGTCACTATCTTCTCATTCCTCTTCTTAGTCCATCGTTTTTGTCCAGTGTTCATCATCAATATCTCATTTTTTGCAAAGGAAAATAATCTTTCTGCCGCAGAAAGTGATCGTTCGGCCGCGGAAAGTGATTCTTCTGCGGCAGAAAGTGATAGTTTCACAGTAGAAAATAATAGTTTCACAGCAAAAAAATGATCATTCCATAGAGGACACTAATTTTTTCGCAAAGCAGAACATTGTCATTCTGCTGCGAAATGTTGTCTTTCCATCGCAGAACGACAACTCTTTTTAACGAATAGTGGAAGGACAACGCTTTTTAATAGAAAACGTAACTGCGATATTTGCTCAGTCTATTTTTCATAGTTCAGTAGTTAAATTGTTAATGCAAAAACTTTAGTGGTTGACTTGTCATTGATTACAAAATACGATGGTTGATTTGTCATTTTTCCTTTATTTTATTAAAAAAAAAAAGGAGAGATTTTTTTGGTGAGGGTACCTCCATTTTCTTGATTTCCTTTATTTTATTAAAAAAAAAAAAGAGATTTTTTTGGTGAGGGTACCTCCATTTTCTTGATTAGTTCTTCAGATGTATTGGCTATAATCACAATGCCCCTGGCAGAAGTGTCTATAAAGCCGTCTTCTACTCCTTTATCGAACAATTCAAGCAAGCTATTGTAGTACCCATCTACGTTCAACAATCCCACCTGCATGTCACCCATTTCAGACGAGGAGAGAGAGAGAGGGAGAGAGAGAGAGAGGTGTTAGATCTATTTACCGGCTTGTCGTGGATTCCTAATTGTGACCAAGTTATCATCTCCAGCACTTCCTCCAGGGTTCCATAGCCACCTAAACAGTAGTGATTTGACAGAAGTACAATGAATGGGAGAGAGAGAGAGGATTGATTATGTACTTTGAGCAAGAAAGCAAACAAGAAGACATACCAGGAAGAGCAATGAATGCGTCGGCATGTTTCGCCATTTCTGACTTCCTTTGGTGCATGTCTGCAACTGCTCTCGCTTCTCCGATTGTCTCTCCTGTTACCTTCACTCAACGTTTTTGCTCAATCATTAAAAACCCTAATCACCGAGTAAAATAAAAGCAAATATAGTTTCATTGAATGAATCTGTACCTCACGTGGCAATAAAGCTCGGGGAATCACTCTACGTCAATTCAAAGAAAAACCCATTATTCGTATACAATTTTTGTCACAAGAATCGAAAAAAATAAACTTTTAAATTCAAGACAAAGTACGTTCTACCCCCTCCAACCAACCAGTGTGAGACACTTGTTATCACGAAGTCTTTATTTATTTTTAATATAAACCATAGACTGTTTGATTAAATTATTGAAACGGAAGGTTCACGTTGGATTTAATTTAATGCAGTTGGAGTGGAAGGAGCTTTCTCTACCTCAAATTTATGAAACAAAATCAGAATGACATAATACCCAAGAACGTGGCGACCTCCATTGAAGACAGTCCGAGAGATCAAGCCCATTAGACCTACACTTCCTCCACCATAAACCAGATCAATCTTTCTCTCAACCTGATTGAAAAGCTTATCAGGGCAGCAACAATGGCGGATAGAGCTATACTTGAAAAGTACTTAATGTGTAGATAAGCTTATTTCTGGTTTGTACCATTAGTTTACCAAGCTCCAGAGTTGCATCGCTGAATCCAGACTTGTTCCCAGCTCTACTACCGCAGAAAACGCATATTCTGCTGAACCTTCCTTTCTTTTCAGTTGGGGAAGATGGTCCTTCTTGCTCCATTTCTGTCCTTGAAGATTAGCTGAATAGAGAGCAACAAGAAACTTTTTAGAGAGAGAGAAGGGGGTACTATTATGGGGGGTTATGTTATAGATGGAGTTGAAGAATACTACTTTTTATGTAGAAGGCAAATCTTGTCTTCTTTATACCAAGTACAGTTCTTGACATGTTGGAAACAAGCCCAACACCAGCCCATCTCGGTCTTCTACTCTACCATACAAATTCTTCTTTCCTGAATCTTGATTTTACAGTGAATATATTTAATCAAGAACGATGTAATTTGGTTGAATAAATAAAAAAAAAACCATTAAATCTCATGAAAAGGTTGATATTTTGTCTTTCTCTTTTCAACTACTTGATCTCTTAATTGATGCATGACCTAGAGATAGCTCTTGTCAAGCCCCAAAGGGGATCCGCGACAGAACGGAGAATGATCTAGCCCAAATGACCGAATCATTCAACTTTTCTCTTAATCCAAAATTTATAAGCAGTGAAATTAAAAATTAAAGTTTAACCTTACAAGCCAAACCCAAATAAAAGGTCCATCAATGACTTTTAAATAACGTGAAATAAGTAGTCTAAAATTTAAAGGACAACATCTAAATTTTAAATTAAATAAAGTCTAATAGCAAACCTTACTAAAATAAATAATTTTCTCTAGAAAGTAAAATAATTTGAATGGGATGAACTTATGAATTTCTATTCTTGAGGTGGAATCTGTGGACTAATTTGATTAATTCCTGAAAAAAAATAAAGTCAATTCGAGTGAGTCGACTAAACTAAGTAAGGAATTATTTTATATTCAACTTTTATGTTACATAAATTTAATATGTTTTTTAGGTAATTAATTTAACAGATTAACATATAAGGAGATGCTGATGAACAATAAATTGAATAACAAAAATTAACAAAGGCGATACTCAGGCGATCGCAAATAGCAAAAAAGACTCTGATCAGGTTTAGGGTTTTGCGCCCAGGGACAGCATATACAGCTGTCCCATTACTCTAGTTAACAATAAAAATAAATAAATATAAATGAGCTGAAAAGTAAATGTGACATGTTTGAATTAATTTTAAATATTTGTATTTTAGGAATTATGGTGCGTTAAATAAAAAATAACTCTTACCTCACTTGGGCCAACTGATACCAAGTCCAACGAAAAAGCCCGGAAACTTCCAAAGTTTCTAAGTGTTGGAACCTAGCCACAATAATTTATTAAAAATTAGGAATTAATTTAAAACTCAATATGTAAATTTTTAGGTGTACGACTTTAACCCAAATTGGGGGATCCAATCCATTAATTAAACTTTACAATATTCAAGAACATCCCATTGGTTGTATGACCCAAAAGGAGGCCCAATTCCATCTTCCTAATATGGAGGTCCAATTATGGAGATCCAATCTAGAGGCCCAATTGTTTGATCCAAAATAAAGTTTATTTTAGCCCAATAAATAAATTCTGATTTAGCGCAATATATAACCCAAAAATCCAATCTATAATTTGTGGCCCAACCAGACCTGTTCTCGGTCCAACAATTTGGCCCAACTGGAGGGTGATCCAGTTGAACACTCTGGACTGTCCAGAGTGAGATTTCGCCTCCTGGTTTCCAACCAGGGGCGTTCTGCTCACGGTCTTGCATTCCACGACGACCTCCGGCATGAACCGAAAGCGGTCGGAGACAGTGAGTGCCCAACTGGAACTCCTCTCCGAAGTTTTTTTATCCCAAAACACAAACTTTAACTATTCGGAAAAACCATTGCCGAAACATTGTTGTCTGAAAATTGGAGTCCAGAACTCCTTTCAACTTCAAGAAAATATAGCAAGATTTCAATTCACAGCCTCACCCTGTAAATCCAAATCTGAAGAAGTTCAGAGTGAATTAGATTTTCTTACTTTAAGAAGACGTTTGCTGACAATAGTTTCGTCCGAGGTGTTTCATCCAGAGGTGCCCAAATCGGAGTACAAAATTCAACCTTTTTGGACAACAATATTCATTTAGAATCTGTTTCAGGAAGATCCAAGCAGGAATTTAAAGGAAAAACTCAAAACTTACTTATCAGAATCTTTGATTTTGAAAGAAACCAAATCCCTAATTCCACCTTTCGCCAGAGAACAAAATTTTAAACTTTGCTGCCAATCAACAACTCGACCGTCGCCAACTACCGATCATGGACACCCACTGCAAGTCTTCAACAAAAATACCCTACTCGTTAATTACCAAGCCATGGAGAGAAGGAATATTGACAATTTCTAAGGGAATCGGTACTTACCGTGAAGAATGGAGAGAAGAAACTACTTGACGGAAGATTATTGTCTGAGTACTCTCAAGGACTTGGGAAGAAGGGAGAGATCTCTGGAGTAGGATGAAGTGGGGAATAACCTCCCTTCCGAGTTGCAGCAATATAGGGGTGCCGGTCGATCAATGATCGACCGTCACCCAAAAATACAGGTCGATCAGTGATCGACCGATTCAACGTTGCACGTACACTCTGCCATTTCTTCTCTTCTCTGTTATTTTCGCCACTGCCATATTTTGATACTTAACACTTTCTTCACTATTTTAACAATCCTCTAATGAACATCCTAATAAACTCTACAATCATCTAATAAAATTCTTAATTATTCTTACTTAATTTTATACGGAAAATCAAAGTATTACATCCAGGTCGAGTGGCGAATGTCTGGAGACAATGTTCTAGCTACAAATTTTGAGAAAAACTCGTCCCCTTCACTAGTTTTCACCTCCAATCGGTTTAAAATCCAGCATAAACTAAAAACCAACCATATATTGCAAAATTAACCCTAGATTTTGAGTTTCCAAACTTGAAATCCGAATATGACATAAACGAAATCTAAACGGTTAAAATAGGGTTTAGATTCAGACTTACCTTAAAAAAACCTTCACAAAACTTGTTAATTGGGATGTCAAAAACTCGAATTCAATCGCAAAACTCTCTCTCTCTCTCTTTCTTTCTCTCTCTCTCTCTCTCTCTGTCTCTCTCTGTCTCTCTCTCTGTCTCTCTCTCTCTCTCTCCTCTCACAAAAATTTAATCAAAATTATATTTAATATATAATATAAGGTAATTAACAAAAAAAAAAACCTTTAAACTATAGGTTAGGGACACTCTAAACCTAAAACTATTTTTGTTAACAAATCAAACTTTATACTATGAAAAATTAACAAAATAAACATTGTAATTACATTTTTTGTTAAAAAAAGGGCTCCGGTCAACCACGTTAAACTGCGAAAGTCCGCCACTAACGTCCTTGATTAAAGAGCAGGCACCCGCAAAAGTTGTCTAGAACATAAATCAAATGATAGCTTCGGATGCTTGCACCTCTGCGTTTTATCACCGAGCGACTGTAGTAGACCCTTGAATTTAAGTACTGGGCAATTGTGGTGTCCCATATGTAGCAAAACAGGGTCAAATTTGCTTGAACTTTAAACCCACCGGTGACCAATCTCTCTTTTGGGGACGAAATCGACCCATCCAAACATTTCTCTCATCTTTTCAACCTCATAATCATTTTTTGGAAGGGTGTCTGTAATTTGTCCTCCTAAATTTCATGTAAAACAATCAAATACCAAGTTTTTAGGATAAAATACGCTGGATGTTTGTGGAAATTGATATTTTGTCATGGAAAAGAAGTTTAATCCATTTTTTTTTTTTTATATAATTGGAGTTTATTGGCATGTAAGCAAAACTAAGGTGTAGGAGAAATAAAAAGTGTTTGATTTTTCCACACCGAATGGCGTCGAGGAGATGTAATTTATATTTGAAATTATTTATAGCAACTGATTTGGTAATGTTATTGGTGTGTGAATGCTTTGTTGTTTCAGACATAGAAGAAACTAGTGATTAAGAATCTATGAATTGCGAAATAGAGGTGGATCTGATCTTGGCATTCGTGGAAGAAAAGCTTCATGCATCTGATCATGAAGCTACTACAGTTGAAATACAGATGCATTTGATTTTGACAACTCTAGACGAATAACTTCGTTCATTATGCTGCTCCAAAGATGATGATGAGGAGAGTAGGTCTCAACGAGAATCTTGTTCCCTAAATCTTTATTTGGGGAACAAAATGCTTTGTCCTTGGACAGAACACCCTATCTGATATTCAAAATGATGTATGTGCATTTAGTTGCATGTAAGAGAGGTATGATCTAATGTTGTAAGGATGAAAGTGGTCCACAGATAGAGTAGCCTGCAGATCAGTGTGGTCAGCGGACAAAATGCTTTGTCCTTGGACAGAACACCCTGGGTCGCAGCTTGGGGTAATCCAAGTCGTGGCCACATCCAGAGAATCTGCAGAATCGTGGGTTGGCAGAGGCGAGGAATTCGGTCAGAATTATCCTCTCAACCCCTGGCCACTCTCCTACCTACAACAACCCAACAGAACAGCCAGAATTCCAATTGAAATCATAATCCAAAATTGCAATCAATAAATAGAATTTCCACAAAAATCCAATCTTTCTCCCATACCTGTAGAAGTTCCTCATGGTCAAGATGGTACGCCGGCATCAAAGATGCCAAACAATCTAACCTAATGGAAAAAAAATTCCTCAATCAATATCGATTACCAGAGGGAAAGACAAAAAACCAAATTTCAAACTTACCACAGAAGAGATGTGGAATTGTGTACCCCTACTGATATAGGTCGGACCCTTACATGCGTCATCCTGGCATTCACAAAGCGGGTTGCCACAGTCATGATTTTTGCAATTGTTGTGTATGGATATAGATAGTGCTTTAGGTAGGGAATGAACATTTGTTTCAAACCAACAAAAGGTATGGTGTATTGTCTTTGTACTGTTTGTTTATGTTATGTGTTTTATGTTAAAGTTTGTTTTCTTATGCTTTTAATGTTTATGTTTAATGTTTATATTTGTAAGAGTTGGTGCCTGCTATAGAGGAGTTTTTACCATGAGTTGAACATCATTTCTGCCTCAGACATTTGTATGCAAATTTCAAAAAATAATTTCGAGATAAGTTGTACAAAGACACAATGCGGAGCGCATTTAGGGTTACAACATCAGTGTACTTTAAGTGAGAACTAAATAAATTATTTTTGATTGACGAGGCAGGCAACACACACATATCTACAAAGCATCAATTTGAGATTTTGGGCGAAACATGCCTATAGTTCGATCCCAAAATCGCAAAATAAGTCTCAACAACTTGAGTGAGTCCTTTAATACCTACATCCTACTAGCTAAAGAAAAATCAATTCAGACTATATTCGAGATGATAAGAAAGAGTATCATATTTAGGATCGTAAAGAAATACCAAAAGATGACTAGGTCGATGGACCTATTATGTCCTTAGATAAGGAAGAAGCTGGCTAAACTACAACTTGCAACTCAAAATTAGAGTCCAACATTTGTAGGAGTTGCTTGGTTTGAAGTTAGTGACGGTAACGAATAGTACGTTGTTGATTTGGATAGACATACCTGTAATTGTAATAGGTGGGAGCTTAATGAAATCACATGTGTGCATGCGATACCGTGTATGCATTTTATGAGGATATTAGTTGAAGATTATGTTTATGGATGCTATTACTACGAAACATACATGAAAATGTGCTCCCACTTTGTTCAATCTGTTAGTAGCCAACACATGTGGTCCAAAATAGATCAGGATCCAATTCTGCCACCGACAATAAAATGAAGACCAGGTAGGCATTAGAAACAAAGAGTGAAGGATGTTGATGTGCCCCAAAACCGGAAAATTCTGAAAAGAAAAATGTTAATATAACTTGTAGCACGTGTCAGGGTGTGAGCCATAATACCCACATTTGTCGAGGAGGAGGATCTGCCACTGGCGTTGCTAATGGCAGTGGAGCACCAGTGGCAGTGGCAGGGAAAGCGGCAGAATATGAAGCTCATAAGATATATTTATGAGGTTTACTTTTGTTGTTGGGACACAAGTAAGTATATTATTATGTTTACAATTTCATAAATCATTATAACTATTTACGTTCTTTTAACACATTATTGCCTTTGTTATGCATGAATCTTACATTACAGATCCTCCAGATTGGTGATCATGTAGTTCATTAAGAAATTTTTGTTGGTTGTAAATTGTGTTTTCACTATCTATTGATGATGTAATACCACGAAAAATGTATTTTCCTTTTTGATGATGTAATAATTCTGGCTAATTTTAATATATGAATATTGCGTCAAATTATGCAACGGTGAGCGTAAGTTGTGGATGAAAAGTAGAGGGTTAATGTTGGAAAATAACCTAAATGTGAAAAACTTAAGAAAAATACACAATTTTTGGGTTGCGGACGCCGACGGACATTGCGGACGACACAGGGCAGCGTCCGAATAAATCTGTCCTAAATTCTGGACAATTCGGACGACGCAGACAACTGCAGATGGGAACAAAATGGCGTCTGAATGAATCTGTCCTAAATCCTGGACACTTTCGGACGAATGCGGACGATACATGCGGACGACATGTTGCGTCCAAAAGGCACTTGCGGACGGTACGGACGAAGGCTAAGGACGCATTTTCTAGTCCCAAATCGACTTTCAGACGATGCGGACGAGGACTGGACGACTCAACTCGTTCGCAATATCGGGAAATTCTGAGAAACCCATTTAAATCCTTTCTCTTTCTTCTGATTTCTTGTAGAAATCAACGAACCCTCTCTCACTCCAGACTCCCCTACAGAACGTCCAGACCTCCCTTGTAGGTGGGAAGGCTTTCCTTATGGTGTGCCGTCATTGGACCATCTCTCCTTGGTTGGAGTAACTGCCAACGTCATCCTGTAGTTTAGCTCATCTTCTGCAGCTGCTGACGTCCTCTTCCTTCCTTTCTTTTGTCTATAAATGGTAAGTCTTCTCCCTTGTGATTGTCTCTGGAAAAACTGGGAGTGTTATGTTGTGTTGGGTGTGAAGAAATTGGTGAGCTAAGTGAGTGAAAGGGGATTATCTTGCTGTGTGGTGTGAAGAGTGTGGTGACTCTGTTAAGTTCCACTACCCGCCGTAAGGTAAGGTTGGATATTTTTTTGATTTAATTGTGAACCTTCAACAGTTTTAGGAGAGTTGGATTATGGGTATGAAACTTAATCTCTGCCATATTTGTTTAGGAGATATTAAAAGTTTGGTAGAATTGTGGAAGTTCATTGACGGTTGTGTTGCTTTGCAATTGGCTACAATTTTGCTTAAGTATAGCTTGGAGGTCTTCAAGAGGTAAGAATTGGAATTGGGTTGGCCAATGGATAACCCTACATTACGGGTCTTGAATGCTTTGATGTTTATACTGTAACTTTGTTTGGATTGATGGAGATAGAAAACCATGATGCTATTGCTTAAATTGTTGTGCTGTGAATTGCTTGCAAGTGATAGTTATCATCTTATTGTTTAAACTGCTATGCTCTGGAATGCTTGTAATTGATGGGAATTACCTTGTTTAAAAAGTGATAAGTATGAAGCATCATTAAGTATAAAGATATAAATCTCTTGGGGACCTTGAGTGTCATTGCAGTTACTACTAAAGAAGAAAGGATTAACTAAATATTGGAATTGAAAGAGTCTTGAAATGATGAATTCTTTTAGAACCATATACCGTTTAATGTTATCAATACGAAGCATGATAGCCTGTAACTTGAGAAATGTGAATTGTCCGTCTGTACGTATGAGCATTGTCAACTTTAAGCATGTTTAAGATAGATGGAAATATGTTGCAACTAAACCATGATTTCCTTGCTCGAAATGTTGAAAGAATGCCTCAAAAGTTTGTAATGCTGCTGTGCACAAAAACTAGTAATAGGATGAAATGACAATGAAATTCATACATTGCCTTTAAATTATACTGCTTTATAGTTTCATAAATTATATTGCGAATATTTGTGTACCTTTGTGTATTGTTCCTATGTTTATTTTTTGGCATTCATGCATCACTCTAGGGCTTATAAATTGTTTACACGTTGTGTGTCATCCCTAAATACGTAAATAGGCGTGTGGGGGTTCGAGTAAATTGTGAATTTCCATACGATAGATTCCTCCCACGTAGGGAGTGGTAGGTTTAGAAGTTAGCTACGTGGATTCTAGGGTTCACAATTTATCCCGTTCTGAAACCCCCAACGTCTTCAACAAAAGTGAGGATACCTGCTTGTGGGGGTTCGAGTGATTAAATTGTTTACACATTGTGTGTCATCCCTAAATACGTAAATAGACGTGTGGGGGTTTGGGTGAATTGTGACTTTCCATACGGTAGATTCCTCCCACGTAGGGAGTGGTAGGTTTAGAAGTTAGCTACGTGGATTCTAGGGTTCACAATTTATCCCGTTCTGAAACCCCCAACGTCTTCAACAAAAGTGAGGATACCTGCTTGTGGTAACACCCCCGATGGATATATCTCCTCGTCGGAGTGACTGGTTAGGCCACAAGGCTCTAGGGAGTATTCCATCTTAACCTCCAGAAGAGAAACGGTTCTCTTCTGTAATGCATTGTACGTACACGCATCATTCACATTGCATTAATTCTGATTCTTGCTGGGCTTTAGGCTCATTGTTTTCCCTGTAATGTAGGTGATGATTTTAATGAAGAATATGTACCGGTTGAGGAAAAGGCATTCCAGGATGATCCCTCGTGTTATCAGTGGATTGGACCTACTGGGTGCGCATCACATGCTTTGAGAGTTGGTATTTTGAGTGAGGGATATTTTGGTAACTTTCTATTATTGGTGTTTTGAATAATTTATAACATTGTAATAGGGATTTTGGTACTTTTGTTGAGAACACTTGGAAACTATTTCCATTATATTTCCGCCATGTCTACTCTGATTTCATTTTCTTCAAACAAATGGATTTCAAACAATGAATAAATAAAAGCGAAAATTTTTATGACATATTTTTAACGAGAAAAATAGCTTTAAATTAACGGGGCGTTACATTATTGGTATTGATATGCTATTTTCAGCTTGAAATTATGTTTGTTTATGTGTATTATAAATGACTAAAGGGAAGGAGAAAATATAAGGAATACTATATCCAATTTTTTGTTGTTGTAGTGAAAAACATGAAATAACTTCATAATTAAATTACTAAAAAAACATATGCAAAATTGAGCGTAGGACAATAACTGCGGATGCTCGGGGAAGTGCCATGGATGACCAATCCAAAGTAAAAAACCATGTTGAGAAGGGTGTAGGCATCTAGTCCCGAGGCAGTGAATTTTTAAGTTCTTCCATAAATGCCCGGGGAAGTCCTGCGAACGCCAAATATCCAACACAAATGCTCTATAAGAGAAAAAAAAGTGTTGAGGACGGTGGAGACGCCCATGCCCGAGATAATGAATTTTTTTATTTTTGCAACCGACACATGGGTATGAGACACAGACATCCGTAGTAGACCTACAATCTTCACTAGCTTGTAAAACGCTCCAATGTTGGGATTGCATTACAATTGTCGAAGCAATGTCAGACCTTCTCTTTGTTCAATGAAATCTGGCTCTCGAGATACATTGTAATACTCGTCGCTTTTCCTCTTAGTGGAACATCCAACCAGCTCATTTATATCATCAGGAGTTAACCTTATCTCTTGTCCAAACATATAACTCTTAATTACAAACAGCTGGGTACGCACAGTCAAATTCGCGTAGAAAATCTTAACTATGCACTCGCAGTAATCACCTCCTATTTCGGACAACCCAACAGTTTGGGATGTGAGGACTGCGAAATTAAGGAGAGAATCAATTTCTGAACTTGAAACTTGAAGATTTGCGTTATGAGGAAGTCAAAATTGACAATAATCGATTGAAGTTTGCTCATGTTCGCCTGAAATCCCCCAGGGTTTGTGTGGGTTTTGCAAAGGGCGTCTGTGAACTTATATATTTAGGTTCGCGGTCGACTGGTAATTTAGTTTGATCATCCGCTTGTATTTATATGTGTCGTTGTGGTTGCTCAGTGAAAATCATGAACGTCCGGAAAGCTGTTGTTCGATCTATGTTTTAGGTGACTTTCGTAGGCGCCCGCTCTTTAAGTAAGGACGCCGGTGGTAGACGTCTACCAATTGACGTTGTCGATCGACACCCTTTTTTTTTTTTAACGAAAAACATGATTGCAATGTTCATTTTGTTAATTTTTCGTAGTTCAAGTTTTGATTTGTTAACAAAAATAGTTAAATGTTTAGATTGTCACTAACCAATAGTTTAAGGTTTTTTTGTTAATTATCATATAATATAATATTATATATTAAATAAACCTTTGAATTTAAATTCGGCGGAAATTCAAACGTTATCCAAAACTCGACCCGTGGTAACTTTGGTTTATCGAACATTATTCCTTCATATTTTAACCATGCCATGACCTATAATTTTTACCGATATGACCATTTGACCAAAAATTTATATGTGGTTGAACATAAACAAAATGCTATAAATTTAATCAATACGAAACAAATTGACTTCAAATAACATGAAAATTTTATTAATAAAAAAATAACTGATTTTACAATTGGTATCTCTCCTTCTTCCACCCACAACAGCTTGAAGGTAGATGATGCAGTAAATGGATTGTATCTTTGAGAATGATCAGAATGCAATTATGCAGAGACATATGATGCAACTATGCAGAGAGACAGAGGGGGAGGATATGGTACGATTATTGCAATGAAAAAGCTGTGGCTATGATCCACAGCCAAATCTCTAAATCATTTTCTGGCAATTTCCTCTAAGCTTAAGACCATATTAATCACTCGATTTACAGGAGTGGAGGTTGATGATACCCCCTTCCCCACTTTAGTTATGATTCCATCGTCTGGACCAGATGATCATCGCTTTCTTTGCTTTTTTGTTTACATTATCATTCTCACCAAACTTTTATCATCGTTCTTGTTTATTTCCCTGCTTCTTTCTTCGATTTAAGGTTTATTTTGATATAATATTTCATGTCTTGATTTTGTTATTTTAAATACATTACATCAACTTAGGTATTAATCTCAACTTAAGGGGATACTTTATTTGTTCTAATGCTAGAAAAATATTAAATTTCATATGGGATGAGATACTTTCACGATTGATTTATTATATTTGGTCTTAAAGTACTTTTACAAATAATTAAAATTTCAAATTATGAGAAATAAAGAAGGTAAATATCGCAGTCACTTTTTTCATTAAAAATTTAAATTTTTTTCTGCATCGAATAAGTTATTTTTTCGCAGCGGACCCATACATAAAGTAGTTGAAGTCAAATATTTATTTTCTATAGCGAAAGACAAGTATCCACTTTACTATAGAAAAGATGTTTTCCGCAGTGGAAATGTGTATTTTGCTGTAGAAAGTAAGTCTTATTACAATGACTTGTTTTTTTTCTTTTTCAGCAGAAATTTGCCTTCCTCGGCAGATACTTGTCTTCTGTTGTGGAATCTTAGTTTCCTCAGCAGAAACGTGTGTACTATTCCTATATCATTCAATGTATCGAAATATAGTTTTCTATATACAATAATAGAATTATCTTTAATACCAGCTTCGTACCTATCTTTCGCCGACTTAGTCTTTAAAACCGATGAGTAAAAATAATTTGATATAAGTTGGAAATAAACCAATCGAGATACTGCTCGTGCTTGAGCTTGAGATTAAAGTTGTATTTCATGTTGAGATTGTGCTTTACTTTGGGATTGTGCTGAGAAAACTAAGATTCTGCAACGGAAGGTAAGTATCCGCTGCGAAAAATATTCTTTTCACCGCAAAAACTAGCCTTCTGCAACGAAAAATATTATTTTCGCTGTAGATACTTGATAGATTATTTTTAAAAATTTAAATTTTTAACAGAAAATATGGCAATACATTTTTTTTTTTTCAGTTTTCATAATTTTAAATTTTAATTATTCGTAAAATTATTTTAAAATTTAGTAAAATTATTTTAAAATTTGATTGTGACCGACTCAATAATTTAGGAATTATTTGGTTGATTTATGAGCATTGTACATGTCGAAATCTAATGATTAAAAAGGTCAACTTTTACAAATGACCCAAATAACTTTAAATTTAAGTGCATCGTCCAAATTTATAATCAAGCTCCACCCACCTTTTGATATCCTTTTCAATTTATTCAAGTTTTAATCAGGATTTGAACTTCTATTGTTGATAGTTCTATTAATTATACTATTATAGTTGAAGAAAATGAAAATTTTTATTACAGGGAAACTAACAAAAATAACCATTAAACTATGAAATTAATGACAAGTCAACCATTAAATAATTTTCACTAACAAATAAAATACTCAACTATAAAAAATAAATGAAGTAAATATAACTGTCGCGCTTTTCGTTAAAAAAAAATTTCTTTTTATAGCGGAACTTTGTATTTCCTCTGCAGAAAGTGAGTTATTGAAATAGAACTCATGAAAGATTACTTTCAGCAGTGGAAGCTATTCTTTCTGTAGTTAAAAATACTCTTTGTACTTTATTTGCTGAATTATTTGTCGTTTTCCAATTAATTGAAAATCTTCCATTTTTATACAAAAATCAATTTCCAACAACTTATCGTTTCTAAAATATGTTTCTAGCAAGTTTTCTTAGTGAATAGGAAACATATTTATCTTGGAATACATTGATTTTTCAACAAATCAGATAATTGAAAATCTTCTATTTTGATACTAAAAGCGATTTCAAACAGAATAACTGAAAATCTTCCATTTTGAAAAGTTTTCTCGTTTTTAACGTTTCTTTCAACAGATTAATAACAATATTTGCATCATTTATTTATCACTAAATATTTTATTTATTAATAAAAATTATTTAGTGAATGAATTGTCATTGGACATTGACCGCGTTGTTTTGTTAATTTTCATAAAATATTACATAAGTAAAATATGGAAATTTTAATGCAGAAAGGAGTAGAATCAATAATAATATACGGTCACTAGAAGAAGTGCAAGTACCAACTACTTGCCCTGGACGGCTAGACTGTCCCCTAGACAGTCTGTAGCAAACAGTTCAAGCCTTCCAACAGTCAACAATAGCTAGCGCCCGTCTAAACATCGTCGGTCTCATTGCGCCGTTTAACTTGTATACCTCTGGATGATTATTTATTACAAATAATTTATTTATAATTATGATATTAATCTATAAATGTCACGTTAAAATGTATCAATGTAGTGTAAACTTTGAAATATAAATTTACTTTATAAATAATTATAATAGCTTAAAGAGCATATTATTATTAGTCCTTAAACTTATAAGTGAAGAACGAATAAATTTTTAATTTTAATTTTAAATAAATAATTTTCTGAACTTAAGAGTGTTATCAATTAAGTCCTTCTTATTAAAAGTGTCATAAAAAAAACTATATTTTTGTCATGTGATCTAATTTGTCAAACGATTTTTAATGAGAAACGACTTTCGATGGAACGATTTTTGGTGATTTTGACAGTCTTGAACGTTGAGTTTTCCCACTTGGAGTCATTTTATCGAGAATTGTTTCTTTCTGAAAATCGCTCAACAGAAAAAATTAAGCGACAATAATGTGATTTCTTTGACGATATTTTTAAGAACGGACACTAATTGCGAAAGATTTTAAGTTCATGGGATTATTTTCTTAAAATAAATGTTTAAAAAGGAACTTAATTCATACTATACCTTGAAGGACTTAATTATGACGTTATAACTATTTGATAATTGTAATTATGACAAAATTAATTTATGTTTTACAAAGGGTTAAGGACTTAATTATGCAGAAGGGCAGTGTGGAGAAACGTTCCATCTTCTAGTGAATCTTGCGTTTTCACAATAAGCCTTGGCTTTGGCACCTCCAAAATCAACTAAATTTACATTCTCCATCAAAATTTCTTGGCAAGGAAAGGACTTGCTGCAATCAAACTTCACTGCAATTTCCGAAGCACTTGTCCCTTTGATGTTCTTGTATGTCACTTGGCTCACTTGAACCGCTTCGTGCTGTCAAAATGATCAGAATATACTCGGTTTTAACCTCCGTAACAACGTGGCAAATGTGAGCCGTCGTATGTTTCAATTTTTTAAAAATAATGTGTAATTTAGCCTATGAACTTAAGGGTCTAGAAAAATTTATTTGAGCAAAATTGTTTTTATACTTTGAGTCGTTAGCAAAACGGTTTGTACTTTGTTTAAAATTTTCAAATATTTCACATTTTTCGTTGTGGTGGTCGTTTTAGCTGATCTTGTTATTTCATATTTTTCACATACACATTCAATCTTGCACTCGATTTCGATTAAAGAATTTAGTTGAACTGTTTTCTAGTCTTCAAAATCAATTGTGATATCGAATTTGTGTTGAAAATTGAGTGAGTTAACGTAAACATGGTACGTTAAAATGACCATTATATGCAAAAAAAAAACATGAGATATTTGATGAATTTTATCAAGATATAAGCTGTTTTGCTAAAGAAACAAAGTAAAAGGACATTTTCGCTAAAGAAAGTAGTTTAAGGTATCAATTGTCTCTAATCCATAAGTTCGTGGACTAAATAACACTTTGCTTTGTCTCTGATCCCTAAGTTCGTGGACTAAATTGCACTTTGCTTATATATATTTTACTATTATTTTGCACATCGTTTGTCCAAAACTTTGTGAATTCAGCATTGGGTTGAAATATTCAGTTGATCATTTATTTTATTTTATTTTATTTTATTCTTTACTGATAGTGGAAATCATGCATACCTGTTGAGAGCAAGGCTTGTCTTGATCGCAGTAGTTTTGGTCTATGATTATTGGGTTGGAAACATTGTTCATTACAATGTTCTGAAATAGGATGTTCTTGGCATACCCAGTTCCTCCCTGCAAATAATATACACATTTCTTTTCATATTTGTCACACAGAGCTACAATATCACGTCATTTTTTAAAAATTAAACTACTAAGTTTCTAAAAACAATCAAAATATAATAAATCAATGTATCATCAGTTCATAAAGAAGCACACTCTCTGTTAATAATTAAATAAATTAGAATCCGTCCAAAATTATTCTATGGTAATTTACGATTTTTCGGTAGAATCAGATAACAACGTAAAAACTCGACACGTTGAGCCATCATTTTTGCGAGTAGAAGCTGGATAAGTTATTTATTCAACGTATAATAATAGTAATAATAATAATTATTATTACATAATATCTATAAATATAATATGTTTGTATCTACATGTTATTGCATGCATGCATTGGATATATAATCAATTTAATTGGGTGAAAGTAAAGAAAGGAAAACCTAACTTGCGTTTGTATTGGTAATTAGTAGGTCAGCAGGTAGAGGTAAAGTGCAGTTAAACTTGTCCTTCAATGTTTTTTGTCACATATTTAACACAGAAAATCTTAATTTTTAATTTTTTTTAATATATATTCCATAGTTTCCATCTTTCTAAAATAGGAAAATTAAGAAAATTAATTGACAATATGACGTGTTAAATTTATGAGATCCATTATACTTGAATAAAATTATATAAACCCAGATTTCTTGATCAAATGTATTATCTTTGTGGTAAACTGTTACAAAAATGATCCAAGATACAGTTGATTATGAGATACCAGCCCATATCAGTAGGAGTGTACAATCTCATAATGTATTTTGAGTTAATTTTAAAAATAAAATTGTGTAAATATTGACTCAAAACAGATAATATTATACCATGAGCGCTGAGAACACTCAACCTTTCACATCATATTATCAGTTCATAGTGTTACAATCTTCAAATGGGTACGTTTAATAAAATGCATTTATTAATATTTCATCTTTAAATTAATATGCCTATTAAATAGCTATGAATGGAATTGTCAAAAATTGGAAACTGAAGAAAACTGTTACCTGCCAAGTCTTTATTCTCACTCCATTTGTGGATCCTGAAAATTTAGTATTATTTACTATCACATTTGAGACACGAGCTTTTGAATTTCCAGCTCCTAAGCTTCCAATGCTGTAAAATTAAGAAAAAAGCAACGTTTTTAGGTTAAATAAGAAAAACTTGTTAGGGTTTAGTTGACACTACGACCCGGAGTCTGACCCTCGACCTGGGGTCGGTCGTACTATGGTCGTTCGTCCTATGGACGTGCGAGCTACGATCCGTCGACCTATAGCCGTATGGCCTCAGGAACCATGCCATGACACGAGGCCGACTCAACCTTGGGAATCATGCCATGTCTCTAGCCCGAATTGACCTTGAGAATCGTGCCCAAACACGAGGTCGGGAATAGAAAACACGACGCCTTGAAGAAAAACAGAACAAACTAGTTTTCGCGAAGAAGACGATCACCTGATTCCATGTCCTGGTCCACATTTTATATCGATGGCTTGCACGTATTTTGAGCCGCTCACTATTGAAATGCAGTCATCACCTTGGGTTTGGATTTTTAACTAAACTTGTTAGTTTAGGGACAATTCATATGAAAAATTTAGGGTTCAAAAAATGAGTGTAACCTATCAAGGTATAATTTGACGTGTTAATGGTTTATGAAGTTCAACTTCATGAACCCACCTAACAGACATTTCTAGATGGTCTGCAGTTGAGTTTATTAAAATGGCAAGAGTTGTTTTCTTCTAGGGTTTACCTGTTCCTATAACACAGTTCTTTATGATGATATTCTGCGTTTCTGTGACGTGAATTCCGTCTGTATTGGGGCTGTCTCTTGGCGCTGTAATCCATAGACTTGAAGCTACGACATTGATACATTTCTGAAACGAAAGATGCATTTTTTGGGCATTTTTAAACCTCAAATTAGCCACTTTCAGATCGACGCATTCGTAGAAGGTCACGGCCTACAAAAAGAGCCCAAAAAAAGTAAGCACCAATTAAGGATATGTTTATTGTATCAGACGAGGAGAGTTGCACTCACCGTTGGAGCATCTTTGCAAGGCTGAAGAACAAGAACAAGAACAATTGAATAATCAGTATAAAGTAAAATAAGAAATGTCGTAATAAGTTGAAAATATCAGTATATAACTTACACGGGATTTGTCTCTTTTGCAGGAGCTTTGCCACCATTTTCTGCCATTTCCATCGATAATGCCTTCACCTTCTACAGTAAAATCTTGGACATTTCGGAAAACAAGCCACTGCCTCATACTCTTCTGGTAATCTAACATTCTTGGAGAAGCTTTAATTGTTCCAAAAATCTAAAAAGACAAGAAAAACTTCAAGTATGAGGTAAAACCAGACATGCTAAGAAGGGATTTTAGAGTATACCTTGAGGGTTAGATCAGATTTACAGGGACCAGAAAATTTGATCGGATTAAGATGGTAAATTCTGTCTTTCGGAACCAACATGATAGCATTTTCAGATGAACAAGCTTCCTTCCATGCTTCATTAAATGCCTAAAATTGAAAAATGTCTTCAAATTCAAAGTTCTTAAGAGAGATTAAAACGTTATCAAACTACCTCACTGTCATCTCCTCCATCGCCCTTGGCTCCAAAATCATCAACATTAAATACAGTTGGTGATGGTGAAGGACTTGGCGTTGAGATGATATTGTTGCTAGTCATCTCCCAATTGGATAAGCTTGAAAATTTTGAATCGTGATGATTATAACTTTGATCAATTGCGAATTGG
The DNA here is from genome assembly GCA_022433065.1 of Begonia loranthoides. Classification (NCBI taxonomy): domain Eukaryota; kingdom Viridiplantae; phylum Streptophyta; class Magnoliopsida; order Cucurbitales; family Begoniaceae; genus Begonia; species Begonia loranthoides. The sequence continues at coordinate 2,120,714 of CM039472.1, read as the reverse complement.
TCTTCTGAGTAGGAGCTAAAACATAAGGAAAAAGAAGCAAAGACCATAAGAATGGTGAGAAAATGGATCTTTTTGTACATTTTCTAGTGTGGGAAGACGTTGTTCCAAAGAAGATCAAAAGTTAAGGAAATTACAGAAGGCTTCTTTGGAGTGAAACAGGAATATACTTTGTCTTCAAGGGCCAGTAGATTTATAGAAAAAAAAAAGAGAAAATTTACTTTTCTAGAGAGAGAGAGAGAGAGAAGCAACATATGGACTACAGAGAATGTTCTTGATGATGACTCACAGAAGTATGGATTGAGATGCAAGAAACTTGGACGAAATAATCACTGCCAATCCAATCAAATTCGTTATTTACTGTTGATTGTGCCTATTTACCAATGCACATGCATGAAAGCTTATGCTATTCTCCGCAGCTACAGTTCCATAATTACCTTCCAAATCACGCATGTTAATTATCCATTCATACCACCATGTACATGCACTTTGGAATATCTCTTAATACACCCTATTTATGTACATAAATATATAAATACAACATACACGCAAACCTTGTATCTGGTTGATCAATCTGGTTCATACCCATGTAACAGTCTGAAATTCTTTATGATGAGGCACTAATTTGGGAGTTACACTGCTCAAACTGACCAATTTCTGATACAAAAAAAAGGAGTTTTTTTGCAATGAACTTGGAGTTTGTATTTAGACATGGAAAAGGGCCGCGATTCTTTAAGAGAGAAAGAAAATATACCACAGTTAAATATCCCAAAATAGAAATCTGGGTTTTGTTTTGGTCATCAGTAGTTTGAATTTAGTTGTTCAAAATCAAAACGTGCCAAAAGGAAGGCGACAAAGTTACTCAACAATATCCTATCTTACTTTTAAGCATTTCCATAAAAAGATACTTCCTATCCTTTATCGTATGTCTAACTAACCCTTCAAATGACTCTCATAATAATATTGTTTCCTTGAAATTACACGTTTAGAGAAAAGAAAAATGACTGTAAAATTTAGTTTTACTGCTTTCTGGTTTTGGAATCTGAGCAAATGAAGCAAGACCCAATTCGCAAGAGTCGCTTTAGAGTTGGGAATTCATCATGGGTAATATACTAACACTTACAGAACAAGTTATGGAGAACATACTATATATGAGGTGGGTTTAAGAGAGAAGGCATTCAAGCATGATGTCAGAGGAGAAGTGGCTGTGGAGGGTTTGGTAAATTGGAAGGGAGTTAGGACGCAGTTAGGTTGGATGAGGGCGTTTGTGTAGGGAAAAGAAAAGGGGTAAAAGGATGGCCCTTTGCGTGCGTTTGAATGGACAGAAGGAGGAAGAAGAAGAAAAAGGAGAGGAGAAAGAGGAGTAGAAGAAGAAGAAGTTTTGAAATATCACCTAAAGACTTGCGTGGGGTGTTAGTGAAATTTTAGTGATGGGGGAGGGTTGAAGTTGGGTTCATTTCTATGACATGATCACAAGTCTAACTCCTAATTGTTATATCATCAAGTTAATGGCTACTTTTCATATGTTCTTATGCCATAAATTATCCAAGTTTATGATTTCTAATGCGATAGAAGTCCCAAATCAGTTAATTGCGGAAGCTCATATAATAGTTTAATCTCCACAAAGTAGTACAATATTGTCTGCTATTATAACATCTTAGATGTTGAAAAATATTTTTAAAGTTCTACGTGTAAATTTTTCGCGAAATTTTGATCAAACATTGAAATGTTGACTCGTTTTGTCGTGTAGCGGCCACATGTGATTTTACAGTCAAATGGTAAAAAAAGGTCAAATTAAAATTTTCCCAGATTAGTGTGAGTTTGGTGCACTGAATTTGCACGTGTTGTTCTGGGATGATTCTGGTGTCCCCTAAGGGATGTTCTTTGTTCAATCCCTCTGTTATTGGTATATTTGGGATTTATTGGATTTGTTTGTTTTAAACTCCTTCACAGTAAATTCCTTGTTTAATTTTATACTGTCTACTTATGTTGATCACTCTGTGGACCCAACCCATATGATTTGGCATTTGAGTTTAAATTCTCATTAATTCTTCCGCATTTCTTTTACGCCTTAGGCTGAGTAATCAAGTTCTTTACGAGAATCGAGTCACTTGACCTGACGGTTCTGTTAGGCCTCCCTTTGGGTCATGATAGCTATAAATTTAGGTTGTATGATTTTGTTCTTGAATTTTACCCAAATGATCTTATTGGTTGGAAATAAGATCTTATTTATGTATTAAGCCTCACAACTACACTCAAGCAATATGAGATTGTCATATTCGTATTTGGTATTGGGCTATAAGCTTTTACAAGAATGGACTATCATGACTCATCTCGCGTAATTTGAAAAAAATAGAAGTGAGTGATTCATAAGTAAAGTTTTTATTCAATTTAATAAAATGCATTTCCAGATAAAACTATAAACAAAATCATAAAAAATACAACTCAATGTAGACAATATTACATAAGTAAGACCAAAAAATTTTCCTTTAAGATAACATATGTAAATATTATAAAATATGTTGAAGACACGAGATAGTTGCCCAATACGCCACAATCATTCATATGAGCTTAGATGGAATGGGCCTTGGCAAGAGGCCAATTACTTTTAAAGTGTGTTATTATAATCTTTTACGAGTAATGTTGTGTTTACAATCTAATTATATATTTTAATTTCACATCGTGATGTCAAGATTATACGTCATTATTATTATTATATAATATAAACATTTAAAATAATAAATTATATGTTTAAATGAATTAATAACATGTAATTGTTATATCCGGATGTGAATTTATAGTGTAAAAAATAAAAATAAAATAAGTAGTAATTTTAATATCTTGATGAGTCCACCTTCTAATCAAGCTAAACATCATAATCTTGACAAATTAATCATGGGTTTTGTGCCTAATCGACCTACTTTTGGCTCCAAAATCATTGACTTTGTTCATATTTATGAGGACAATGTTTGAGGACAACTCACTTTATATGTAAGTGCGGTTTGACACAGAGAACATCTGCAGTTTGACATGGTCGATCGTAATCTGTTTTTTTTTTTTTTACAGAAAAACGTGATTATAAGTTTCATTTTATTAATTTTACACAGTTTAAGGTTTGATTTGTTATCAAAAATAATTTAAGGTTCAGATTATCACTGTTCCAATAGTTTAAGATCTTTTTTTGTTAATTAACCCAAAATAAAAAACAAATAAAATTAATTATTGGATCAAAGAGGAACAACACAATTTATCATGAGATTGTTGACAATTTCAAAGATGATTTACAATTTGTCTAATAGAACTAAAAGTACCTGTCACTCCAACAACAACTCCTATCAACAAAATCCCACAAATTATTATCAATTCCAATCCAACAAACTCTCTTGCAGTTTTCTTAATCTTAAGGTAGCATAGGCATGGCAACAACATAGACACCAAAACACTTAGAAACGCTCCGATAAACGCCATAATGTAGCCAAAAAAAGGGATAACGAGAGCCACGAAAACCGTGCTGATCACAAGCAGAGTTCGAATAAAAATGCTGATTGCTCGGATACGACTGAGACGAATGTTTTCTTCGACTGCGGCGGAGATTGGACTTATCATGACTGCATACTTTGTAAAAGGACTAACCAGTGTAGTGTAAATTGCTAGTTTTGTACTTAGTTTGTCAATGGGAAGATTTAATGTAATTTGAGAGTTTGAGTACTTTCCATACATGAGGTACCCCAAAACAGCCATTGATCCATANGGGTTCTCGCCAGTTTTGTCGTTTTTTCCTCTTTCTGATTCCATCTCTTCGAGTTCCATTTCAAGTTTAATAGTTTCGAAACTCTCGTCCGTCTTTTCAGAATCATTTTCTTTCGTATTTCCACGTGCATGATCTTGACCGCCATGGACGAGCTCTTTTGTTTGGATTTGTTCGGACGAACCCTTTTCCAGGCTCTCACCCTTTGATGCTTTAGTGGCTGATTCTCCAAGAGTATCCTCCTCAGCAACAAAAGAAGTGGTAATGCTTACCAGGGGGAAAATGGTGATCCTCGAAGCTTGGTTGAAAATGGCTATGGAAACGCCAACCGCAGCAAGTTCAACGGGACCTGTACTTTTTGTTTGGCTTCAGAGAAAACCCAAGAAAGAGCGAGCAAACGAAAGGGAAAAAACTGATCAAACAAACCTAGATGGCCAACGAAAGCTGTATCAATAAGAGAAGCAACAGGATCGGCAGCAACAGCTAAAGCAGCAGGAAATGCAATTCCTAGAATCTCCTTGCCAATTTCATCCCACTTGAAAACTCTTCTGCAAAACCATTGTTCTTCCTTAAACTCATCTCAAAAACATCAATCTAAATCCCTTCAACTACATTATATCATCGTCTTCTTCATCTGAAAAACTGGCCAAAAATTATGAAAATGTACCTTGCATCTTTGAAGAAAACCCAGGCAGGAAACTTCCGCTTGCTCTTACGTATAATCGGATCATAGTTTTCGCCCATAGAGGTAGAAACAACTAAGAATATTATCTCAGTCTGATGAAGTTAAATCTTCTGAATATATTTCAACACTCTTCACGATCCCAGTTAATCAGAAACCTGCACCGTCAACATACTACATCAAACTAAAATAAACAGAAGTTTCCGAAGCAAATGTTGCAGATTAAACTGCAACGACACAAACCATGTTTGACTGTAAATCATTTGTTCATAGAACTGGTTAATTTTATATCATGGATATGTCGAAATTACGTACTACAACAAGCATGACCGTAAAATTAACCTTTGAAGGAAATTTGAGCTGTATTCTTCTGAAAACACAATGCATGCAGCTGGAAAGTGTATCGGAGATAAGTGACTGTTAGAAAGAAGCCTCCCCTAGATCAGCTTTCCCCTGATAAAAACAACTCCAAGAATGAGCCCAAAACACAGATACCAACCTACACCAGAGAAACCTGAAAATGAATTGTTTTAAAATTTGAAACTCATGGAACGACGGGGAATATAAAACATGAAACTGTATCAATGTCCAGAAATGACGATTAAAGAATTAAGGAAAGTGGAGCCCATGAATGGAGGCACAAAAGACGAAAACAAACAAGTACACTAATGGGTTCAACAAAGACAATCTGAACACAATTTTAGAAAAGGGTCGGCCTGATGAAAGAAACAAGGCGACAGTCAGTAAATCATTCTCTGCAAGTCTTTCTTTTTTCAATTTCTATGTCTTGCCTCAACCAATTAGCTTATGTTGCTAAGATCTTGTAGCAGCCGCTATGAATTCAATGACTCAAGATGTTGATAATTATGAAAGGCATCCTAATCTTATATCCTAATTCAATGACTCTATATTGTTTATAATCAGAGTTTTCTTTTTTACCTAATATAACACAATTTAGACTAACCTAAGATTAAAATTGTGTAAGTTTTAGCCCCTAACAGACAATATTATAATATAATCACAGGAGACTCCACGTATACTATTATAAAGGAAACACTACATGCAATTAAGTAATAAATAAAAGATTCAAACGCAAATTAACAAGGTCGGAAGTATTATATTTACTCTGTTCTTCATATTCTTTCTCTCCGCGATGAACTCTTTCTCCAGAGACACTTCCTTTTATAAGTGCACCCACTTATATAGATCGATAGATAGGGATAGAAAGAGAGAGAGAGAAAGAGAGAGATAGAAAGAGAGAGAGACAGAGTAATCTGATGCAGGATCACGGTTGAAATGCAGCAACATGGTGGAAGCTCCACCATGGAAGTGCATTTTGGTAGGTTACTAATCTTCCTTTTTTCTAAAATGCCTTCTTAGTAGGATTCCCAGTTACACGCCTGAGCAAACCCTTTTTTTGACTCCCCTTTTGGCCGCCCTCTTAAGTCTCTCCCTACCTAATTACTTCTATAAATCTCCATTTTTTTCTGCACTCTTCTGCCTTTTTCTGAACAAAGATGAATAAATAATTCAGACAAACACTTCCTGATAAGTAGCAGTCGCTTGCTTTAAGCTTCATACTTCATTGGTGGGTTACCGATAAAAAGATAGAAAATCAAGATTATTTTAATTATATGATTGCATGCTTTGCAAGAAATATAGACTGATGCCTACTATAACTGTGTAGAAGGTCTGTATCTACAAGACCAGTTATATTTTAAGTAAGTTCAGATAATTTAAATATTTGGACTGTCGTCTTTAGCTGTGGAATAAAGTTCTTTGGAGGTGTGTTTGCTTAAGTAGTCTAAATTATACATGATAATTGCTCCATTATGATGACATACATTCCCTTCCAATAAAAGGTTTCACAATATAACCAAAATCCAAACGATCCCTTGAACTTTTTGCACTTCAAACATGATGTGGAGTCAGTGTCGTCGTGATGCGGGAACAAAAGGGATATGAACATATATACTGTAGTGTTCTTAATACAATATTGTATGCTTTGAGTCGAACCCCACAAGATTTTGTTAGTGAGGTTAGCCGAGAGGAAAACTCTATTTATAAATCATTCACTTTTCACGTCTCAACCGATGTGGGATTGTGCATTTCTATTGACATAGATTGGGCTCTTACAAACAAGAGCATCTTGGGTCGTTATTGATTTTACAGGAAGGGTTACCACATGTACGTTTCGATATATTTTAGTCTTACAACAATAAAGAGAAAGAATAGTTGATTATCGAGAGAAATAAACGCATCTTAATTAACTGTTAAGTTAATTAATTATTGTCTTTAGCTGTCGAATAAAGTTCTTTGGAGGTGTGTTTGCTTAAGTAGTCTAAATTATACATGATAATTGCTCCATTGTGTTGTTATCCATTCCCTTCCAATAAAAACTTTCGCAATATAATCAAAATCCAAACGATCTCTTGAACTTTTTGACCATCAAACAAATTGTGGAGTCAATGTCGTCATGAAGCAAGAACAAAAGGGATGTGAACATATACTGTGGAATCCTCTAGTGCTCCTACTACAATATTGTCCGCTTTGAGTCGAAGTCCACAAGGTTTTATTTTTGGGGTTAGCTCAAAACGCGTTGTACTAGGTATGAAGGAAAACTCTACTTAAAAACCATTCATTTTTCACTTTTTCAAACGACGTGAGATTATGCATCCCCACTAATATGGATTAGGCCCTCACAATCAAGAGAATCTTGGGTCATCTTTGACTTTACAGGACCAACTGCCACATATACGTAATGACATTTTAATTTTACACTCTGATGACAATACAGAGAAAGAATAGTTGATTATCGAAAAAAAATAAACACATCTTAATTAGGTTGACACTTCTAAATAGTCTGGCCATACCCTAAATCCTCCACTCTAAAACTCGGTGGATAAACAAAAGAATTTAAAAGATATTTTCAAGTGGAATTAGAAAAGACAATTTGACAGAACATAAAATCTAATAGAAAAAAAAAACAGATCTAGTCATTTTGATGAATGCTTTTATATAATTCAAGACTTAGGTATTCTTTGTCCATAATGTTTGTGAGTGGGAGCAGAGCTAGTAACACTTTATAGCATTAGCTATTAGGTTTGAATCCCCATTAAATAAAAGATGATAAAACCCACTTTCGCGTGGAGAACTTCCCCTTTTGTTTATTCAATGATCGATAATATAAAAAAATATTGTAAAAATAATTTGAATTTTCTCGTACAAATGTCTGTCTTAAACATATGTACATGTGCTGTTATATGCTTGTGTCTTATGTTTCCTATCATATGTTTTATCAACAACTAATAAGCATTCAACTTGGTTATAGTATTTAGGGTTTATCAATTTCCAAACAACCCGAAAACTGGATTTCACGATCACTCGTATTTTCATTGGTAATCCGTTTCCCGACTCGAGCATGTCTTCCATGTCTCGTCCGGCTCCATACATTGGCTTATTGCTCGTTCCAACGGATAGTTCGAACAACGTGGTTCCACTCTCCGCGTATAATTTCGGGCCCTGAAAATTTAAGAACCGTTGATGTATAAAACTACAAATTTTAGACGTTGCAATTGTTTGCGACTTGATTAACGAGATTAAAGAGCGATTCTTACTCGGGAGGTAGCGAAAGGGAGGTGGGCAAATGAGATTTGCATAAGTGGAGGATGAATGTGGAGGCCAAAGAAATTTGATTTGTTCTCTACGAGTAGATTTATGGAACAATTAAAGGTGAGGATTTTGGTAGCAACACCGGTGTGGTCTACTCCTTCTGCGAGCTTGAATTCTTTAATTCCTGCCATCTGATTCAAATACTAAATTACTAACACTAAGAATTGATGCAGGCCCAAGATCATCGGGTAATTATTAGAGTCCAACCCATGAGAATTAAACAATTTAAGTCTAAGAGCCTCATATTTATGGGTTAACTCGGCCCAAAGATCATCTCTATTATCTGTCCAGTCCATGAGAGAGAGAGAGAGAGAGAGAGTACCTGCATAGACAAGATGGGCGATGGAGGTTTTGTGGCAACATAAAAAACGAGCAATGCAAGTCCCAAACTGACCATCGCTCTCCAGTAAATTTGCAGAGAAATCCATAAACACGAATCAGAATACCGATACGTAAAGTAACTCTTCCACGTCGCTCTTCTCCCGTAGAACACCTTCTCCTCTTCTTCATCGTCATCGTCGTCGTCGTCGCCATCATCAGCTTCTCCGTAACTTCCGATGATAATCAGACGGTTCTTCCCAGTCCCAGTCCCAGTCTCAGTCTCGTGGCTACCAACGTCGAAGGGGATTATTTTCTTCTCGTTCAAGAACGAGTGGTTCGAGCCTCGAGAGGAGGCGTAGTGAGAGAGGGTGAAGCGAGAGGCCTCCGCTATTTGATTAGTTTCAGAAGTTGGGATGAAGGGTTGTGATGGGATTGGGTAGTTGAAAGCTGATTCGGCGATATTCTGCAAATCTCCGGTGCTGTTTGCATGGGAGATTGTCGACGGGCTTTGGACGTAGTAGGCACATTGGTATGCATGGAACAGAGCCTCTTGGTCTTCCATGAGAGAGAGAGAGAGAGAGAGAGAGAGAGAGACTGAGAAAAAAAGGGTTGCCAAGAAAGGGTTTTAAACTGAGAACCAAAGGCCAACAACAGTAATTAAATCCAAGGGATGAACAAAATCTGCATTATAGCCAGATTAATGAAGTATTTAGAGCTTTTAATGGAAGTCATAGGCTTAAAAATAAGGCGAAAATTAAGGGCAGCTAGCGCTCTCCCAAGTCTTTTATCTTTTCACCGAAATTCATCCATCAATTACATCTGTACAGAATTATCACAAAGTAAGCACGCTTTAGCATTATCTAGCTTTTCCTGTCTCTCTTTTTTGATTGTTCCTTTTCTTTTCTAAAACTAAAGAAATCTCCTCGTGAGTCAAAAGGGTATCCTACAAGTTCATAACTAGAAAATTTTTAAAACATGTAAGATGTTTTAAACAGTTTGATGACTATTTTATGGAATGTTAAACGAGAGAGAGAAGATGCTGCAGACTTCATTTTAACAAGGTTTTGCTTGATTTGGAAGACAAAAGGAAGGATTCAAATAGAAGGATGCGCAGTGACACTCATTATGAAGTATAAAACAACAGTCGGAAGGTAGGAGAGAGAGAGGGGGTAGTGATTTTGCTTTTACATCAAGACAATATGATCACAGGCACTTATGTACAATCATTTCGAAAATATTCGTTTCTCAGAGAACCAGATCTGAAGTATGGTGTTCTTCTTTACAATAATAATTCATACCTGATACTTACGAGAATCCTTCGGACTGAGTTTTATTCTCTGTAGTCGAAAAGTACTGAACCACGAGCTTTAAAAAAGCTAAAAGATGGGGTAGAGGAGAAGTTTACCCTTTGTATTTTCAATTCGACGTCGATGACGCAACAAAGCTGATCAAACAGACCAAAAGTCTGACAAAGTCAATAATGGTCCCTTCCCTGAGTTTTCATTTTATAAAGCCAAGATGAATTTATTATAACCAATTAGATGTATTTGATGGTAACGTTATTCAATTCCGTCGCTTTGGCCGAGTGGTTAAGGCGTGTGCCTGCTAAGTACATGGGGTTTCCCCGCGAGAGTTCGAATCTCTCAGGCGACGTAAAATTGTGTTTTGTTTCTTAAATTTTAGTTTTTTTTGTATTTTGTCGGCTGCAATTTTCTTTTCCTTCTTAAAAGTATGTGTTTCATGAGCTATGCTCTTGTTTCTCGGAAAATCTCTGTATTTCCGACGTTGGATCCGGCTACCGATCTAAGCAAATGTCACCGGAAAAAGGGTGTTTTTATTTGGAAAGGATAATGTAGTTTGCTTGTCTATCAAAACCTACGATGAAAAAAGTATTGTTTTGAGGGTTGGCCTCTTCATTCGAAAATGGAAATCAGTGAAGGGAAAGGAGCCTATCTCTTGAATGAGTTCCTCCAAATTCCCATTCTCCATTCCCCAAATTTTCTTCTTCTCCACCGTTTCTTAATCCATTCGCGTCCTCCATTTCAAAACAGCTCGAAATATTGAGTTGGTTGGTAATGGCTAGTATTTTCATCTACTAAAGGAGGAAGAGTAAGGCCTGTAGCTCCATAATCTCCATGACAGTTGCCTGTCTTACCAGACTGTTCTGAACTGTTGAAGATGGGAAAGTCTTGGAGGAAAGGGTTTGAAAAGATGAAGTCTTGCATGGACGTCGTGATTCTTTCTAAGGCATCTGTATTTGGCTCAGACGAACCAGTGGTATTAACTGGTGAGCAAGTGTTTATATTTTTTAGCCTCTTCTTCAACGTGGAATTCCAGAAATTCTTTATCTCGTTATCGGTTCGTCCTGGTAGACGAGCTGCAATAACAGCTTAACTCAACACTTTTAAGATTTTAAATTTTTGCTTGTAAGAGCAGTTTAATTGAGGTAAAACTCTTTCTAAAATTTAAAATTCTCCATTTAATTTCGAAAAATGCAGAAGAGGTTACATATTCTACTCCGCTCTTTTTATGCCGATGGGTATCAACGTATCCTTCCATCTGTGAAGAAGTGCAGAACTTGGCTCGAACAGTGAGGAAAATCCAAGTTCTATCTTGTCGATTCTGTTGGAAGATCAAAGCTTTTCTGTCTCGACCTTGAAGGTATTGAACCTTCTTCTTTTTTCTATGAATTCGGAAGTCTTAGAATTCTTACTTAACAAATTTTCTTCCTCTTTCCATTAAAGGATCCTTTGTGAAAATCGGTAAATCAGCATTGCGGAAGAAAAATCCCTTCAAAACATGAAAATTTTTGCACTTCAACGTGAAATCATCCATAGTTTATGACGCTTCGTTCAAAACAATAAACTTTATCAGAAATTAGCTTCGACGACTGACTGGTTATTCCGGTGGAAAACGACTCTAATCTCAAAATCTTTTTGAAGAGAATATGAATCTGTCTTCGGCGATCTGACAACTCCATTTCTTCCCCTTATTCTCCAATCGCTGCCTCAGGTTTCTTTCAAACCGGTCCAACAGCGAGAGTCGGAAGGTTGGAAAGAACATTCTGTCGGCGGCAAACCTTCCGGCGTCCGTTCTAAGGTACGTAGGAGAGACGACGGTCATTCTTGGAAATCAATTGGATAAATTGGTCATTTCGTTTAAATATTCCGGCAGTTTGATTCAGATTGGGCTGAGGCAATATAACTGGGCCGAACTGAAGGTAGGCCCAGTTAACTTTCACGTAATGATCCAGTACGACGACAACCATGTGGACTCCAAATTCTGACCAATCCTTATTCGTCGTTTGATCATAACCGGTCCGGCTAACTTTGGTTGACTTTAAGGATTGCGTGTAATGCAAACCATCAATTGTAACGACCATGGCCCACAATCACATGGTCGAAGGCGACAGTTGTCTTTTATATCCAATGTAATTAAAATGATTTTTTAATAAATTTAAGGATATTTTAGTGGTTGAATTTCGGTGGACTCGTAGTTGCTCAGGATAAGACAGAACAAACTAACCAGTCAATGTTCTTCTTTAAGAATCGAGAAGGGATTAATGACATTAATCAGAGGCTTATGGTTGGTAATTCTAAATAAGCAAATACCCATTTGGGTATACACCTACTTGCAAATTGTCGTCTTCTTCATCGTCGTCTTCATCTTCATCTTCATCTTCATCTTCATCTTCATCTTCTTCTTCTTCTTCTTCTTCTTCTTCTTCTTCTTCCTCTTTCTCTCTCTAGAGTTGCTTGAGAAATACTTCTGGGTGTGGTGATGTTGGTCTTATTCTTCGCAGTGTCTTTCTCTGCTATCCCTTTCACTCTTTACATTCCTCCATTGAGAAGCTTGAGCCTCTTCGTAGAGACGATGGATGATCTGCTGAGGGAACTTCTGCTCTACTCCACTACTATTTATACACCTGTGCGTCTTGCATGGTTTAGGTTCTTGAATTTTTTTTGATTTTTTCAACACCAGGTAATTTTTTTTTTCTCTTTTTAAATTTATTTATTCTGTAATAAAATGTATATACATGTTCTATGATACCCGGCTGGAATTGGCTTTTCCCCATGTTTTTGTGGTGATTGTAAATGTCGGTGTCTTGAATGCGGATTAACATTTTCTGGGTTATGTTTTTTGTTTTTTTTTTTTTTTTGGAGATTTCTCATTTTGCTGTGGTTAGTTTTCTTAGAACTTGACTGAAGAAACCTAGATTGAAAGTTATACGAGGTTTTAAATTAATTACAACGACGAAAGAATCATTTATCGAGAATGATGATGAATTTTGCAAGGCTTGAGGAATCAAACAACGTCCAAGGTTCTTGCTTTTCCTGTATCAACAATGGCGGACGTGTCTTTCCCTTTCTGGAAAAATTCTTCCTTCTTCACTTGTTTGGCATTCTCATTTTCTTGAAGAACTTCTGTCTCCTAAAACCCATAATAACACCATTGTAAAATCCCATAGTTCTGCTTTCAAATCCAGAATTAGCTCTTAAGCTGCCTGGAATTGGAAATAAGTGTAATTAGTGGGTTTTTTTGGGACAGAATTAGAGACTGACCATTTTGAATGATAGATTTTGCTTTATTTAATCAATGATAACAACAAAAGGGAATCAGATTATTAAAATTAGGAGCAGGTTCTCCACTATCTTCTGCCTTCTCCAAATTTAGAGAGATTGGAAGATTCTCTTCCTTTGTATCCTCTGCTTCTGAATTTCTCCTTCCTCTCTCTCCTCATCCCCAACATTTGATACTCTATTATCATCCTCCTTTTTCACTTCTCTTTCTCCCTTCACTGACCCCACATTCTCTCTCTCTCTCTCTCTCTCTCTCTCTCTCTCTCTCTCTCTCTCTCGTCGTGATTCTCGTTACTTCACTGCAGAACTCCGTAAATTGATTCAGAATATCACGCCCAGCAGCTAAGCTTCTAGTTGAAGGCGTGCTTCTCAGACTCGGCGGCTCCTTTTCTGTTGCAGGCCAATTCGGGTTGTGATTTTCACTGGCTTCAAGAATTATTAAATGGCGTCTTCTACTCTGCGCTTGATTTGATTGTTGCTTTAGTTTACTGGACGTGTTGGTTTAGAGGAGATCTGGTGCAGTTTATATTTTCGTCCTACCCACATTGTCCAAGCTCATAACGTCCAGAAAATATCGTTTAGCCCACGTTGTAGCTTTGCCCACTACATCCAGGCACAGCGACCTTCACGTCCGGTTTAGCCAACTGCCTGTTCAGTCAGTGCCACGACGGGTCAAGTCCAGCCAACACCTGGGCTCAAGCCTTTGGGATGACTTATATGCAGGACGAATGATGACCTCGACCGCTGGCCTGCCTTTCGGGCATCCTTTATGCCTGGCTTGGTGCGAGCCAACCGTCAGCTGCGCTTACTTAAGGTTCCAGCCCATTAATGGATCCTGCATACCCACTGCAAAAGCCAGCCCATTGCGAAACCCGATTCAACAAATCAGTTTTTGACTTGGTTATTAATCTTCAAATTAGTTTTTATATTTTTAGGGTTTTAGTTAGTCAAACTTAGTGCCACTAAACACTGTTTATCGTGGAGTATTTTCAACAAGAGTCTGTTAGTTGTAATCTTTTAAAAAGGGTTTTTATGGTCTTCTTTAAAGCATTGAGTTGAATAAAATTTTCAGTTGATTAGTCTCTGTTTTTTTGTTCTCTCTTTCTGCAATTGCAACAATTTGCTCTGGTTCTTAATATTCCCAACATTTTGTAGTATCAGAGCAAGGTTCGTTTGTAATTAGGCATGCAAAAGTCATGGCAACTAATAGGAATGTAGCAAGTATTTCTCAACTAGCAATTCTTGTCTTTATAGGTCAAAATTATGAGTTTTGGAGTATCAAGATGAAGACATTATTCAAGTCACAAGATTTATGGGACTTGGTTGAAAATCAGTATTCTGAACCAGATGAAGAGGCCAAGCTGAGAGAAAATAGAAAGAAGGACTTGTTCTTCATTCAACAATCTCTTAATGAGTCAATTTTCTCTAAAATTGCAGCATCAAATTCAGCCAAAGAAGCTTGGACGACTTTACAGACATCGTTCCAAGGCTCTTCAAAAGTAATCATGGTGAAACTTTAGTCTCTTCGTCAGAAGTTTGAAACCTGCAAATGAAAAATGGAGAATCGATGCAAGAACTCAAGACTAAAGTAGGTGGGATCGTCAATCAAATGCGATCCTATGGAGAGGAAGTGTCTGATCAAATTATTGTTGCAAAGGTTTTACGAAGTTTGACTCCAAAGTTTGATCATGTTGTTGTAGCTATTGAAGAATCTAAAAACCTAGCCACATACTCCTTTGATGAATTAATGGGATCTTTGCAATCTCATGAGTCAAGATTGACTAGATTGAAAGAAAAGCATGAAGAGAAGGCCTTTCATTGGAAAAGGGAGACATCAATTCAAAAACTGAGCAAAAGGAGCCAGGTAATAGATGATGTGGCAGAGGTGGATTTCGTGGCAGAGGTGGTCATGGAAGAGGACGAGATGACATGCAACACAATGAAAAACAACCAAATGAAAACTACATAAACAATAAGAGGAATGTACAATGTTACTTCTGCAATCGGTTTGGGCATGTAAAAGCTTATTGTTGGAAGAGGGAAAAGCAAGCCAATTATACAGAACAAGAGGATGAGGAGCTAAAGCTATTTATGGCTTATAATGAAGATGCAAATACCTCAAAAAATATTTGGTTTCGGGATAGCGGCTGCTCTAATCACATGACGGGAGTAAAATCATTGTTTAAAGAGCTTGATGAGTCCTACAAACAGAAAGCGAGGCTTGGAGATGACAAGCAAATGCAAGAGGAAGGTAAAGTGACTGTTGTAGTAAACAACAATCAAGGTAACACAAAGCTCCTTTACAATGTCTATTTTATTCCTACTTTATCTCAAAACTTGCTGAGTGTTGGGCAACTTATGAGTAGTGGGCATTCTATTTTGTTTGATGAAGCATCGTGTGTGATTACAAATAAAAAATTTGTTCAAATTATTGTTGACGTTCGCATGA
This sequence comes from Begonia loranthoides, assembly GCA_022433065.1. Lineage (NCBI taxonomy): Eukaryota > Viridiplantae > Streptophyta > Magnoliopsida > Cucurbitales > Begoniaceae > Begonia > Begonia loranthoides. The sequence goes on along the minus strand of CM039472.1, from coordinate 2,105,265 downwards.
CACTAAACAAGTTATTTCCTCTTGAGATTTCTACGGTTGAAAACCATGCACTTGTTGTCAAAGAAGTTGGAGAATCAAGATTATGGCATTTACGGTATGGGCATTTGAATGTAAATGGTCTGAAATTATTAAATCAGAAGAAAATAGTTTTTGGGTTGCCTAAAATTGATTCTTTGGGTGTATGTGAAGGCTGCATATTTGGAAAACAATGTAAAAAACCATTTCCTAAGGGGAAGTCTAGAAGAGCATCTCATTGTCTTTAACTTATACACACTGATATATGTGGTCCCATGAAACCTCAATCGTTTGGTGACATTAGATAGTTTCTGTTATTTACAGATGATAACAGCAGGATGAGCTGGGTGTATTTTCTGCAATCCAAATCAGAAACGTTTGACAACTTCAAAAAATATAAGAAGCTTGTGGAGAAGCAAACTTGAGGTTTCATCAAGGCATTGTGTACCGATAGAGGTGGTGAGTTTGTGTCAAATGAATTTAATCTTTTTTGCGAGGAACAAAGATTGAAAAGAGAGTTGACTGCTCCTTATACTCCATAGCAGAATGGGATTGCTGAACGAAAGAATCAGATAGTAGTCGAAATAGCAAGAAGTTTGTTGAAAGCCAAAGGACTTCTAGATCAGCTTTGGGGAGAAGCTATAGCAACAACAGTTTACTTACGGAATTTATCACCAACAAAAGCTGTTATGAATCAAACACCATACGAAGCTTGGTGCGGAAGGAAACCATGGGTGAGTCATCTAAAATTTTTGGATTGTGTTGCTTATGCTTTAGTTGACTCACATAATCGCAACAAACTTGATAATAAATCAACAAAATGCATTTTAGTTGGTTATTGTTCTCAATCTAATGCATATAGGTTGTATAATCCATTTTGTGGCAAAATTCTTATTAGTAGGAATGTTGTTTTCAATGAGGAAGCAAGTTGGATTTATGATAAATGTGCAGGAGGTATTCAATTTGAAATCTCAAATGAAGATGCAGATTCACATATAGAAGTGCAGCAGCCACCTTCTCCAAATTCTTCAAGTTCAACTCCTGTAACTTCACCAAACAACAACAGTTCATCTGAAGATGAAGGATCGATATACGCCTATAAGGGGGGTGAATATAGCGTTCTAACTTTTTCGTGCGATATTTAAATTCTCTAAATTCCTAAGTGATTTATCGAATACGATTAAATAAGCAATCACAATAAATGCATAAATTAAAGAGTAAGAGTTAGATTATGCGCACGATATTGTTTACGTGGTTCGATAAATCCGCCTACATCCGTGTTCCAAGGTTCACTTAGAGATCCACTAAATAATTGGCTTACGGGTGCCAATAAAACCGTTTACAAGTTGACTATTAACAAGGCGTCACATTTTACTAATTCTAAGGTTATCAACCTTTAACTATTACGGGGTGTCACCTTTAATTTGACTATTGTGGGGCGTCACCCTAAATCTAACGATTACGGGGAGTCACCCATTGATTGAATTTACGGGCGTTCAATCGAGCTTATGACTGTTGCGGGGCATCACCCTTTGTGTGATGAATTCTTAAGGAATCACCCTTTACAATTTAGCACAATATAGAATAGGAAATTTAAAGCTCTAAACACTAATCCAAATTCTCCCAATATTAACTCGCAAGTTTATGTGTGGGGAGAATTGGATTTACAGCGCTCACAGTGATATAGAATTAAGTCTTGAATTTGGCGAGGCTTCGCCTCGATTATCCGTTCGTTGCGTTGAGCTTTGGAGTATCTTCAATATATAGACATTGTCCAAGCAGTTAACCTTATTCCCTAAATGGTCGACCCTTTTACTTGCCATTGGAGTTATGCCCATTGGGATTTGACCGTTATGACAATCTGCCATTGTGCAGTCGACCTCTCGAGCAATCTTTCCATTTTACAGTCGTCCGTGCGGTCGACATTTTCCTTTGTTGCAGAACCCTCCGTTGAATTTTGAAGACAATTGGGAATGAGGAGTTTTTAGTTGATGCAGTCGACCCTTTCGACAAACCGGTCGACCGTTTTCTTCATTGCAGAAATTTTCAGCAAGCTATTTTTTTGCTGCTGAACATTAGGTCGATCGTTTCTAACTGGATAACTTTTTTATCACAATCTGTCCATTTCGAGGTCGATCACTTCCTTCGTGCAATCCAGTTTAAAGTCGGCCTTTTGCATTGTTTTGTCGCCCTGTTCGCTAGTTTTCGCATTCTTGATTTCTCTAAGTCTCAATATCATACATATTCATTACATAGACTTAGATAAACACATTAGATAACATAAATACCTATGTTAAGGGTATTTCCAATAAAGAACAATAATGTATTTAACAATTCAAATAAATGCGTAATAAACAACTCAATTAACAAATAAAATGGTCATAATCAAAACAAATAACATAATTTCTATTAGGCCAACAGATACTCCTCCAAGAAAATTCAGATTGTTGGCTGAAATTTATGAGACTACCCATGCCTTGTTTGTTGCTGATCCAACAACTTTTGAAGAAGCAGTGAACATACAAGAGTGGCACAATGCAATGAAGGAGGAACTTGCAGCAATACAAAGAAATGAGACATGGGAATTAGTCCAGCAATCTCAAGGTAAAAATATTATTGGAGTTAAATGGATATTTAGAACAAAATATCTTGCAGATGGCAGCATCCAAAAACACAAGGCAAGGCTCTTACTGAAGGGTTATTCACAGCAACAAGGTGTTGATTATGAAGAAACGTTTTCTCCCATTGCATGATTTGAAACGGTGAGAACTCTCTTTGTGCGACCCGGTTTTTATAACCTTTTAAAATTTGCGTTAAAATTAAAACTTTTATAAAACAACTAAAATCTTTATTAAAAACCTTCTTAATTAAATCAGAGTTCTTTTCTAAAAGTCGGACCATTAAAACCCTTTCGTTATACTCATTATGAAAATTGTTATATATATAGCGGAAAACCATAGTTATAAAATCTTTTACCAAAACATACCAGAAGCATAAGAAATTCATTTAAGAATATTGAATAATTAATTACGTGTTAATTACAAATTACTTTTCTCTTTTATTTTCCTTAGCCTAGCCAGCCACAAGTCCCACCCGTGCAAATCCTTCATCAATTGCTCATTGATTCAGTCATCGTTTTCTCGTGTGCATATACATGTATACCTACACCATTAGCAAACTGTGAGCCCGAGGCCCAGTAAGAAATAAGCTATGCAGTATGATCATGTCTCTCTTAAGTTCTTTTAGGAATGGATACCGCCCTAAACCAATCTTTCTTTACATTTCATTCTTTCATTCATTCGTTTATAACCGGTACATCAAGCGAGATATGGAAGGACTCATATGGGATGATATAGTTGGTTGGATCTAACCTCCTGTGGGTAACTAGGTTCCGTTCCTGACAAGGTAAGGATATTGCCTAGCTGCCAGACTAGAACTGCTACACATCTGCCCCCCAACTCCCCATCATTCTTTTCTTTTCTTTTCTTTCATTTCGTTTCATTCATTCATTTTCCTCTCTCAAATGAGTACCAATCCCAAATATGACACTTCCTACTTGTTTCTATTATCATGATGCATATACATAAAGAAAGCAATAATAACAACGATATAAGAGCATGAAACAAAAGCAGTAATCACAACTATATATATATATACAAGTAAGAGACAGAATAAAATCTACTAATACCCTATACATAGCGATACATTCTAACATGCTTGGCAATTCAAGAAAAGCGGTAAAAACACCGACATGCTTGGCAATTCAAACAATAATCATATGCTAATATCCTTAGCGTGAGATCTTAAACATGCTCGAAAATTAAACTAATAACGTGCAATTGCATATACATAATAATTAGAGTAACATGCTGGAAACGTAAACAAACATTTACAATAAAGACACAGCTAATGGTGTAGGGCCTCCACAGGCCAAGAACTCTACTCAATTTCTTACCTCAATTATTTATCGTGTTTAGCACCTAATCGTTATCTGTCTTCGCCTTTTCGATACCTTCACAATTAAAACATTCTAACTTATCAATGAATCGTATTCTAACTTGTACAAATTCTAAGTACTTCTTTGACGCCTAAACAGAATATAACTTAGCCCAATAAATTAATCTAATAACAATATCTCAATTTGAGTCACAAAACTACCTTTATCTACCAAACGAACGTTCGATGACCTAATCCAAATATCTAGAATATATCAATCCAAATGACATATCCGAAACGAGTATGATATTAAATCCCTTATCAATGTCGTGCCAAAATGCTATAATCCAAATACCTTGAATAACAATTCCTATATATTTTGACATTCAATTTCACCCTATAATTTCCATAAGATCTTATTCCAATTAATAAACCGAATCCAAAACCAATGTAACAGCAGTTAAACTCGTCTAAGCGTGCAAAGCATAAATCTAAGGTGCTGAATACTCTTAAATCTCATTGTGCATGAATTTAATCTAACATACATGCATAATATTCCCAGCAACCAAATCGATTCCAACATTATAACATTCGGACAATCACCAACATATTATCGCATCCAACCAAAATCATTCAACAGAAGCATACCTCTAATTATTATCAAATATGTAATTAATTTTGCAGATATTAACCTTCTCAACCAAAATTAGTTCCAACAGATTAATCCAAACAGTTAATCATTTCTACAGAGCATAAAACCCAACAGTGTACAACAAACGTACACACACAAATTTCCATTGTACAGATACAATTTCTTAAGTTCTTGAATTAAAGCAGAGATTACTCTTGTAGACACTTATAAAATCTATAATCAGATTTGTACCTGAGTTCTAGTGAGTGCAGGACGAAATCGCTAGTGGCAGTTGTTCATCCATTGGAAATTGCATTGGAAACTCCACTGCTCAACATCCCCAAAATTACCCAATCACCAATCTGTTCCTAACCAAGAACAAGAGACCCACTGATTTTTCTCCTCTCCATCACGAAATATCTCTACCAAAATCCCTCCTTCCTTTACAGTTACCAGCAGAACAGAGGAAGAATTCCTCTTCTTCAGCTCAACGCCTCACCATCGCACACTCTTAATCTCTCTCTGAAGAAAACAATCCCTCTAGAAGACCCGCATCTCTTTTTCTTCCTTTATTCTTCCATTTTCTCTCTCTCTCTCTCTATCTCTCTCTCTCTCTCTCTCTCTCTCTCTCTCTCTCTCTCTTATTGTCTCTCCTACGAAGAGATATGTCAGAAGACAAGGACAAGAGACAATTTCCTCCACTTTACACAAAACCCACTCATTCTCTCTCCTCTTTCTTCCCTTACGTGGACAAGAGACAAATTCCTCCACTTTACACAAAACCCACTCATTCTCTCTCCTCTTCCTTCCCGCTCTCTCATATTCTCTCTCTCATATTCTCTTTTCTCTCTCTTCACTCATTTCTTGAAGTGGACAAGAGATAAATTACGCCAAACCCACTCATTCTCTCTCTTAGCTGCACAACACACACGTGGAAGACAGGGAAAAGAGAAAGTCAAGGGTCATTCTCTATCCCCTAAATTCTGCTTCTGTTTTGTCACTTTTGTCTGCCATCATTATTGAAGGAAAACATCAAGTCTGCTAGAAAACCCGTTTCACACTAAAACGCTCGGGTCTGAAACAACGCACAGCTTCCAAGCCCAGACGTTGTTGTTTCCTTCACTCCAATTCTTCATTCCTTTATTTTCTAGTTCCATTTATATTTTATTTTACTTTTCCTTTATTTAATTATCATTAACTTTAATTATCTGTAATTAATTATTTAACATAATATTTAATCATTCGTATTATACGTTAATTGACTCAATACACAATTCTCGATTTAATTACCGAATATCACTCAATGATAATAATTATCGATCCAAGTTTAATTCTCTGATTCAATTTTCCAAAATAAATTTTTCATCGAATAAATCCTTAATAATTTCATCGTCTTCCCGCTGCTCCATCTCCCACTGTCAATTTCTAAACCAGACCGCCCAAAATCACTCACACGCTTTCTGCCATATTCCATCTATGATGCATTGTCTGGCTCATGTTTTTCTTGGACAACATCCCACTTTCTAATAAATTAATGCATTTTATTATTAATATATATATATGTTAGAGATCAAACGATAACCGGAAAAAGAAAATACGACGTGGGAAATAAGATTTACGTGGAAAAAACCTTACAAGAAAAAAACCACGGGCAGAGAAATAATCTACTATGAAGATCAAAATACAACAACGAGTTTTGCGACTCTAGCTTACATCAACTTATAGAGAAAACAAAACCCTAAATGAGATCTACAAAGCGGGTCCACCAGCCTGACCCAATAGAATTCGGGTCACACCAAATCTAACAATCTCCACATTGACATGAATTCTATGAAAGAGATCCATAGCGCATGCTCGTTAGCCCGGCCTAACAAAACAAATTCAAAATCATGAATTTTGACAATCTCCTTCTCGAAATGAATTCTAATGCAAGTAACCAATTTTTAAATCTTCAAATATTCCTCTTCCACACCCTTAAAGAAGATCTGCAATGAAGATCCACCTGCCTGTCTCAAGGAAATATACAGATCACCAATATAAAACTCTTCAAGGATAAATTTAGCAATTGATGCTGACTTGGTTTAAAAACACTTAAACCACGATGGTGACATCTTCAAATCCCACAAAGAGTCAGTTAAATCTATGCGAGTATATCTCACCTCTTGGCATGCCATATCAAAACCGTCTTTCAAAATTCTTTAAAATTCTACTCTTGTTATCTTACCATAACGAAATCTTGAATCTCAATTCAAAAGTGGAGGATCTACTTCAAAGATCTCATCACCCCAGAAACACAATCTTTAACAAAATATCTTACCCAAAATATTACTGACTTCAATAAAATATTCACACTAAAATATTGAAGCGAAAAATCATGGATATCACAAGATTCCAAAAGATATCCCCAAAATTCAGATATTTTTACCATAACAAATCATCTCCAAAATCAAATCAAATCTAATCACCAGAATAATCGCAAATATTACCAAATTCAAACCTTATTTGAATTTCAACCGAAATCAATCTCCAAGATTGAGATATTCCCGCAATTCCAAATCTACCATAAATCCATCAAATTTAATCTTCCAAATATCTTCCAAAAATCCCAATGATTTTAAAAAATATTTATTTTTGGTAACAATCCAATTTTGCAAAGGACAATCTTGCAACAATCTCAGTCGAAATGGCTTTACAGTGAGAATGGAGTACACAATGTAGATGATCTATGGCGACTGACGATAAATAGAAAACCCTCCAATGACGAACATGTTGTTCGGAGACACAACTGCTCTAGAGAACTCCAAACAGAGATGAAAAAATGAGGCAATTGTTTCTGACGGCGGCTAGACGATAGAGAGAACAAATCTCATGAGCAAGACGAATGGCAGGGGAACAATTTTCCCGTTCTTTTTTTTTCCCAAAAATTGTAATTTTCTAAAAAAATTATACAAACTTGTTTGATGCGGAACAACCGGAGTGAATTTGTTTCACCGCACTTAGAAACACGAACTCCTGAAACCAAAGCTCTGATACCATTTGTTAGAGATCGAACGATAACTGGAAAAAGAAAATACGACGTAGGAAATCAAATTTACGTGGAAAAATCCTTACAGGGAAAAAACTATGGGCAAAGGAATAATCTACTATGAAGATCAAAATATAACCGTGAGTTTTGGGACTCTAGTTGACATCAATTTATAGAGAAAATAAAATCCTAAATGAGATCTACAATGCGGGCCCACCGACCTGGCCCAATAGAATTCAGGTCACACTAAATCTAACAATATTCATGCCACTAACATATTTTTAATCTCATCGCCCAAAAACTCCATATTGTACTTCACCACTAACATATTTAACTAAGAATAAATCTTTTCTTGTCCCCTTTTGCCATGTCTTGCCCAACCACTCTCTTAAATGAATCAGCGAACTGGACTGCATAAATCAATGTCAACCAAACCAGTCGACTTGAACTTGAACCAAACCACATCTTGAAGCGATTCTCCTTCTCAAATCTCCATTTTAATTTTTTAATCCAATCCTTCACTCAATATCCAATAAATCTCTAATTAATCACTGTCTAACATTTTAATTTCAACTAATCTAATAAATCTCATTTTATTATTCTTACAAATTAATTCTTAATTATCATTCGATAATTTTCATAAATTATAATATTACGAATACGTCCTTAGTAATACCCCGATAATTATCCAATTAATACAAATACCCTCTAATTACTTTCAATTATTCTTATTAAATTATAATATAAAAAGTCGGGGTATTACACTCTTAGCCATGACCTGCTCATATGAATTGGTCTATATATCAAATTGATGTAAAGTCAGCATTTTTGAATGGCGAATTAAAAGAGGAGGTGTTTGTATTGCAACCCGAAGGGTTTGTTGTTGCGGGCAAAGAAGATCATGTATATCGATTAAGAAAAGCTCTCTACAGGTTAAGGCAAGCTCCCCGGGCATGGTATAGCAAAATAGACTCATATTTCCGCGAGAATGGATTTGAAAGAAGGAAGAATGAACACACTCTTTATCTGAAGAAGCAAGGTAAAAATGAAATTCTCATTGTTTGTCTGTATGTGGATGATATGATTACATTGGGTTCTTCTTCTTCACTCATTGATGAATTCAAAATCTCTATGAAGAAAAAATTTGAAATGTCCGATTTAGGCATGTTGCATTATTTTCTTAGGTTGGAAGAAAAGCAGGTTGAAGATGAAATTTTTCTGTCACAAAAGAAGTATGTCACTGATTTGTTAAAAAGATTTACAAAGTCAAATTGCAAAGTTGCAGCAACACCTATGAATTCAAATGAGAAATTACAAGTTTATGATGGCACCGAACCAGCAAAGGGGAAATATTTTAGGAGTTAGGTCAGAGGATTGATTTATTTAACTCATACGTGACCCGATATAGCTTTTGCAGTTGGAGTTGTTAGTAGATTTATGCATTGTCCATCAAAGCATCATCTTGGAGCTACCAAAAGAGTGCTGCGAAATATTGCAGGTACAACTGATCTTGGTTTATGGTTTAATCATGCTTCATATTTAGAATTAAGCGACTTTAGCGATAGTGATTAGGCTGGATGTTTAGAGGACAGAAAAAGCACTTCGGGTTATTGTTTTAATCTCGGAACAACTAACATATGCTGGGGTTCAAAGAAGCAAGAAACAACAGCTTTATCAACATCGGAAGCTGAATATATTGTTGTAACTTCATCAGCATGTCAAGCAGTTTGGTTGAGAAGAATTCTAGCTGACATCAATCATGAACAAAAGAAATCAACAACAATCTATTGTGACAACAAAGCATCAATTGCAATGGCAAAAAATCAAGCTTATCATGCAAGGACAAAGCATATTGACATTCGAGTTCACTTTATTAGAGAGGTCGTGTCAAATGAATCGATTATCTTGAAGTATGTTAACAAAAACGAGCAAGTGGTTGATATTTTAATAAAATCGCTCTCTCGAGACAAACATGTGTATTTTAGAAGCAAACTCGGAGTGTGCAATTTTGAATCAAGGGGGAGTGTTGAAAGTTGTTCAAAAAATCAGTTTTTGACTTGATCATTAATCTTCAAATTAGTTTCCTATTTTAATGGTTTTAGTTAGTCAAACTTAGTGCCACTAAACTCTGTTTATCGTGGAGTATTTTCAGCAAGAGTCTATTAGTTGTAATCCTTTAAAAAGGGTTTCTATGGTCTTCTTTAAAGCATTGAGTTGAATAAAATTTTCAGGTTCTTAATATTCCCAACAGGGCCCACTTGTAATCAACTCAGCCCAGAAAACCCAGCGCACATCCTGTGACAGCCCACCCTGTGAAGGCCAGGAAAGACCTAGGTGTGAGTTCTACCCATATCAGTGGGGGTACACAATCTCACATCGCTTGGGAGAGTAGAAAATGCATGGTTTATAACTAGGGTTCTCCTCCCTACCTAGTAGAACGCATTTTGGGCTAACCCCAAGAACAAAATCGTGCGGGCTTCAGCCCAAAGCAGACAATATTGTATTGGAAGTATCGGGGGACGTTACACATCCTAGCCATAAGGCCCAATCGTTGAAGGCAGCCTCGTGGGAGCCCACATCGACGTTCATCCCACTGCGAAACCGAAGGTGCTGAGAAACCAAAATTCAGCCCACTAGGAAACCCAACCCACTACAAAACCCGCTCCGTTATAAAACTTAGCCCATTATTGAAGCCAATTGGGCCAAAACCAAACAAAGTCTTTTACCTTTACCCGAGTCAGCCCACATCACAAATTACAAAGTCCAGCCCACATTTTGTACCAAATGTTCTAGTCCATTGTGGCCCACACCAGAAGCTTTTTGGGCCTAATCGGGAGGACTTTTACCATTGAATCTAGTACATCAAAGACCATTACGTTGATCAGCCCACTGCATCTGGTCCAGACCTGCCCTCCATTCCAGCCACCCGAAGGTCCAATCAAGTCCAGCCTACCTATCATAGTCCAATCCAGTCGAGACACTCCATCATTGTCAAGTCCAGTCAACCATCATTCTCCAGTCAAATCAGCCATGAATCAACATTGGGCTATCACATGTTTGGTCTGAACCCCCACTGGGCCCAAGTAGCTTAGGGCTTGAGCATGGCTAGCCTGTGCGAAACCCCAACTGTCGAATTGTTAGTACATAACTAGTCCAGTTTATATATTGGTTCAACCCATATTGTTGGAACTCATAAGTCCAACCTATTGTTCATTCAACCAACACTTGGGCTCGAGTATTTGGGATGGCTAATATGGAGGCCCAACCTTTTGGGCAACCTTCATGACAGGCTTGTCGTGACCCAATTGTCATCAAGGCTTACTTAAGGTTCCAACCCACTAATGGGTCCATACTACATTCCAGCCCATTGCAAAACATAGCCTACACACCCTATAAGAAAAGCCTATTTCCTTGTGAAACCCAACACACAGCATAGGACTAGGGCCCATGTCTTAAAGAAGGCCTTTGATTGCAGCATTTGGTGCAATTTTAAACCCAACCCACTATATTATAAAAACAGCCCCCAAACGAAGCCTATGGGCCTAAAACCATACAAAATATGGACCTCTCCTTTAGTCAGTCCACCCAGACCACACTAGAAAGCCTAGTCAATTACTAATTCCAGCCCACATTCCTCAACAGAAGCCCTAGTCCATTGCAGTTAATACCCGATTTGGGCCCAAGCCTTGAAGCGAAGCAGGATTTTAGACTGGCTTTTCAATCTAACTCTACCCTACAGCAAAACCCCGCCCACTGCAGGTCAAACTTAGCCCACTCCATCATGGTCCAGACCAGCCCATTGGACGTCCAGCCCACAGCATCGTGGTCCAATCCAGTCCAGCTCACCCAATCATAGGCTAGTATAGTTCAAGCCCACTCAACAACTGTCAACCCAGGTTATATTTTAATTACCTTAATTAAAGTGTTAGATGTTTAACCCCCATTTGCTTTTCACCTGCCCAAGGATATTTCTCAAGATTGTATTCATTCAGTAGTGGTTCTCGGACAAAAGAACTGATAAAATACAGAAGCTTCCAGAATCTTCTAGAAGCTTATCCATGGATGGAACAAGGACATCTGATTTTCTCATCACATTTTCAACAAGATTGTTTTGAATTAAGAAACAAACCATAGTCACGAGGAGAGAGAGAGAGAGCATAAGATCAAGCATTAATCTCAACAGCCAATCATTTTACACATCATCGTCATCATCATCAGAGATGATATCGTCAAACTTTACTGCTGCTAATGACTGCAATTCCTTTAAGATCCACATTACCTCCATTGTTACAGAAGGAAGTTCAAAGCAGAAACAGAGAGAAGACACCATGAAAGATAGAACTTCAACTAGAAGCTTAAGCTGGTGTGATTTTCTTCTATTAACTAAACCCCGTATAAGGAAAAACAAAGAAAAAAGATAAGTAAATTACCTACATGTACAAACAGGGAAAGAGATGATGAACATGCAAAGAAAAAGAGAAAAATCAAGTTTTTGACCAACCATCGGTCCCGACGATCTCCATTTCTCGATGATTTAACGGCTCGATTCCTCTCCAAATACCTCGATGTTGCAAATCGGACATGCCTGTCAAAAACAAAGAGAGATCGTATATGAGCGGGAGGGACGATAAAACATATTCATGAAAAATAACTGAATATAAATAAGTGGCTGACTTTGTTGATGTTAAGCCATTTAGAGATGCAATGATTATGATACACATGCTTGCAGGGCAACGTTGTTTGTTTGTCGCCTCTTTTGTAACTCATCTGGCAAATCACACATCTGCCATTAAAACAAAATGGTTGGTACAAAATTGTTAACTTGAAGAGAGATGGAGCCTCAAAATCTCCGAATATGACCCTACTATCGCCTGATTCCATGCAAAACGTCGAAAAACAGGACAGGCGAAAAAACAAACATAAGAACATAAATTCATCCGCATTAAAGAATCAGGACAATACACAATACCCATCAAGCAAATCCGATTATGACCATTCTTATTGCCCAATTTCATGCAAAATGTCAAAAAAACAGGTCCAAATAAGCAAAAAACAAGCACAAAGACATAAATTCATCCATGGCAGAAAAGAATCAGGAGATTATAGAACACCCATCACAAGAGAACCCAAAACTGGAGTCTAATCAGGGAATTTACCACATTTATGGAAGTTCATCGAGCGACATTTTACACGATTCTTTTTGTTAATGGAGTAGTTCGAACAGGGAAAAAAAATATTAGAACCATCATAAGAATAATTTTAAGGGAGCATCTACAAGCCAATTCTTACCTTTCCCCTGACTTTTTCTTTGAGAAGATACTTCCTAGCCGGTACTTTGAAGTCGGAAGCAAACTAATAAGCTCCTTCGATAGACCGCGATTCTCCATTCCAACTGCCTCGCCTAAGTCTACTAATTCCTAAAAAGTAATAATATAAACATTCACATCAATCAAAGTCACTAATGAAATTCATATTATGATATTAACAAGAAAATCTAACTGATAATCTCTCTGCTAATAATGTAAATAATAGAAGCAAACCTCATAGGTCATGTCATCAGGATCAATATTATCCTGCCATAGAACCTCTGGTTGTGAAGATGCCTGAAAAGAAGACAGTTTTCATCAGATTTAACTGATAAACGTGACTTTAACGACAAGAAGGCATTTCACAATAAGAAGTGACGATATCAGCAAGATAATACAAACCCATCTTCAACTTAAATAACGTGTATTGTGTTTTATGGATCGACAAGTAACACATAAATTTTACAATTAAAACACGACCTAATAACTCCAATGAAAACAACTGAAGAATGCCGTATCAGCTAGAAAGGTTCATACTTGAGAGCTTTCGGCGTTCATATCATCGAAATTGCCTGCAAACAGAACACGGAAAGTATTTGTTTGAGAAACTTTCAAATATTCTGAGCATAAAACAAAGTCTCAAATCTACAACCGGTAAAAGAGATGAATCTGAGCATAAAACAAAGTCTCAAATCTACAACCGGTAAAAGAGATGAAAGATTTAATAAAAATCAATGGTTTCTAACATTCTTCAGGCGCTGAATCCTGATCAACAGCATCATCATCCCCACCAGACTGCAAATCTGCTGTTACTGGCTCCTCGATGTTCATCGTTGAAGGGTATGCCCAAGCTGTCTCGTATGTTCTAGGTAAATAATTGTTCCCCCCATAAGAGCTGTAATAAGTACTTTCCGGATCCGATATACCAAATTTGTAGGACTGCATATGCATTGACCATTGTGCATTTTCCTGGACAGAAATTAGCAATTACATTTAATCGTATAATTAACATCTAAAACGATTAGCGAATATAAAATCATCCTCGACGAAAGACACATTTTCAATAAATGGTTGTAAATGTATTATGGCATGTTATCTTAAATTAAGCAAAAGCTTGATTTCGACTCCACAGACAGCATAATAAGCAGCGTAATAATCTTTAATTGTTAATCGAATTTAGAGATAATAATATACCTCATCGTGAACTGGTCCGGGATGTGAGTAATTCATGGGAGCATGAGAAAGACCTTCAAAGAAGTTCATAAAGCTCTCATTGACAGCATAAGGAAATCCAGAGTCAACATAATGTACGTCCATTTCTCTGTTCCCATTCATTTCAAGCCTCTAGGTCTAGTGGAATTTGCAGAAAAACGAACTGCAAAAGCAGATTAGAACTACCAAAATCAAATTCCAGACAAGCTATATTGAGAGCAAAACAAACATCAAAACCAAAGGTCTATAGCTTCTTGGAGAAGAACTACTATGCCAAAATCAAGTTTGTATGAGACAATCATGCTAAAACGATCCAAAAGCAATCAAATTTCTTCAAGGCAAGTAAAAGGGGAATCCAAATGAACATTTTTTCGAAGAAAAATAGAGATTACAGCAAATTGTATGAGGGTTTCTTTTTTGAATTTTGAGCCAGACAAAAATAAAACTAGAGATTAAAATTTTCCTCTGCACTGCCCTTTTTGATGTTTAAGAACCTGATGAACAAAAAAAATAAAGAAATTCTGAATTTCTACCCAGCTAACTCAGAAAAACTGAGCGTTTGAAATACATTGCTGCAAAAGCACCACTAAAATAAAGCTCCAATCTTTCTTAGCTCACGAGAACTAAAGAGCAAAAATTTCACTCCTTTCTTCTACGCTACAGCTAAAGAACATAAATATTTTCGCTGTAATAGGCGTCAGTCAGTAAAGTTCCTACACATCGAACCAAACAGAAAGACAGAAAAATCTTAGAATCAGCAGAAGAAGATAAAATGACGGAACGCCAGAAACCGACTGACGCAATAGGCAAACAAAAATGGCCAAAAAAACCTCACCCAGAAAAAAGAAAAAGGAAACCAAGACAATAGTTCTTAGCCTTTCATCAATCGCCATAAACAACGGACGAAAACAAACTAAAAAATCAAAAAAGAGAAAGCAAAGAAAGCTCTGCATTTTCCAAGTGAGTGAGATAATGGTTACATGAAGTTAGGAGCAAAGAGTAAGTTCCAAGCTCAGCAACGCACAGTGGAGCCCTCTCTGTCCCTTCTCTGTCCGTATCTGAGTGCAAGTTTGTAGAGAGAGAGAGAGAGAGAGAGAGAGAGAGAGAGGAAATGGGTATTTTTACTCTTTGTCGATGTTCATTTGTTTCTGCTTCTCCCTCTGTATTTCCATGGATTATATGAAGTTATGAACTGAGGATGCTTTTATGCTGGGAGACAGACAACGTCCTATCTAGTAACTTTCCCAGTAGCATTTTTTTTGTTTAAACAATTTAAAAAATCTAACTTTATTACGCAATTAATGTTTTTTTTTGTCATTTTCATCTCCCCTTTTCTCAAATCAACCCCAAAAACGAAAATCTTCAAACTAATTTCTTCTCCATTCCCCCATCAATTGTTCATAATCTCAGCGTCAAGAGGGATTAAGGGAGGAACGTCATTTTAAAAACGACCAAAATATGGACAGACAAACAGTCTTTTCGGTTTGTCTTTACACAATTTATTCATCCATTTAATTTTCATCAATAAAAATTTAGACTTTTCGGACTATTCCTCATAATTAAACCTGAATTAGGTAAATTCACTGTCTGGGCCATGGGTATGAGGCTAAGAGGAGAGGGTGGGAGCTCAATAAAAGCAAAATTAAATTATTTGAAAATAAATAAATAAAATATAAACAGTAAAGAGAGGAAAAAAAGAAAGAAAGAGTAATCAAATCAAACAGAGAAATCCAAAAAGAAAAGAAAATACAAAAGGGCAAAATAGTAAAGCCGTTTCCACAGCCGGTAAGATCTGTAGCAGCCGCATTTACCAGAAATCAATCGGTCTGTACAATCTTGACCGTACAACTGTACATGATCTTCAAAGGTGTCTGATCCCTACAATTTGTTCACCTAGAAATCCCCAAAGGGGTTTCCGGTCCCCCC
>CM039472.1:2025324-2089029 GCA_022433065.1 Begonia loranthoides | reverse complement strand
TGCGCCTAATTTCCTAATTATCTTAGTTTTATCCACAATGTTTGAATTTTCATAACCTATGCAATTGCTTTTTTAAATATTATTATTTTTATTAATTGTTTTCTTGAGAGACTAAAGGTGGTTGAGTTGGGTCTTCAAAGAGTTGGACCAAAATTTCACCTTTCCACCCACTTTAACCTTGTCTTCCCCACAAATAAATAATATTAATTTTTAAAATGAAAATTAATATTATTTATTTGTGGGGAAGACAAGGTTAAAGTGGGTGGAAAGGTGAAATTTTGGTCCAACTCTTTGAAGACCCAACTCAACCACCTTTAGTCTCTCAAGAAAACAATTAATAAAAATAATAATATTTAAAAAAGCAATTGCATAGGTTATGAAAATTCAAACATTGTGGATAAAACTAAGATAATTAGGAAATTAGGCGCAGTAAATGTCGGGAGTTGAAGGTAGACCAACAAAACCAGCCGACCGCCATTAAAGCAGAAGAACTCTGCGTCGATTCCAGTCAGCTTGGCTGCGAACGTTTTTCTTTTGAAATGGTCGATGAATCGGTCAAAGAAAGCAAGGCAGGAGCTAAAGAAAGAGAACCCATGATTGTTTTCAATTAATTTCAAGAGTAAAGACAGCATCTAAGCTAATTTGAGGACAGTTGAAGCTGAGAAAGAAGTGAATGTGATATTACAGCAGAAGTAGACTGAATTCAATTATTACCCACAGAAAAAAAGGGAGACAAGAACAAATGAAATCCTGTTCTATCCATAATGTATATGTTCGTCTAATTAATGTGCATGTTCTTATAAATGTTTCATCATCTTTGCCAGCGTGCATGGAGTAAATGCCAGCGTGGATGGATATAACCTGTTTTCATTCCTACCATAAGAGACCTTGTTTGCACGCAAGGTATGAGAGAGAGAGAGAGATGGTCAAAGACCATCGAAGGGAATGATAAATCTGGATTAGTATCGTCATTTAGGTTAAAAAAAAGTACAGTTTAAGAGATTCTGTGTCGTTAAAGGGGCACCTAAAAGAATCTAGAGAGTGATTTATGCAGTTTCTAGAACACCCTAATTCTATTCCAGACATGATTAGCAAGACAGTTAACTAAATCAAGCAACTTTAAAGATCAATCTACAAAAACTTGTAATTAACGTAAAGCCAACCAAAACCCTGTACTTTTTTGAGCGAATAGCTATGAAACTGAAGAGAAATCTTGCAGTTCATGTTTAACTTTATAGCAATATTAATTCAAGACAAACAGCTTTATTCACAAGCCATGCTTGATGGTGTTATTTGCTATAAAAAATGTGGGCAGCATTGATTATGTGGTGTCCGATCTTAAAATCTGTCACTAGCCTTTATTTAATTGTTACGTCTCCCAAGACCCAATTCTACAGCTCTTTATCTATCCTCAGGGACAATATGACCAACTTCTAAAAGCAGTTCAAAGTACTAAAAAATTGAAAACAGTAAGGGTACAGAAACAGGTAACGCACCTCGAGAGCTTGTCACCATTCACCACAAACAATTCGCTGTAATAAATGTGTATTTGCAGGAGCTTTAAAAACTAGGCCCCGCCAACCTACTCAGAATCCTTCTTTTGAAGTGCAGCATCTCCCTGCTTGGTAATCCTACAGTTGGAAGGCAAAAAGAAAGGTATCTTCTAGCAGGCAGCCACTTACTCCATCAACATTGAAAGAGATTATTGATGAAGCATTTAAGGAAATGCCTATTTCAGTAAGCAGGCCAAATTTTCAATTGTACAAGAAACCAAGTAAAGGTGCATCTCTCCAATCTAAGTAATGACTAAATTACAGTCGATATCATGCAACATAAGTAAACGTATCATCATGGAGACAAGAGAATGAACATTATAATCATAGATCAGTTAACAAAACTAGAGAGGTCAAATCTCTCAGATCATTTAATAATAAACTTAAGAAAACAACAGTGGCGAATAAGGCCACACAAATGAATCGTGTGATCAAAATAGTTCAATACTAAATTTAGTATTGGGATGTACTCCCTCCAGTAACTGAATGATTGAAGGAAAATTGTGGCGGACAAAGTCTTCATACCTCAAGGTTTTCATCACCATCTAAAACTAAATAATTGGGGTAATTTTTCAGCTTAACTGCCGCCAGATCCATATTTCTTCCCCAACATGAGCAGCTGTAACTTATCGTAACCTGCAAGCACACCAGCACCAGCAATAGCACGGAGAATGTTTGCTCCAGCACCCTTAAAGAGAGACCTCACGCCACCGTTCTTCAAAATCTGAGAAAATGCATCAAATGAGCTCTTGTACTTGACTGCTTCACCAGAAGTCATCATCATTCTTCTACGAACAGTGTCAATTGGGTATGATGCAAGGCTAGCACCATTGGTGATGAACCAACCAAGGGCAAAGCTTGCGAAGAAACTATCCTGAAATTAAAAGAAAATGAATATTAATTACTTTCAAAGAAAATAAGTAATTATTCCACAAACCATTCCAATCAACACAATAAATATTACATATTTTTTATTGGAGTTCCAGAAGAAAAATAAAAAGAAGAGAGATCTGCAATCCCTTGCCCTGCTTCAAAGTATGAGAATATTTAGGAAATACAACAAATGTTCATAAACTTTTACAAACCAATTAGTTACATTATACATTTTTAATTGGAGTTTCAGGAGAAAAAGAAAAGAAAGAAATTTGCTATTCCTTACCCATGCTTCAAATTATGAGAGTATTTAGCAAATACGACAAAAATGTTCTTAAACTTTTATAACCAATTAGTTGCTCATGCATTTATTGATGAATACAACACAATATGATAAGCCTCCAATACGATATACCTATGTAAGAAGATTGATGCGTATCCAGCAAATGAAGATAAGATACTTGGAAAAAAATATATTATGAGGGATAAAAATAGTAATTGATATAGTTTATAACTGTTATTGTGGGCAGTTTTTTGTGGGTAGCTTTGAATAGTAGTTTAAATAGGGGAAAAATAGCAGAATAGGGGTGTGGATTTTTCAGAAAAATACAGAGTATTGTCTCTAGTTGTCTCTGAATCTGTAAGAAACAGATTTGTGGTGTTTATGTATTTGTGGTTGTGTTTATGAAAATTGTGTTGCTGTTTCTACCCAACAAATATCTAAGGGAGTACGGGTGGGTAAAAAGAGGAATGTGGGGAGAGAATCAATTCAATTACAATTAGTTTTTACTGAGGTGTTGGAGGGGAATATATGGGATTACGGAGAAGAGTAGTGGCTAAGGAGAAATTGAGCGGAGACTTAGGGGAGTACCGAGCCTCACATATTAGCTCCCTAGTCTATTAACAGTTTTCTGACTGGAGACTGGAAGAAATTGGATGCTGTGTTTGTGTTTTTTGCTTTTATCAAGTAATTTTGCTAGTTTTCATAATTTGATCTTATCACACTATTCACAAGAAATACCCACTAGCATTCATGACACAAAGGGACATCACAAGAGTGTAAGAGAAAGACGTTTTCAGCTAAAGGCACAAGCATTAACAAATAGTTTCAACCATCAGTTGTAAAGATAATGGAACACAGAAAGTAAGAGATGAGCTGACCTGTAACGATCCAGTCAAAAGAACTGGCTTCAGTGAGTCATACATTCCAAAGTACAGACCACGATACACGATGATACCAACACAAGAAATACTGAATCCACGGTAAAGACCAGCAATACCATCAGATTGTAATGTCTTTCTGTAGACATCAACCAACCCATTGAACTGCCTTTCCCCACCCTTCTTCACAGCTTTTGAATCATTGGCCAAACGGGTACGGGCAAAGTCAATAGAGTAGACAAATAGAAGGGATGAAGCCCCAGCAGCACCACCTGATGCCACGTTGCCGGCAAACCATTTCCAGTAACCATCCTTGTCTTTATTGAAATTGAAAAGCCTCTTAAAGTAATCCTTAAAAGCAAAGTTCAAGGCCTGAAGAAAATTTCAGATAAAATATTACATTACAAGGTGTGAAAGGAAGATGACCTGAAAACAAACAGAGAAAAGAAGTGAAAGAACTAATTACTTGAGTGGGAAAGTAACGAATGACATTAGCAGTGTTCCCCCTCCAGAATGAAATGAAACCTTCCTCCTTAATTGTTCGACCAAAGCAATCACCAATTCCTTTGTAAGGTTCTGAAAGTCTGCCAGATTTTATCATCTCATCCTGGTTCTGAATTAAAAGCTTCACACGTTCAATTGGGGCAGCTGCAGTTTTGGACACAGCAGCAGAGACTCCACCCATAAGGAAATCAATTACAAAGGAGCTTTTCTCGTTTGGGGCCGCGACAAAAATAGGAGAGGCAGTTGACACAACACAAGAGAGATCGACGCTATTTCTACTCGATGGCACCAAAGAATGCTGCAATGTACCATTGGAGTATTTTCCAAATGTGGCATGTCTCTGGTACACTGCAGGTCTTCGGAAGCCAGCATTACAACCATAAAAACTGGGGGAAACACTGGAACGGAGGTGGAACTGGCCAGTTACTTTCTGAAAAACAGTGGGATGTTGAACTTGATCAACCATTTTTACCTTCTCTGCGACAACACATATTCAGCATATTTAAGTCTACCTTACAAAGAGAACATAAGAATTGAGAATAATAATGCTATGCCAATGTAACAAGACAAATTCTACAATACAAAGTGGGAATTTCACCATCAATGATAATATCAAAGCCTCAGAGAACTTGCAGAGAGGGATTTTACAATCAACCTTGTAATTTTATACCACAAAAAGTACAACAAGACTACGCAAAAGAAGATTAAAAAAAATACAAATTTAATTCGAAAAAGAAGATTAAAAAACAAATTCTAATGAAAAATTGTCTCACAAGATTAAAAAAAAAAAAAAACACTAGAGGATGAGTCAATCTTCTAGTTTGGGATAACATTAAAATGATGAGTAGTAGTTGAAACAAGCTAGTTTATGGTAAACACCTTAGCATGACAATCGCAAATTACTTTTAGAGTTCGGAGTGATCCGAATTTTAGTTGGGCGGGGTCGGGCCTATATCCAATATTAGAGTTATTTACCTTCTCTATATATTGATACTAGAGTCTCAAAACTCATTGTACCTTGATTTCCAAATAGTGATTTTTTCCTTTGCCTGTGATTTTTTCCTATTAGGGTTTTTCACGTAAATCTTGGTATCCCTGCTTCCGCAGTTTTTTTTTTTCATTGCGCGTTCAATTCTCAACAATTGGTATCATTGTCCGTATGAGATTTTCTATATCAATTTTTCAACAATTGATATTAGAGAAGTTAGATTTTTAGTACTCGGATCAAATGATTTTATGGTTTACAATTTTTGGTGAAAATTGTAATTAGAAAAAGAAATTTAAAAAAAAAATCAGAAAAAGGAAATTTGTTTTCTTTTTTCTACCGTCGCCGCTGTTCTTCTTCAACAGCGAAGAAGCTGCCGTCCATCGCCCAGAAGAAGAAGACGCCGAACGCGTCTCTGCCTCCCGCACCGTCCGACGAAGGAAGAGCCAACCGCCGCACAGTTGCCCAGCCTTCCCGCTGCCGTTCGTCCCCGCTGCCTATTCAGAACAGAGACTTCTGCCATCGCCGTCTGTCAACCGTTGCTGCCCAGCCTCCCTCTGTTGTCCGTCAATCTTCTACCGTCCTCCGTTGCTGCACAGCATAGCCGTCCGCCGCGCCACTGTCCATCATCCTCCGTCCGCCGATCAATCAATCAGTTGCAGAACCCTACGTCACCGATCACTTGCGCGTCCTCCGACCGAATCTGAGACTGAAGATTCTGCAGCAAATTTTTCGGGACTGTTATTCTGTTTATTGGATTTCAATCACGAAATTTTTTGGGTAAGATAATTGTGCAGATTGGTTCTAATTTTTGTGCAGATTTGTTTTTGGAAATATCCGATTTTTTGGCTCGAAATTTTTGTTGGAATATTGACATTATTTGAGGTTTAAAGTTTTGGCGTGGATATTTTGGATTCAAATTTTTGGGAAAAAAGTTTGAAATTTTTGGGGAAGATGATTTTGGTGAAATTCGATATTCTAATATTAGATCAGAATATGAGATTTCAGTTATGGCAAGTGAAGATGCAAGATGTGATTGCACAAATGAATTTAGACGACGCGTTATTAGGGCTCGATAAAATACTCACGTTATTGAGTGAAGAAGAGAAAATTTGAAAGGATTGAAAAGTCCTATCTTTGATACATCTGCATTTGTCAAATCAGATTTTGCAGGATGTTTTGAACGAGAAATTTGCCGTTGAATTATGGTTCAGATTGGAGCAGTTGTGTATGAAGAAAACCCTGATTAGCAAGTTGCATTTGAAACAATGATTTTATTCTCATCAGTTATTGGAAGGAGTTCTATTACATATCACTTGACTGCATTCAAGGAGTTAGTTTCAAATTTAGAGACTATGAGATGCAAGTACGATGAGGAGGATTTGAGGTTGATTCTATTATGCTTGTTGTCAACTTCATATGGTACTTTCAGATATACGATTTTATACAGTAGAGAAAATCTAACTCTAGAAGATGTTTATGATTCTTTGTTATCAAAGGAAAAGATGAAGCAACTTGTTGTAGAATCCAAGTCTCGAGGTGAGGGACTTGTCGTTCGGAGTAGAACAAAATATTCAAACAACAAAGACGGTGATAATGTTCAAAATTCGAATGGTAGATCAAAGTCAAGGTACCGAGATAAACTTGTTACATCTGTCAAAGAAGGGGGTACATCAAAGCCGAATGTCGTAAATTGCAGAATAAATTAAAGAGAGCTATAGAGAAGGGAAAACAACCAATGACGTCCAGTAAAGTAGTTGTCGCAGAAGAAGAAGAATATAGTAATGAAGATCTTCTAATAGTGTCAGAGGAAAACTCAAAGTCAAACAATGATTGGATTTTGGATTCAACGTGTTCATTTCATATGTGCTACATTCGAGATTGGTTTACAACATATGAGACTATTTCATAAGGTGCTTTGTTAATGGGTAACAATACACCTTGCAAGATAGTTGGTATTGATACCGTTAGAATCAAAATGTTTGATGGAGTTGTGAAAACACTGGGTAATGTGCGACATGTTCCCGAGTTAAAAAAGAATCTGATCTCGTTGAGTACTCTGGATTTGAAATGGTACAAGTACAATGCTGTAGGTGGAGGTATAAAAATCAGTAGGGATGCTCTCGTCAAGTTAAAGGGACACAGAAGCTCTGCAAATGTTACAGGGTTCTACAGTGACGGGTAATCAGGCTACAAAGTTTGTGAATTCACATTCTAAAGGTTGTTTGGAGAAGACTCTGAGAAAGTCAGGTTCTCAGGTGAAGTTCAAGTTGAGTTCTGAATCCACATCAGGCTGATACATCAGCCTATTACAAATGTTTAGCGTGATGCAGTTACCACATCGTCACCAGTTTCAGTTACAATTTCACGTTAGAGTGGTATCGTCAAAGACAGAACCAAGAGAAAGGGTAAAGCTCCACAGCGATATGGTGAAACTTCTACAGTGGGTTATGCATTGAGTGTGTTCGAGGGTATAGATTTCAGTGGGGAGTCTTCAGCATATTCACATGCAATTCGTTACGACAACTCTGATTATTCGGTGGTTCCATGAAGGAGATGTGATTTCTCCCAGAATGTGTCTCTCAAGTTCAAGCAGGGTTTAAACTTGATTAGTACCAGATATTGAGTTGGCCCATCATGAGCTTTTATGGAAGAAGAGGTTATTTTTCGTTGGAATTTTGCAGATCGTTTGCCTTACGTTTGAATTTCTTTGAAGATGGAGATTGTCAGAATTTAATGTTCTAGATTCATTTTGGGGTGGGCCGAGAAGCCTGCATTAGATCTCTCATATGGAACTCGTGTCAATGTGGAGATTGTTAGAGTTTGGAGTGACCCGAATTCTAGTTGGACCGAGTCAGACTCATATCCAATATTAGAGTTATTTACATTCTCTATACATTGATACTTAAATCGCAAAACTCATTATACCTTAATTTTTAAATAGTGAATTTCTCCTCTCCCCGTAGTTTTTTTATATTAGGATTTTTTCACGTAAATCTTAGTGTCCCTGCTTCCGCAGTTTTCTTTTTCCGTTTCACGTTCGATTTTGAACTGTACAAATGAAGTCAACCTATCCCCAACGTAAAACTTTGGGTGAAAATTCAGAAACAGTAGCCATATGTGGTGGTGTAAGCAACAAACAGCAACGAAATCGCAGATATGCAAGCACCAACTAATCAGAACTAACAAATAAGTCTTCACCAAAACAAAAATTATGGCAAAATGAGAATAGAAGCAACCGGACACTGTACAAAAGGCAGTGAAAGACATTAAAACCAGCTAAAAATTAAACAGCTCACGAATCCGCAAAAGACTAACATTCTTTCACTATCGTACAGAAAGACCGCTGAACAACCAAACAATATTACCAACAACAAAGAGCTGATCCAAAAGGAAAAAGCTTTAAGTTACAAACGACATAGACCGGAGATCACAATGAAAGGAGAAAAAGGAAAAGGAAAGCTTCGGTCACCTTAGCAGTTGACAGTAGGCTGTGAGTGTTGCGTGGAGGTGTCCCTCCAATGGCGGGAGGATGCTGATAGCGTTGAGACTTGTGAAGGCAAATGGAGATAATTTCAGCAATCGAAGGGGCGGGACTTCGTAGTTTGTACCGAGGAAAAAGGTCCATTTTATACTGGGTGTGAGCTCCGTTGACACATGTGAATGCGCCCCTCGTTCTCGGCCTTTCCAAGCGCATGGACTTTGTAATCATACTTCATAGTTAATATTGATAATTACCATTTTTTTTAATTTCAATTTTATTATATAATTAAAATGTAAATGCTTATAAATTCACCTCACTCTAAATTGCTATACTTTACTCCATTTTCAAGTATTGAAACAAATTTGATGGTGACAACAATAACTACTTTATAATAATAAATAAATAATATAAGAATGGGTTGAAAAATAAAATAATAGAAGGATAGGGTGCCACGTGGAATAAATGACGAGTGCAAGTGTTACGTGGGGGGAGTTTATGAAAGAGGTGTTTGTATTTTAGCTTGTCTTCGTATTTTCAAGCCACCTGTCCAACTCTTATTTAATATTCATATTCACAAATTGTCCTTTTAGCTTTAATTAATACCACAAATGATTACTTAACCATTAATTAATGTTAGTTTTGCAAACCACTCGACCTTATCCCTTGATAATTTTAACTTTAATTATGTTAATTTTATATGTAATCATTGGTATTTCCAAATTTATTAATTTTCGAAGCTAGTAGTAGTTAATGACGTGCAACAGGGTGCGGTCGACCCAAGTGATAAAATAATAGAAAAATAAGAAAATGATGAATCATTTATCATCTTTTATTAAGAGTATAAATTAATCATGATTATTGTTTTTTTTTTTATAAATTAGCCACTTGCCTTTAAAAAAATGTCGCCCCAACCATCACCCTCAATGTCGGTTGATTTTGATCCGCTGCATTTGAGAAATATCGTCATGGTCTGAGAAAGACTATTGAGGTCTGAGAAAGACTGCCGTGGTCTTAGGATGATCCGTTGTTGATCATCGTGCGTCGTTCAAAAATTGACTGTACGCTCTGACGAATACCGCAAAATACAAAATCCTCGACGAACTAAGTTTAATAAATTATAAAGACGTTCGTTTTTTATGTTCGAGGGACCTCATTCGTAATTGTATTGGCATATTTTTAACATTTAAAGAAGTCCGACGAACATAAAACACGGACATCTCTTGGCTAAAGACGAATGTCCGTTTTATGTTCGCCGGACATTTCTGAATGTTAAAAATTTGCCTAAACGATGTAGTTTAAAGTTGAAGGACATCCGTTGTGAGACCAAAAACGTCTGATATGGACAGAACGATATAATTTCAAGTCGAGAGACGTTCGTTGTGAGATTAAGTGATAAAATAAGAGAAAAATTAAATGAATTATTTTTTAATTTTAAGTTGGATAAATTTCTTATTTTTCAATCAAATGGGCTACAACAGCGTTCGAGTGAAGGCCCAGAAACCTGTAGGGCCCAGAGAGCCGACAAGTAGCTTGTTGTTATATTTCAGTCAACACCAGTCAACTCAAGTCCCGTCATCTTCTTCTCCAGAAAGCGACGGAGTCCAGTCGGCCATGGTGGTGGTGGGCGAGAACTGATATTAAAAAATACGTATATATCAACGCACAGAGAAGAAGAGTAGCTCTGAAATAACCTAACCTGAAAGCAAAACACGAGAAATACTCAAATCGCACTATTTAAGTATGAGATCTATCTCCACTATGCTGTTCCGACGAACTTTAAAGAAATAAGGTTGGATGGGCATGGCCCATTGATTGCACGACCATCGCCATCAGTACTTCCCAGTAGAAGCCAGAAGAGATTGTTGGAGTTTAGGCAAATGAGCTGTGAAGGTAAAGTCCATTTTTTCACGAGATTTTCGGGATTCGCCTGCTTTCTGTGAGCCGAAAGCTTGCAGGTTTCAAGCTCTACCACTATCTTCCGTCCCCTTTATATCTTCTTCTTCTTCCTTTTTCCTTCGATATTTCTTGACATTCAATGCTTTTTATTCCATGTAGTGGGCTTGGGAAACAACGATTCAGATGGGTTTGAAGAGGAGATGAAGCAGTCCCTTTCCTTCGTTATCTCTCCTCTGTGCCTTCTTCCATTGGAGCAGTAATTTGTTCTTCGCTGAACCCTAACCTTCAACCCAGTCCAGTTTGTAATCTCATTACTACCTTTTCTTGAAGAAGAACCATAACTGAGCATGGGCGTTAAATCTGCCAAGGAATTTTTCAAGGTTGACAGAAGATTTTCTGCAAGAAACTAATCTCAAATACTAAACAAAATTAACTTTTCATCACTAAAGATTTGTTCTTTCGCTACCCAACAAAACACAAAATAGAAAAATTTACTCTTTTATTTTTACTTTTTTGCAAAATATCACTTCGAAGCGAGGCAGAGAACACTGTTTGCATAAAGAGTGACGTCAAACACATATAAATATGAACAGTGAGCTTCAATGATGATGGTATTGGGTGAGTTATTGCATGCCATGCAATGCACGTCGTTTTCCCATCTGTCACCTTCACATGTACTGCTACTCATCGACTCTCTCTCTCTTCTCTCTCTCTCTCTCGTGCTTTCACTCAGAGTTTCATCATCCAAATTGACTACTTTATGCACCAGTCTCTCTTATCTTCAATCTACTTCTTCTTCCTCCTCTTTCTTCGAAACCCCATCACTTTCATCCTGTCCTATATCTGCAAAACCTTTTAAAACACGTAATTCTTCTGGTTCTTTGTATTTTCTTTTAATGAAGTGTCTGTTTTCTAACATTTAAAGTATTCCAAATTAGGAACTTAATTAAACTGCTGGTGTCATGAAAAGAGTATACAATTAAAATAAAAAGTCGAAAAAAACTCTCAAGTTTTCACTTTACAGGCTATTTGACTCTTTTCAAGAAGAACAAATGATTTATCCGTTAAATATTTTTTAATGAAATTATATCATTTTTGAAACGATTTAAACATATTTTTCATAATAAAATAAAAGTTTTCAGATTAAATGTATAATTTTTATCGAAATACCTCTAGCCATTGATGTTGAAATCAGGGACATCTACTTTTCTTCCTCTACAGAGTTTATTCTTATACAGTTGATTTCGATATGATGGTGTATATTTCTGAATGAAATCGAATGATAGGAGAACCTCTTCTGAATGTTTTTCTCTCGGTGAAAAACCCTCTAAAAAACTCACTTTTTTTCTGAATGTCTCTTATTCAAATAGATTCTCCCATAAAAAATATATATTTGAATTGAGTTTTAAATTAGACATTTTTCTCATTCTAATCCAAGTAGTTTTTCTAAATGAAAAATTGATTAGAAAATCAGACAAAAAATTAATTGTAACTGTGAACATTATCTCCTAACAAGAATTATTTGGGAAAAACATAGAGACACAATCGACGAGAGAGGGTTGTGTACAATCATGAGTGAAGATTTATTGGGTGTGGTCCATTGAATTAGACAACAAAGAAGCATGCAGGGAGGGAATAGTATCACTGTCCAGAGATCAGATACAACCAGATAGAGAGACAAAGCTTCTGTTTTTTGTCTTTTCGGTATTCGAAACGAAGGAAAATTGAGGGAAATGGTAAAAACAATAAAATAAAATAAAAAATGAAAAAGAAGAAGAACAAAGAGTGATGTCCATTTGGTCTTTAATGGCAGATGAGAATCAGGAGACAAGAACTGTTTGGGAAATTTCAAAAAGAAACACTGAGAGTTGGAGATGAGGAATTGAAAGTTGTTCACAGTCTCGATTTCCAAACAAAAACACACCCCACTCGTGGAGTCTTGAAGACATTAAATAATCAAAGCATGGGCACTGGTCAAAAACTGGCTTCTTCTTCTTCTTCTTCTTCCTCTTCTTCGTCTAGTGGACCCCCTTCAGATTTAATCAATGTACTTAATTACTATTAAAATATCCAGAATCTTACTAAAATTAAACAGAAGTGAAAAAGAACAGACCAGTTCTGAGGGAATGATTTGATTTCTGTTGTTTAATAGGTTTTTAAATTTAAAAAGAAAACCCAGAAAATTAGGTTAAAAAATCTTTTAAAATGGAAGAGAAACAAGTAACTAAGGGCAATGGCATAGAATTTGTCCTTTTCTTAGAAAATGAAGAAAAGCTGTGGTGATATGAAGGATAAAAAGCACGATCACCCAAGCAAATGCCGGATGAATTGAGAACCTGCAGAAACAGTTTGCTTGAAAAATATGAAAGAGAAAAGAGATGTCTACAGAATGTTCTCTCTCTACCCTTCTGTCTCTCTCTCTCTCTTTCTCTCTCTATTTCTTGTGAGTTATGGAGACAGCCAGTATGTCTAATCTTTGACTTTTCTCTCCTGCTTTTTCTTTCACCCATTCTCTGATTCACCTGACCTTTAAAAACAATTTTACATTGCCTAAAACCTCTCTCTCTCTCTCTATCTCTCTCTCTCGCTCTATATATATATATATTTATATATTACTGTGCAGGGTGTGTGGAAGAACTTCAAAACACCGCCTCACCACACAAAACCTAGCTTTTATTCTGGAAAATCTCCGACTATGGCAGACCCTTATTCCAATTACTTCAACGGCTGGTTCAACTTCATGCCTGTAGCTCCTCATTTTTCTTCTCTCACTTCTTACTACTCAGAACCCTCTCTTAATTTCTCTGCTCCTTTTCCCAGCCTGAACAAGGACGACGACGACATCATAATTACTAGTCAAAGAACTGCAAATTCCTCCTTCCAATCTCATTCCTTATTTCCGCCGTTATCTGAGCTCTCGACTCCTTCAATACAAGCTCTTCCATTGATAAACCAATTAAGCACAGATATTTATGAAAACTCTAGCAGTGCAGCAATGGAGGAGAAAGAAGCGAAGAATTTGGCCAATGAAGAGGACGATGAATCCTTGTCTGTAGCTCTAAGCATAGGCCTTCCTTGCCCTAACTTAGATTCAGAAACAAAGGATATTATTTCGCCCTCATTTTCGTATTCGGGTGAGAAGGATGAAAGCAGTTTGGTTTCAGATTTCCCTTTGTATAGACTGAACAAGGGTCAGTATTGGATTCCTACTCCTGCTCAGATTCTGATTGGTCCTACTCAATTTTCATGTCCACTTTGCTCTAAGGCTTTCAACAGATACAATAATCTCCAGGTATATGTGTCTATTTACATGCAGCAGCTTTGATTTTCATTCTTCAGCTCTTCCTTTTCTCTCTCCACTGTCTTCTTCTTCTACTGAATTAAACCTAGTTAAGGGTTTATAATGGTGTTTGGGTATTGACAGCTTTTTTTAATGATTTAGATCTGAGTTTGCTTCCTCTTCTCCATTAGCTTTACTTCTCGTTCTTAAACTTTCTCCATTTCAATCTTTTTCTCTTCGATTTCTTGATTCTTCTTTTACATTTCAATTTACTCATTTTCTCTTCTAGTAATCAAAACATACTCTAGTGTTTACAGTAGATTTAGGGTACTAAAGATCTGGCTTTAATGATTCTGAACTGAGAGGATGCTTCATCTTCTCTTATAGCCTCGAACTTTTTCCATTGCTGTATTTCTCTCTTCTGGCTTCTTCTCCATTTTGGTTTTTACTTACCTACTTCATCTAGGATTTGTGAAATAAAACCTAGTTTAATGTTCAGAACTGCGAATGCTTCTTCTTCAACATTTATTTTTGATTTTCCTTCTTCAACTTCTCCATTTTTATCTTCTCTCTCTATTTTCTTCTTCTCTGTCAGGATTTTGAACTTACCCATTTCCTCTTATGATGAATCAAATATACTTTCAGGTTTGTTTTGGGGTTCAAATGCCTTATTTTGATCATTTTGATCCAAGCTTAATATTCTCTAATAAATTTTTGATGTTCCTTCTGCAAACTTTCCATTCTCTCTCTACTTTGCTCTTCTTTTTTGATTTTTAAGCCTACTTAACTGTATGCAGCATATTTTCAGGATGATTCATCTTCTCAAATGGCGTTGATTTTCTTTTGGTCAATCAAACAGCTTGTTTTGATGCTTCAGTTTTCCTAATTATGCATGCTCTAAGCAGATTTTTTGCCGTTATTTCGCGTTGATTTGTTTTTACTGTATCGGTTTGACATTTTTGTCAAATCTGCACAGTGTTTTTTGCCAAAAAGTTACTGTTTTTCACAGTGGGTTTCCCAACATCTCAAGAAAACTATAATGAACGTAACGTATTCTAAGACTTATATTTGGAATAATTTCTGAAATTATTTTTATTTTTTACTTTTAATGTTTTAAAGAGTTTTCAGAGCCGTAGTTATGGCGTAGCTTTCTAAACCAGTCAATGATTCATGAAAGACCTAATTTTACTGTATGGAAAAAAATGAGAGTGAAGCTTCCATGGTCAGTGCTTGAAATTCCGAGTTAAAGTTCTTCTTCTTCTTCTTCATCATCCTCCTCCTCATCATCTTCTTCTAAAAATCCAGATGCATATGTGGGGCCATGGCTCACAATACAGAAAAGGGCCAGACTCTCTGAAAGGAATCCAACCAACCGCCATGTTAAAGCTGCCTTGCTACTGCTGCGCAAATGGCTGCAAATACAACATCGACCACTCTCGATCAAGGCCGCTCAAAGATTTCAGAACTCTTCAGACCCATTACAAGAGAAAGCACGGGACTAAACCCTTCAGTTGTAGGAAATGCAGCAAACCATTTGCAGTGAAAGGCGACTGGAGAACGCATGAGAAGAACTGCGGGAAAATTTGGTATTGCTCTTGTGGATCTGATTTTAAGCACAAAAGATCGCTGAAAGATCACGTTAGGGCTTTCGGCCATAGCCATGGAGCTGTTGGCCTTGATTGCTTTGAAGAAGAGAACGATCCTGCGTCTGAAGTGGAACAAGATGATTATTACCCTTAAACATAATTAAGTTATACTAGTTTATGTATATTATCTTTCTTCTCTGAGTTTTGAGTTTCTTTCTCTTTTTTTAATGAAACTTCTTAATCTCGTATTAGTAGACTTGTTAATGTTTACTTATAGCATTGATCAAAGTGAGGCCATTTAATCATTTTATCACGTATTGTAACGTCTCTCAGTGCTTCCAATATGATATTGTTCATTTTGAGGTGAAATCCGCACAATTTTGTTTTTAGAGTTAGCCCAAAATGAGTTGTATAAACTATGTATTTTTTACTTTCTCAAGCGATGTGAGATTGTGTAATCCCACTAATAGGGGTTGGACCTATACTTTGGTATATCTTGGTCTTCGCATAACGAACTATCACACATATAGAACACACTTATTAGTCATTAATGGCGAAAACAACAAATTATTAAGAGTTCAATATCATTTGCACAATTACTTTGTTCACTTTGATGTTGGAAAACACGAATATGACATGTTCTGATACCAATCTCTCGTTATAAAGAAGAAAAATTTTAATGAAGAAAGATAGACGAAGAAGGTGATCACAAAAATTCTTCTTCCAATTCACTTGCCGCTTCCCTCTAACTTATTAGTACATGTCATGCCCCAAAGGGAACCCGAGACAGAACGGGAAACGATCTGGCCCAAAAGGACCGAATCGTTCGACCCTCACTTAAATCCAATAAATAGCAGCGGAAGATTTAAAAATTCACATTATAGATCAAGCCCAAAAAAATAAAGGTCCAGAAGTGACAATAATATAATTCAATTTAACAGAGTCGAAAATTTAGCGGAAATAACAAAATATCAAATTAAGGTACAAACCTCACTAAAATATCTCTACTCTAAAATAATTAAATTTGGAGAATCTCCAAATTTTTCTCTTGAGGTGGCAACGAGAATTACTCTGATTATTTCCTGAAAAATATAGTCAAATTTGGGGTGAGTCGACAAAACTCAATAGGGATTTATCTTATATTTAACTTTTGTGTCATATGAATTTCACACGCTTTTCAGTTAATTAAGTTAACAGACTAACAGATAAAAGAGATGCTAATGAGCAATAATTTAAATAACAAAATTAAATAAAGGCGATACTCAGGCGATCGCAAATAGCCAAAAAGACCCTGATCAAGTTTAGGGATTAGCAACCCAAGGACACGGCACATACAGTTGTCCTATTACCTATTTGCACTTTAAGGATTTGAACTCAAGGACATTTGAAAATCTCCTATTATCCAATTCAATAACAGACAAACACATTCCGTACAGGAGAATGCATGAAAATTAATTATAATAAAAATAATCCGATGATTATGAAAATGATTGCATCGTTAAAATCTGAGAGTCGTTTGAAAATAAAAAAAAATGCAAATGTAGTGCATAATAATAACCTCTACCTCGAAATTGGGTCAAACCATACCAAAACCCAATGAATCTCAACAGTATGCAAGTCTGAAAACTTTAAGTATTAGGACCTAATCATAAATAATTTTAAAGATAATTAATATTTAAGAACTAAAATTAATTATTTTAATTTAGTAAAAATGACATTTTTCTACAATCTGGCCCAAAATATAATATGGTTTGACCCACTTTAAGGGTTTGGTTTGGCCCAAGAGATTTGGCCAAAAAGTTTGGTTCAACTGGACTGCTTCTGGAGTTGCAGTCTAGAGCACCCCTGGTCTTCAACCAGGTTATTCCGTTCATGAGCAAGGTTCAGGAGTGTTCTGTCCTTGAACACTCTTGGTCGCACGCGCAGCGACGGCCGAACTGTTGTTGGCTGAAAGCAGGAGTTCCCGATCAGAACTCTCTTTGATTTCCAAAAGAGACTAAAAATTTCAGAATTTAACAAATAATAGTCTACTCCAATTCACAGTATCAACACCAGATTAATCTCAAATTTCAGAAGAGCAAAGGAATCGATGTTGTATACCTTAAAAATCCTTGTGCTATTCAAAGCTTTGAACAACCAAATCTTCAACCTTTGACAAAAATTTATCAATTAGAATTTGTTTCAGGGAGAAACAGAACAGAAATCTAAAAAAAAAAAAAACTCGAACTTACTCGCCAAAATAAGGTCTTTCACCGATTGAGAGATCCGAGAACTCAACATATAGTCGCTCGCCAGAGAGAGTCTTCCAAGTCCTTAGCTACATCAAGAAGAAATTTTCCATCAACAGGATACCGAGGATGAACCAAGAAATCAAACATTTGGGGATAACTTACCTCGGCTCGGATGATTTGCAACCCAAGAGGAACCAGACTCCGTTGCAAGACGACGAAGTGGAAATAATGAAGAGGGAGTCAGAAATTTTGAATTGGAGGGAGTGGGGATAAACTTCCCCTCATCTGTTGCTGATACAGGGGGAGTTCTCCCCTGAATCTCGGCCAGAAATTGGGGAACTCCTCTAAAGGAGTTCAAATAACAATTTTTTTTTCAATTGGGTTGGGCCAAAAGGCTCAGGTATTACATTCCTCCACACTTAAGGAATTTCATCACCGAAATTAAGGACAACTCAATCGTGCCATTGAATAAATGAGGATACTTAGTTATCATTTCTAATTCAATTTCTCTAGTAGCTTCTCTTTCATTATAATTCTTTCATTGCACTTGAACCAACTATATCACCCGATAATGAAGAACTCTTATTTCACAAACGATTATTTTAACAGACTCCTCCTTGAAAGAACATACTCCTAAATAGGCACTTCGATCCAGAAGATCACATGAGATGGGTCAAATATTTACGTCCTCAGCATAGAAACAAGAAAGACTTTATAAACATGACTTAATTGCATAAATAAGTCTTATAGATAATATATCATCAATACTCTTAATAATTCAAAGAACCTAATACGCATTTAAGAACTTACTTACCCATTACAACAAAAATGACCAATACTGCATCACGGTTAATCTTCCAAATTTTGAAGTCATCACCTTGAAACTTTTCAACTGACTCAAAATCATTTACAAATCATTTCATAATTACTTGAACGTTTTCAATTGTTACATGAACTCAAACAGAGCCAAAGTTTACCTGCACTTTGCCCTCAGCTCAACATAGCAATAGTTTGCACTGTCTCTTATAAGAGTCTCATAAGTTTAAATTCCAACAACAATTGAAGAACTTTATCATATTTGAAGTTAAATAGCTCACCATGTCACTCCATAAATTCGAAACTCAAATTATCTCTTTAGGGGGAACTCCAAATCACTCAAGTTTAACTCAGTGGTCAATCTATTTGTAGAGTTAAACTTAATCAAAACACTTAAATCTTGATTACACGTATCACTGAAGGATAAGTAAGATTGAATGATAACCTTCATATTTATTCAACTCAACCAAAACCCATAATAGTCCATTTTCACTGAAAATATAAGAATTGTGTCGAATGATCAATTGTTTGTAACAACTCAACATCACCGTGATCTAATATATTCTCAATAATTGGACTCTAAAACCAATAGTTGTCATACCTTGTTTCTCACACTTTAAAGATAAGAGCGTAACAACTTAGCAGGTTTCAAGTGTTCAATTTCTAACTTGTTAACAATTCAAAATCTAATCACACATTATCCACACTTAATGCCAAATTAGGCCTCTTACTCTAATGTTTCAAAGCTTCAAACATTTCATATTATTTGAATGAATAACAAAATTTAATGTATAACTTATCAATTAAATCTCTTTGCCAAAAATATGAATTATCAGACACTATGAACAAATCAACGACACGTCATAATTCTTTTAGCACTAACTTCCAACATTCATGTTGTCCATCCTATTTCAATTTGTCAATTCTTCTTTAAGCTTATCATTAAGATTCTATATTTCCCAAACATATTGCAGAAATTTAAGAGTTCTTACCAAATTACATACCTCAATTATGGGACCGACCTCAATAGTCAAAAATGCCTTACAATCCTTTGACATTAAATAGAGTATTAAAATTTTGAGGTTAACGACACAAAATTTCAATCACCAGAGTGACCTATCATGATTGTACTCTAGAACAAGTTCATAGCTCTTCACATTGTCCACCTATTGGCACATCATAGTATTTACTTTAAATATTTCAACCTCTAGAATTCAAGAGAATATCGAACTTCATGCTATAAGATAACTCTATTAAGCTTCCAACATAACGAGAATAATCTTAGCTAACTTAACTCATGAGTTAGACTCATCTGTCTTGACTAACAGAGTTTACAATATACTTTCATCTCTCCACTACAACAATCATTTAAATCCAACTATTTATGCATAAACACAATCTTTATATAGTAAACATGCACATACTACCACTAACAATAGTGCAGTAGCCAACTTGAATTTTAGTTCCTCATAATCAACCAACAATTCTCCTTTCCAATCATACATAATGTTTCTTTTCATAAGCCACTCAGCGATACCAATAATAGACGAAATCCTTGCAATTAAATGACATCACAATAATTCAAATTCAGAAAAATCTAACTTTCCGTGATACACTTTAGTGGTTCCAATGATATCATAATAGCAATTTAGATAGAGATCAATGATATTCTGACTCATAATCATTATGCCTAAAAAATTTAACTCATTATCCAAAATTGTATCCAAGCATATGAGCTTACAACTTATGCTCTTTAAAATTTAACAACAAAGCTTTTATACATTCCATAAGCTCATCATGAGTATCTCAATACTCAATCACTTAGGGAAAATTTAACTAAAATAATTCACAAAGACCTGTAAATTCACTTCCCTATACTTATAACCTTAACATGTTAAACCAACGTCAAAATCTCAATCCTAATCATTCATAATGAACTCAAAAAGGTTGATCGCACCTTCATCTCATTAGAAATTTATTAATGATAGTCCAACTTGAAGTCATTTATGACAAAATATATTGATTATTCCAATTGATCAACAAGTGCATCTCTTCATTTTAATAGATCCTTAATATTAATTGCCACTTGATCGAGCTTCAAACACGAAATGAACGAAATTAGAAACAACTACTTCTTTTCCAAATAAACATTGAAACTGACATATTTCTTATAACACACTAAACATGTGGAACTCATTCCACAACAATTTCATTTCATGTAATCAAAGTTTATTCACTTCATCTAAATCATCCAATATGAAGCAATAAAAACTAGAGTATTATTGGGACAAAATAAATGCATAACTCAAGCTCATGATAGGGTGATAACCTTGACAAATCGTCAAGAAGAATGTCAGGACCTAGTCATAATTGGCAAAAACAAAATTATGTTAAGTAACTCACAATTACCGATAACAAGAAACATACCATCATAATGCTCTAGTCTTCCCTGCCACATAAACAGACATTAAATGTGAAAAGAATATCGTGTGAAGCAACAACTTGCTCGCTCACAAATGATAAGTTGCACCATCTGCGTAACAATTAAGTATGAACTTAAACTCACTCAATCAGTCAAAATTTGAGATTATATTTAATCAAACTATAAGAAAACTAAACATTCACTATTTACTTATGTCCCAAAATCTTATGGTATCATATTGCATTAAATGTGAAGCACTTCATCATCAACTTTTAACGCACTTCATCAAAAGTGAAGATTAAATTTCCTTACCATTAATCTTCAAAAAGATTGTCTTGTCAATTCAATTACAGACATTAAATCATCTAACTACATAAACATGTCTCAAAGACTTTCCTTTAACTCATTCTTTCTTTCCATATTTAATTTCATCACTGCATTCCAATCATTTATCATTTTCACTCAAATATTTAATAAAATTTGCTCCAACATTTCAAATAATACCCAAACTTACTATCATAGAACTAAGCTTGTAATCTTATGATAATCTTGGTCATAAAGTGATTCTCAACCATACAACTTCATCAGTCGTAATCTAGGAGTTTAATATAATATTGTCATCTCCACAACTAAGCTTTATATTCCAAAAATTGAAAGTTCTCTTTAACCTAAAATTAAGATTCATCTTTATATCATATCACGCATTGATCATTATCTCAATTTCTATCAACCTCACACCCTCAATTAGTGATAAATTCTCACATATTTTCAATCATTACCTCAAAATAAATCATAATAAGACAAATCATGTGCTCCACGGACATAATAATGGTTTTCAAATTCTTTACTATCAATTAAGCGTTTCAATATAAACTTCAACCAAATAAATTTTTAGCTGTAGTCGTTCCTCAAGAATACCCACTTGAACGACTCCAGATCTCAGACCAAATATTTCCAACAACTTATGCTGAATTTTGAAACAAATGTCGAAATGCTACAAATAAAATATATTTAGAATCTTCCTTTAGTAATTTTTGAACTAAAGTCTACAGTTGAATGCTCCAACTTTGACTAACGATTTCCAAATAGGACGGAATAAACATTGAACTTTTGAAGGAAATTAACACTTTGGATTTCCATCTAAAATGAGTTTCTTAAGTTCAAATTTCACAGGCCCACACTTATAATCCAGAAGAGTTCACATACTCATATATTTCAAAAAATTGTTCCTAATCATTTACAAAGCGTATTCCTTATCATTTCTAACTAATCCGATCCACTCTAAATCACTTTTTTCCGATTAGAGAAATACTTTCATCCACCAACGGATAACCTCGAGATATTTTTCTAGCTGTATCTGAACGCAAATCGACTTTTATAATTTGTCCTAAAGTACTATAATTTCATTTCCTTTATAACACTATCTCTTTTATTAATGTCACTTCTTCAGGATGTCAACCATGCTCTGATACCAAAAATTCTGTCACGCCCCAAAGGGAACCCGAGACAGAACGGGGAACGATCTGGCCCAAAATGACTGAATCGTCTGACCCCCACTTAAATCCAATAAATAGCAGCGGAAGATTTAAAAATTCACATTATAGATCAGGCCCAAAAAAAATAAAGGTCCAGAAGTGACAATAATATAATTCAATTTAACAGAGTCCAAAATTTAGTGGAAATATCAAAGACCAAATTAAGTTACAAACCTCACTAAAATATCTCTAGTCTAAAATAATTAAATTTGGGGAAACTCCAAATTTTTTTCTTGAGGTGGCAACGAGAATTACTCTGATTATTTCCTGAAAAATATAGTCAAATTTGGGGTGAGTCTACAAAACTCAGTAGGGATTTATCTTATATTTAACTTTTGTGTCATATGAATTTAACACGCTTTTCAGTTAATTAAGTTAATAGGCTATAAAAAAGATGCTAATGAGCAATAATTTAAATAAAAAAAAATTAAATAAAGGCGATACTCAAGCGATCGCAAATAGCCAGAAAGACCATGATCAGGTTTAGGGATTTGCAACTCAAGGACACGGCACATACAGCTGTCTTATTACATATTTACACTTTAGGGATTCGAACCCAAGGACATTTGAAAATCTCCTATTATCCAATTCAATAACAAACAAACACATTCCACACGGGAGAATGTGTGAAAATTAATTATAATAAAAATAATCCGACGATTATGAAAACGATTGCATCGTTAAAATCTGAGAGTCGTCTCAAAATAAAAAAAATGCAAATGTAGTGCATAATAATAACCCCTACCTCGAAATTGAGTCTAACCATACCAAAGCCCAATGAAACTCAACAGTAGGCAAATCCGACAACTTTAAATATTGGAACCTAATCATAAATAATTTTAAAGATAATTAACATTTAAGAACTAAAATTAATTATTTTAATTTAGTGAAGATGACATTTTTCTGCCCAAAATATAATCTAGTTTGACCCACTGTAAGGGTTTGATTTGGCCAAAAGATTGGTTCTACTGAACCGCTTTTGAAGTTGTAGTACAGAACACCCCTGGATAATTTGACACATGAACTTTTTAAATACACGACTCAGACGTACAGAATTGCACAAGTACATGGACTAAATGTTTGAAAAGAGACTAGTAGTGCTTTAATAGTTCGATGGGTAGTTCTAGAACTTTGATACTTAAATAAGTGTTGCAATGTTAAATGAAAACCATCTATCACTATGATTATCAATGCATGGCCTTGTTCATACCCAAAATTGGAGAGTCCCAGAAAGTTTCTTGCCCAATCTCTGACTGTCTCCCTCTCTCTTAACTCTGTGTTGGAGAAAAGGATCTGAACATTCACATGGCTCTGGCAAACAGACACTATCGCCCTCAGATTTCGATCAAACATCTTTGTGAGCCTCCATATCTACAACAGTGGCGTCCTTGGAAATGGACTCATAATTTTAATCAATCTTAATGGGTTAATCACCCATATTAGCAGATTTTGGAGGATGAATTCTTGTAATTGTTAATGCAAGTCTATGACTAAATCAAAGATCAAACAATTCTCCAAGCAGCTAAAATATTTCGACCAACTCTCATCCAGAGATTGAAGAAATATCAGCCAAACTCTTCCTTCAAAAATTTTGTATACAATCCATAATACAACTTACAGACATTGAAGGAGATAAATGAATAAGCCTCCCTCCATCTTCACCCAAAAAGCACAACCTAATACGACCCAACAGTTTTAAAAGACTCGTGAACATGCCTCAACATATCTTGGTCTTTCTTCCATTCTGGTGTCGGAGCGTTGACAAAATGGGCGTAAAGCTTATTCTTAGCACAAGTTACAGAAATCAAGCTATGCGCTGCAACACCATCGATCTCGTACACATAATAAATCTGCCCTTTATCGTCTTTCCTCTCTTCCGACGATACGCTGTCGGCGCTGGCTATCAGATCTTGTAGATCAACGTCTGATAAGGCCAAGTTGTTCAAAATCACGTCTTTTGGGGCTAGCTGACGAAACCCAGAAAGGAAGGTAAGGTATTCTTTCTCCGATCTCTTTTTGGGGTTGTAGAATTCGCTGTCAGTTCCGTTTGTACCTGGTAAAAAACGGCGAAAACAGAGCAAGTGAGAGAGTATGTAAAGATCAAAAGCTTAATTTTTAGGGGGAAATTTGAGGGTTTTTCGTGTCAATAGTATACCTTTCTCGACCTTCGAAACCAGACGCTCTTTCCACCCGTCGGGGACGTCATAGACATACTCGGCGGAATCTTGCTTGTTGGAGTTGCCGCCGTAGCCACCGTAGTTGGCGGCGCTGGCAGCAGTGCCGTAGTAAATGCGGAAGGGAGAGGGGGCCTGCGTCTCAGCTAATGAGATCGGAGAAGCTGTTAGAATTGCAGTGGCGGAAGCCAGGGCTGCGGCGGTGGCAGTTAAGGAGCAAAGAAGGGGAGGCTTAGAGGGGAAGACAGGGAGATGGAGCTTCGGTGAAGCTTGAGATTGAGACGTTCTCGAGGGCGGTGCAGAAGAAGTAGTGGGGGCGGAAGCTGAGGAGGAGACGAGGGATAAGGGAGCGAAGGTCGTCGCCATTGTTATTGGATTTGGCGAGCTTGCTGTTTCTGTTTTTCTTGGCCGCAGATTTCTCCTATCCACTACCTAGGACGCTCATTTATGTAGACACTCTTCTTCTTATGATGTTTATTAAACAATCTTGACGCAGTAAAATGAACGCTCGAATTATCAGGTGGCAGTCAAGTCAAAGTATAAATTGTCCCAAGATATCGTCTCTAATGGGCAAAAACTACAGCAAAGGTTTTGATTGACCCAAGGAAGATCAACGATGCTTGAGATGAACCATCCTGAAAATAAACCACGTAGAGGGTAAAATAGGCTTAGCCTGTGAAACCCGAGAATTTTCGAGAAAGTAAATTTTACGTGTAAATTTTTCGCATTTTAAATCGGTGATGACGTTAAACAATTGACGCGAATTATTGTGTAATGACACGTGTGAGATTTTGATCAATTGGTTGAATCAGTGGAATTGAAAATTCCCGAATGGAAAATCAATTCAAGAAATGGAATTGAAGAACTAAACTAGACTTATAATGTTGTCAGACGATAATCGGAATAATTCGGAATTTAGAAGAAGTAATGAAATATATATTATATATGTATTTGGTTATTAATGGAATTAGAATGAGGAAAAAAAAATTGGATTAAATAATGGAAGTTTATATTAAATGAATTAGTGGATGAATTGTGGGAGTTAAATGAAATTAAGGAAAGTTGTGTGATTAAAATAAAAAGAGAAGAAAAGGTGGGAGAAGAAAATCTTGGCGGCAAGTGCAAGGAATTAAGAGCGAAGAAGATAATGGAATAAATTAAAGAAATGGGAAAAGAGAGAGAGAAGCAGTGCGCAGAAATGAAGAATAAAAGAACAAAAAAAAAGGAATAAAGAAGGGAGGAAGAAGCAGTTTTACGAAAAAGGGAAATAGGGTTTCCATTGTTGGCCCCTGCTTCTTTCGGTCAAGAGAGACAGTTTGCGAGAGAGGGAGAGAGAGACGCCAGCCGCCAGAGGTGATTCGCGGGAGAGAAGAGGTGAGCGAGGGAGGCGGATTCCGAGCAAGAGTTGGACAAATCCAGCAACGAGTGGTCCAGCATTGTCGAACACGCTGGTGAGTCGTTCGACCGAGAGCATTCCGACGAGCAGAACGAGACCGCGACACTGAGGAGGCTCCATTTCGCCGTTCCTCTGATTTTTGGTAAGGAAATGTTGAATGCTATGCTGTGATTTTCTTTTTGTTTGCGTTCTACTCGGATTCTGTTGATTTCAGTGTGGGTGTTCTACCGAATGGGATTTCTGTTTCGATTTCCTCACTGTTTTGGATAGAAATGCCGATAGTTCAGTTTGAATCTGCTGATATGTTGGATTTGTATGATTGTTGTGTTTAAATTCATGTCTCTGTTTGTTTGCGGTCCACTGATGAGGTTTCGGTGTGGTTTTTTGGTTCTGTTTTGGACCTGTCGTAAGTCATTGTGAGGAATATTACTAT
Source organism: Begonia loranthoides (assembly GCA_022433065.1). Taxonomy (NCBI): domain Eukaryota; kingdom Viridiplantae; phylum Streptophyta; class Magnoliopsida; order Cucurbitales; family Begoniaceae; genus Begonia; species Begonia loranthoides. The sequence continues at coordinate 2,062,700 of CM039472.1, read as the reverse complement.
GTTGAAAATGATTTCGTTTTGTTGGTTGACTTGCCTCGTCCATTTTGCCGAGTACATAGCTATTGCTGCCGTTTTGATGAAACCAGGTTCTGTTATGCGTTTTTGTTCACTGTTAATGGATACTGTGAAAGAAATGTTGTGAACTGAGGGGAAAAGTTTGGAGATTATTATTTTGTTGGTCCTGTTGGGTGAGTTTGAATTAGTGAACGCTGATTTGTAGTCTTATAGCAATGGGAAAAATGATATTCAAGATGGTTTGTCAGGATTGGTTCTATTTTCTTATACAGAGAGCCTTTATGGACGTAAAGTCATGATTGCTATGTGGACATGGAAAATGAAAAGGATAGGCTTTTGGTTCTGTCTTATATTGTTCTATTAGTGGGTACCATGTTTAAGTTGATGAGTGAAATGATAACAGGCGTTAAGCTTACTCCTGATGTAGGATCTTTTAAATTATTCTTGAAGAATTATTTATGAGAATCTTCATGTTTGATATGTTTTAGGCTCGGACGAGCTTGTGGATTTCGAGCTGGTACCCGAGGTTGTCACTCCTTTGTATACGAGGAAGGATTGCAAACCAGGTAGGGGCTTTATACTTAGTTGCTTGCATCGCATTGCATAGTTTTTAAAATAAAACCCTATTTTGTGGAATACCACACATGAAAAACCTGATGGGGACTGTTCGACAGCACGTCAGCTTTTTATATTATGTATGTACGAAAGTTTTACACGTTTATTTTCGTGCATCTGATTTCATTGTGTGATATACTGGATATTATTACGGGATTGATAGATCCTCTTGGCACTTTGAACGGTCCGGGCGTCAAAGTATCAGGAGGCTATCCCCGGTACATCTCCTGCTGCGTGGAGATGGTTTGTTTGCGCGCTGTGTGAAAAAAAAAAAACCTGATCAGGGAATACCACAGGTGTGTCGTTGACGGAATTTGCTCATGACACCCTGGAATCACGGGTGTGTCGTTGACGGAATTTGCTCATGACACCCCGGAAGACGGGTCGGGTCTACGGACCGCCGTCATTTTTCTTCCTCCTGACTCATGAGGTGTTGCTTGCGCTAAAGGCCGCCTTTCTGTGTATTTGTTCGGAGGAATCCATGAGTGACCCTCCTTTTTCACGGACTACGATTTCCGGTATAAAACACGACGAGAGTATTTTAACATATAGTTGTCTGTGTATACAACCATGTTTTATTATAAATCTCGTCGGAGGCTTTGGGCCTAATTCCTTGAGACAAAAAGGATTTAAATGTTTTATTAAAATGAGCACGTTTTCCCGAAACTCATGGTTTTCAAGAAAAGGTAAAACAAGTTTTACATATGCGTAGTATTTAGTATAAATTCCATACTGAGCTAGTCACTCACCCCAATCGACTTATTTTTCCCAGGTTAGAGTTTTGGTTGAAGGTTCTGTTCTACTTACTTTATTTCATTTCCTTAACTGAACTTTATTTCCTGGTAAGCCACCTTGGATGATTGTAAAAATACTTAACTTGGTTATTGGATTTTTTTTTGGATTGTATGCACAGTATTTATTTGGACTCTTAAGTTTATTATTTTTACAATATTAAATGTTCTCGCAATCACTAAATGGACCGTGGCCTATCACATGTGGGTCACGGCTGGGTATTTATACAAGTCTTCCGCAACAATTTAACTAGCCTTGGGCTGGGCGACCGGGTCTTCTATGAAGACCGGGTCGTTTGGCCCGGCGTTTCTGTCCGGCCCCCTTCTAGGTCGTGACATAGACTCAGCGTAGGTAGGTTAAAAATAAAAAATAAAAAATAATAATAATAATAAATCAATCCTCTTACTTTGTGATCAATAACAAGTCAAATACTAAGTTATTTTTTATAATAAATTAACTATTGAATTATAAAAAAAAAATCACCGTTAACATTATTGTCAGTTTGTCGTTAAACACTTTGATTTTGATTTGCGGCAGTTTGACCACGACCGTGACATATTAATAAGATGAAGATTCGTTTCTTTCATTTAGTGCGACGGTGAATTTTTGTATATTGATAATTCTCTTTATTTTCAACAGTTTTGGACGTTTGAGGACTCGTTTTCCATCTTCTTTTTGCTATGCACAGGTAGGAAACATCTGTTTTGTCATTCGGGGCTTATCAGAGCAGATTCGAGCATGAAAAAGTGCAGAGTTTCACTGTTTTGAATTGTGTATGGGAAATTGGAGAACTTAGAAGCGTTTTTAGGCCTTCGAAAGCATTTTTTGGCAGCTTGTTAGGGCATAGATCTCGAAAAGTTATGCGAAATCAAAAAAAATTGTCCAAATCGGTCGACTAAGCACAAAGTTATCCCCTTCCAAAGTTTTCGAGTAAACGATTTCATTTTTTTCCTGCTCGAATTTGCTCTGATATGCACCGAATGACAAAATTGATATCTCCTACCTGTGCATCGCGAAAAAACGATAGGAAATGAATCATCAAGTGACTAAAACCATTGAAAATTGAGAGAATTATTGATATACAAAGATTCACCGTTGCATTAGGCGAAAGCAACGAATTTCTTTCTTGTCAATCCGCTGCAGATCATGGTCAATCCGCGATGGATTGTCGTCAAGCAGTCGGAGATCATCGTCAAGCGGCCACGGATCGTGTTCATTAACAACAAACGTCACAGTAATATTTACGGTGATATTTTTTTTTTAGTTCAGTGATTAATTTATTAGCGAAAAAAAATATGGTGATATTTTTTTTTTAGTTCAGTGATTAATTTATTAGCGAAAAAAAATATAATAATTGGTTTGTGATTGAGAATAAAATAAGATGGTTGTCATTTTCTCTAATAAAAAAAAAGAGGAAGAACAAAATAGAGAGAGAATAGATAGAATGGGAAGTCTTGAGGAAGGAAAATGAAAAAACGATTTAAGTTTTCAGATGAGTTGTTTATATGCAGAAGAAGAGCCATACTTCTGATTCCTCTGCCGTCGCCCTTCCTCAGGTGGTGGTGGATTGGATTTCCAGTTTGGAGATCAACATTAAATAAAATAAGGTGAAGCTTAGTTAAATAAAAGTTAACGAAGCATGTTTCCTTTTTTCAAAACAAATTTCAACGTCAGTCATTCTAAGAACATTAAACATCGACCTATCAAGTGGTTTTAATAATGGACGTTTGTTGTCCATCGTACTCTGCTGAGCATCCAATGCTCTGTTTTTCTGGAGAACAGAGCATTGCCTGCAGATATCAATTAATTTAGACTTGAAATGAAGAATCGGAATGGCCCAGATCAGAAATAACAAAGAAAATCCGTGTATTAATGTATCTATAGATGCGATTATACAATAATTTTAAACTCAAAAAGGAAAAACGAAGATCAATAACAAATGAACAATCTCGATCAAACTCTCTTTTATTTCATCTTTACTAACTAAATAAATTCACTCCAATACCATGTGCATATATAGGTAGATTCGAGCTCAAGTGATAAGAACACGACAAGATTCACGAGTATATTCGAACAATCTCTGCAGATCAAACCGTCTAATGTTTCAAAACAGCGGACAGAGAAAGGAAGACAGACGCGCAGATCAAAGCGCAGGACGTCGCGGTGGACAAGGTGGACGTTCCGCTGTCTGGCGACGGCGCTGGAGCTTCCTGCGCCAAAACTGCGGTGGATAATAGAGCGAAGATGGCGAAAAACACCACAGACAAAGCCTTGGACGCCATTTGAAGCTGAAGAAAGTTCTGAAAAATGAAGGAAAAAACAAGAAGCAGAGAGGAGATGCGTCGAGCTGAGATCTTGAATTCAAATATTGAGCGACTCCTATTTATAGGAGCGAGGATCGTGAAGTGGGCCCCGGTGAAAACGTGGACAGCTGGCGAATTACTGTTGGCCACGTTGAACGGAAAAAAAGAGGAGAATATTCAATAAGGCGGTCGATAATGATATTTTCCATTTTTCACACCTTCGTGGCTTCGTTTGCATTTCCTTGAAATTTTGGGAATGACGTGGAATTTTGACAACCGTTGGATTAAAGCAATGTTGGTGAGGGAGACTTTGCCTTACAGCTTGGGCTTTCGCTTGGTAACCTAACAAACCACAGTGCTTGTCTGTCACTCTCTCGTTTTTTTTACCTAAAAAAATCCATATTTTTTAGAATTTAATTTTTAAAAGGATAGTTAACAATATAAACCCTAAACTAATGGCAATCCGAATCTTAAAATAATTTTGCAAATAACTAAAATCACAAATTATGAAAAATGAATAAGGCAAATCTCGCTGTCACGTTTTCTATTAAAAATTTAAAAAAAAATTTCGTAGCGAATAGGTTGTCTAGAAAGCAGCAGATTGTAGTATTTGGTGCGGAAAGTAAGCGTTATTCCAATAACTTGCTTTAACGGACCAATTAAGATATTAGTTGTGCTTGACATTGAGGTTGTGTTTTACGTTAGGGTCATGCTTCGTCTTCAAGTTATGCTGAGAAAACTAAAATTTCACAACAAAAGACAAGTATCCGTTGCAAAAAATATCATTGTCGATGAGGAAACTAACCTTCTACAACGAAAGACATGTTTCCGCTGCAAAAAATATCCTTACTGCTGCAGATATTTGGAATATTATTTTTAACAAAAAACGAAGAACGCAGATTTCTGCTATGAAAAATATTCTTTCTGTAGCAGATACTTAGTAAATTATTTTTTAAAAAATTAAATTTTTAATGATAAACGTGACAACAAAGTTTGCCTTTTTTATTTCCTATAGTTTGAGACTTTAGTTATTCTCAAAATTACTTTTAAGTCTTGTCTTGTGGCTGATAATAGTTCATAGTTTGTTTTGTTAAATTTTTTTAATTAAATAATAAATTATTGGTTATTTTTCTCTAAAATAGGTAGGTCATTTTCAATTTGGGCCTCCAGGACCCGTTCAAATATTGGGCTTTGATTTGGGCCTTAAGGAAAACCCAGTTGTAGTCCTAAGCAAGTACATTAATTACATCTTGCTAATCGAAGATACTTTGTAAATAGCCATAAATTTTCACCTCCTATTCGTCCAGCTCCTCCCATCCGGAATAATCGAGATCCAATTGATCGTCTGAACAAAAACTCTCTTCCCCCACCTGGTTTAACCTAATTTGTCGTCAATCATCACTCTCAATTATAGCCAATCACCAGAGAAAATAAATTGATTGCAGCTAATTATAGCTCTGGCATAAATGGAAATCAAGCGGGATTTGGAGGACAGAATGTTTCAGCTGTACCTTTCTAAATAACGGTTTCGATTCATATCCTATAAATCACACTCGATCTTCCTCAGGCTGCAGATATTCTCAATCAACAGAGGCGTCTTCCGGTGAAATTTATCGCATTCTTTTCATCCGCCATGGAAATGAAGAACGTCGCTTGCGCTCTGCTGTTCGCCGCCGCCTCCATCAGCGCTGTCGCTGCTCAGGACTCTCCGGCTCCAGCTCCAGGACCAAGCAGCGGCGCCTCCGGCAGTCTCCCCGTCATCGGCTCCATCGTCGGTGCCTCCGTCGTCTCTTTCGTCGCCTACTTCTTGCATTAATCCAATGGAGATGGAGAGAGAGAAGGATAATGGAGTAGTTGATTTCGTTTCTTTTTGCTGTTTCTCTATCTGCTTGTAATCGGACGCGTTTGGCGTTTCAATTTGGAATCTTTGAATAAATTAAAAGTTATTTTATGTAACGCATATTTTCGAATGTAAATGCATTTACCCTTTTACCCCCAATATTTGTTGCTAATCACACAACATTTGAATGTCAAGGTAAGCCCAAACGTCACATGTTCAAATGGTATAAGGTTATATTTGTATCATAATTCATTGTCTCCGCTCAACTATCGGGGTGCCATATACATTTAGGCATTTACATGCGCAAAATAAAATAACGGCAAAGTTGTTGGCAGCCTTATCAAATAAGTTTCCACCTGCACGAAAAGCGCAATGATCGGATCATTGTCTCATAGAAAGACTAGATGAAATAGACATATCTATTAAGATGCACTCTCTTAAGTGATACGAGATTATACACTTCCACTAATATGAAATAGATATTTACTCGGGTCATCCTTATTTTTGTCAGGCAAGTTGCTATTTTTTTAGACATGTTAAAGTAATGACAAATGATTAAGCATTCTAGAACTATAATTTTTACTTCAAAAATGTTACGTAACTTCGTTGACTAGACCGACATAATAAACTAGGAGATTCATGTTGGGAGTAATATGCCCAACAAGCAAATGTAATAGAACAATTTTGTAATATATGAATAAATTTGTGTTGATTGATATTATGTTTTATAAAATTCATAGAAAATTCTTTGGTTATTTATGCTAACTTTATATTAACATATATATTGTATATATGTGGGATAAAATATAAAGAGTAATAACCAAAATATGTCAATGACTTACATTTGAAGTATGGAATCTTCAAATAGTACATAGTCATAAACATAGTTTATCTCATTAAGAATGTATAGTCATATCCCGACTATATATGTAGTGACATAAGATAAATATGTTTTATATAATATGATTATATAAGACTGGACCAGATAAAATTATATTGTTCTAATAATTTCTGTTAAATATAGAACAATTAATTTTATCATAATGATTGTCATATGTGTATGATCTTAATTCATTGTATTTAATAAACTCCTATTTTATTTTAATTTATTCTTTGATTTACTCGGTAAAGTTTTGTACAAGTTACGATTCGTATACCTTGTATATTGGGAGTAAATTAAAATGAATAGTTGAAAATGTTAATATCGATACAATGAAATCCATTTCTATAGATTCCCTTGTTTGTTAGTTCAAGGATCGAATAATTAGCGCGCAATTCATAATCGTTATGAATTAATAATTCAATTAAGAACTAATGGTAGTCAAGGAAAAAGAAGCAATATGAAAGGTTAACAGATTATAAACCTAGCTCTATTGTGAATCTAAATAGATGGTTAATACATATGTAATGACTATATCAATGGACATTACTTTAAGTAAAAATACTCTATAGTTTTGAGAGTGCAACTCTAAGTATTTAGTGGAATTACTTTAGAGTTAATAATTATGTTAATTAATATAAAGAGTTTATATTAGTTAACAAAATATTATTGGAGCTTAAAACTATAGGTCCATCGGTCCCTCTGTCACCTTCTATCATTATTCGAATAATAGAAAAATGAACAAATAAGATTAAATAATTAATTATGAATTAGTTATTTAATACATTCAATAATAAGTTATTTTTTCATTAGATTAAATAATTGAATTATTGATTATTCAATTAATTAAGACAAAATGACAAAAGTTGTCAAAATTAATATATTTGTTATGTTTCATTAAATGAAACAATTGAATTATTGATTATTCAATAAAGTAACAAATATAAAATAACTTTTAAAAATAGTTTTTAAAATAGATTTTGTCAAATTTGAATTAATGTCAAATTTGATTTAATGTCATTACCTTTTATTTTCCATAACATTTTTGTTATAAATGTGTTATAACTTAAATGTGCCAAGTGTTGAAATATGGTGAAAAGACTTTTGATTTTCGTAACATTTTTATAAATGTAATAAGGATTTATAGGGTTTTTCTCTAAATGCCATAATGGCCATTATGGAGAAATACCACTATAAATAGAGGTCAAATTTCATTAGCAAAAGAGTTTTTCAGTTTTTGAAATCTTTAAGTTAAATAAATCCATTTTGAGAGAACATTTTGTGTCTTCCGTGTTGACTTTAGAAAAGTGTTTTCTAAATCCAAATAGATCGTCTCATGTGTTGAGAATACGATCTATCATAAATTGAGTGTTATCTTGTTTCGTTCATCACGCCAACACGTGCTTATTCGAGGTGAGGAGGATTGACAGAGAAGATTGAAGGTTGATGTAGTACTCGTGTGAAGTAAGCTACAAAGGTAACATTATTTATCTTTTATATTAGATCTAAATATTATTATTAATATATTATAACAACGATCCGATTTTATGTTTATGATAAAATTGTTTTTTCATGATACATAGGTTACAGACGTTACCATTATTGTGAACATCGATAATTCTGCCGTGCGAGGGAACCTAAAAACCAACAATTCATTTTTGTCAAAACATGTTATTGTGTTTTTAAGAAAGATGAGAAAAAGACATGAAACAAGTTATTTTAGTTATGATTGATTTAAGTTAAAAACTAACTCATTAAAGATATACATCTCGAGCATGTAGTATATATTTGTATTGCTTTTACGTCCGTGCGATTTTGATATTGTGCAATATGTTTCTATTGTCAACATAGCACTGTGTATCCTATAGAAAACATTAAAGATAATGTTATGTGCGCGCTTAACTTGATTAAGCTAACTTTAAATATACGACAAAAGGTTGATGATACATGATAAAGGTTACTTTAAATATGTGATAAAGGTTTATTTATTAGAAATAAAAAGATAATCGAAAAAAGAAAATACAGATGTGAAAAACTAGATTTACGTAGAAAAATATTTTACGAAGAAAAATCATGACAGATAATAATATCACTATGAAGATCAAAATACAATCACGAATTTTGCAACTCGAACTTAAATAAATTTACAGATAAAACAAGACGTTAAATAAAATATACAATATAAGCTTACTGTCTAGACTCAATAGAATTCGAGTAACGCTGAACTCTAACACAGTTAAACCTGCTATTTTATTTTGCCAATCTATTTTTATTAGCAATAATTTTGAGTAATGATTTTATATTAATATTTTAATTTTCGGAGAAACTTTCAATATTTTCTATTCGATAGATGAAAAAATCAACCCTTTATTTATTCGCTACTCTTTAATGTTCGTGCACCGTCGATTTTTTTATGCCAACCAAATTCATATCGATGGATCTCGTCCGTCCGATCTTTACCTATTGACTTTCACTCCAAAGTTACATCAAACGATCGAAGACTTGGTCAACCATTGGACCCAAAATCCATCATCGAACAGCCGCGTCCCATGCATTAATATTAAAATAATGTGACCTCTAAATAGCAATTGTGCATTAAATAATTTTCATCATTTTCTTTAATTTCTTCAAATATTTTTCTTTATATTTTAAATATAAATTGTTATATATTAATAATAAATAATATATTATTTAATAATAAATACATATGATATTACGTATGGACGTTATTATAAATAATTAAAATAATATATTAATAATAAATAAATGTCATACAACTTTGGTGTTTATTATTATTATAATGTATGATATGATTTCTACTTAATGTATTTATTTATAGAAACTAATTGATTTGGGCGTTTCCCTTACTACATGTTTCACGTCATAGTGATGTTTTTCTTTGTGCACCAAAATAAATAAAAAAGGAAATTAACAAAATAAGTACTGAACTATGAAATCTATGATAAAACAAACACTAACTAATTTTTACTAACATATAAAATATTATGAAAAATAAACGAATCAAACATCGCTGTTATGTACTTATGTTTTATGTACAGAGAAGCGAAAAAAATCATTTCTTGCAGCAGATACTTGTCTTTTTATACAAAAAAATATCTTTTTCGCAACAAATATTAGTCTTTCACAGTGAAAAAACATGTCTTTTAATATTTGGAATAAGACTTAATTTGTGCAAGGAAAAATGAGTTTCTAGACGATACTCGCATTGCACTGCAGAAAGAAAGTGTTTGAAATAAAACCTATTTTTTGTTGTATTGCAAAAAATACTCTTTTTTTTATTACGAAAAATACATTAAATTTTTAACAAAAAATGTAACAATGATATTTGAGTTATTTATTTTTTATAATTTAATATTTTATTTATTAACGAAAATTATTTATGGGTTGATTTATTTGGTTAATTTTTGAAAAACAAGAATAGTCCAACGGCGCGTCGAGGACAACAACCTAAAAACCAAATGGGACGACAATAAAGAAGAGCCATTTGAGAACCAATGGGATACGAGCGAAAAAGCGAAAGCGAAAGTGCGTCGAACGCCCGCGGTCAGATAAGGCGGTTCAATCCACAATCCCCGAAATGCCCCTAAGTCTCCATCATTCCCAAGTGGGCTTACTATTTTTTGTTAATCAAACACTAAATTCCTATTCTGCCCTTCCCCCACTTCCGACCTACTTTTCCTTACAAAATTCTTAATTATCTTGTCGGTTAAAATATTTATTTATTTTTTCATTTGTTGGGTCAATAATTAATTTTTTTGCCTATTTTTTTTATGTGGGTTATAATTATCTTGGGTTATGGACAAATATATTATTGTTTAAACATTATATTAAAAATTATGTATAGTGACTTTATTCTAAAATAATTGAATTATGTGACAAATATTATATGTTAATTACAAAGTTTAGTGCTTTCTTAATTAAGCTTAAATAGAGGATGGCCGTACCGCATAATTTCTCAATAAAGACGGAAGAACACGTCAGAGGAAGGAACGACGGAGGTGTAAAGACGGAAAAGTCCGAAGGGTAGTTTAGTAAAAATGAAAGAGAAATGTTTGATACGCGTCCTTGTGAAGCCCATATTATATCCCCCATTACCGACCTTTCGATCCATTCATATCTCCTCCATTTCTCCTCACGTTTCTTCGCCCCAAGCTCAACCATCTTCTTCTGCCTCCTTCCCTGGCCCTGACGATAGATTGGATTTCTTTGTTTCGTGTTTCGACGCTTGTGATTCGGAGAGATGGCTCAGAGGACCGAGAAGGAAGAGACGGAGTTCAAAGTGCCGGAGACTATCAGCCTCTGCGTCAATAACTGCGGTCTGACAGGTAATCCGGCGACGAATAACATGTGCAAGAAGTGCTTCAACGCTACGGCGGCCTCCACGACGGCTGTTGCCTCGGCACCTTCTCATAAATTTACCGGTGAGAAAAGCCCCAGATCTCTCGCTTCTCGCTCCCCTCATCGATCCGATTCTCCAGGATCAGGAGACGTTAGCAGGAATGAGACGACGGATCTTCCAAAACCGGAGGAATCTGCGAGGAGAGAGGTGAACAGGTGCACCGGGTGCCGGAAAAGAGTCGGGTTGACCGGGTTCCGATGCCGGTGCGGTGACCTGTTCTGCTCGGAACACCGGTACTCCGATCGACACGACTGCAGCTACGATTACAAGGCGGCCGGTCGAGAGACGATCGCCAGGGAAAATCCGGTGGTCAGGGCGGCGAAGATCGTGAGAGTTTGAAACATCAGCGGTAAAAATCTGTATTCTCAAAATATGTGTCCGAGAAAAGAAACCTCCCATGGAATCGGGGACTCAGATCCGGTCCCCTCGCAATCTCTTTCTCAGAGAGTTCAACTTTGTCATAGACAGGGAGAGAAATGAATCCATAGCTATCGAAGAACGAAGAACCATGTACCGTTTTCCCTTTAAATTTGATTTGATGTGTTTGCTGGAAATGAAAATTCTTATCGTGTTCAAGGGCATGCCGTCGTAAATTTGATCAAATTTTCTTTGATAATCGTCAATTCATTGATTATCGGCATCTTGGAAACGCCGACTAGAAGTGCAAGTGCAGTGGGGCCCATCTCCCATCCCGCCCAGCACGAACAACCTATTCATTTTCTCGCGACTCGCGAGATATTCGAGATGGCCGATGCCGAGTATTTGGGCGAACATCATTTTTCAGGTTTCAATATCTTATAAATATTAAAATAAAATACCTATCCAATTATATTATGCCACGTACGCCCACAAACTGTACTGCGGAAAGCCATGGGAAAGTAGTCGTGAGGGTGACGTTTGCATAGTTTAGTAGTATAATGTGATCCGACGGCTCTGATTGAGTTCGGGGTGGGTAGGGAGGGTCCACAGCTTTGTTCTCTGACCTTTAAGTGGGATGAAAAGCTGTCAGAAATCAGAATAATAAGTGGGCCCAGTGACTTCTACTGTGGCTAATTTTCCTTTAATCAACTTTAATTAAGCAGTAACTATTACTGTATTGGGGTAACCTCGTAATTAATTAACTTATTACTCGTTATCTTTTAATTACACATCTTTTCCACAATTTGGACTTAATAATTCTAACTTCAAAAGGCAATTTATGTTAAATTATAAAGAACATTTTTAGAGAATGATTTCGCGAGAAGTTCGTCGATTTTTCTTCAAACAGAGAAATCGAGAATCTCGACTCAGAGAAATCTAGGGGTATAATGATTGATGATGAGAAACGAACTCGTCAAATCTAAAAACGAGGGAGAAATTGTGGTCGGGATAGTTTGCAAAAATCATTTATTTTTTCGTGTAAATTGACAAGCCTGTCGAAATCTCTGCCTCAAGCCTCTAAATTTCTCTAGTTTAAAGAAAAATCAACGAGCCTCTCATGAAATCAGCTTCTAAAATTTCTCCGAAAAATTTACCCTTTCGAATCTCCTCACCAAAATCGTAGTTGTCTCTAGAAGTTGCTTGCCAAATAATATAGAAAATGAAAACTCTAAAAGACAAAAGTTTAGGAATCTATTTGACTAAAACAAAAGCTTAAGAACCTAAGTTTAATGGTCAATTCATATTTTACCATTAATTTAAAATGATTTAAAAATAATAACATAAATTTAATATACGAATTAGGAATGAAATGATATTTATGGGTAAAAATAAAGAACACATGTATTAAATAAATGTATTTATTAATAAAAAAAAAACACACATTGCTTTAAAGGTAAATAGTGGTTGGGCTACAAATTAACAATTCTTTTAGGGAGAACAGGTACTTGGTGGTTTTAATTGATTAAATGGGTGATTAATGATTAATTAACCTAATTTTGTAACCGCTAATCAACATAAATAATCAGGCTAGATCCTAGTGCTTCCTTACCACAGCCTGACACCCATTACAAAATTAATTAAAACCAATTTAATTTATCAATAAAAAATGGAAACATCATTATATGGCTTGAAATTACATCGATTTTAAATAATAACTTGTAAAATTGAGGCTAAAAGTTGGATCCCTGATGAACATGAGGTCTCAAACATGTGCGCTTCTAATCATTAGATCAGTATACATTGCATATGTTTGATTTTTTTAAGAAAAAAATGTGAAAGTTGGAGTATTTTTTATTTTTTCATATAAAAGAATTTGAGAAGTAATTAAATTGATATGAACTATAATTCACATTTATGATTTATACAACTTCAACTCCGACGCAAGCTCGACCGGGTTTGAAGTGACCTCGGCCCAAACTTCTATTGCTTTCATAATAGGTACGGGTCTAGTGTGTCCCGATCTTAAGTGACTACGACCTAACTTTAATTGAGTGGCCTACGAGCAAATTTTATCTATCAATGAGATCCATGACCAACAAAAAGGTATCAGAGGTATTTGGAGATATCGGAGTTATATGACTAGTTTGAAAATTCAAAGAAAAAAGTATAAAAGATTGTTCCAAAGGTTGACCCGATGGTCCAAGATCGACTAACAAGATCTTGGACCATCATTTTTAGTTGGGGAAGACTTGACCTGGTTTAACACGAGGTATGACAAGACAACTCGTCCTGTGAAAGTTATAATTATCCATATGAAGGTCCAACTCATATTAATTGAGGTGCACAGTTACACATCATTTAAGAGAGTGGAAAAAACATGATTTATAAGTAGGGTTCTCTCTACTTAGTATAACGCGTTTTGAGCTAACTCCGAGAAAAAAATAGTGCGAGTTTCTGCCCAAATGAGACATTGTATTGAGAGCACTAAAGGACACATTACATGGGGCTGGCAAGAAACCCATTTCAACTTGAGATAACTTTCTCAACATTACCGATTAATATTCAATGAACATGTAACATGATCAACTTACGATACTTTTAAAACCAAAAGAAAAAATATGGTTAGATGAATCTCAAATATCATTGTATTATCATTGATCTAACTAATTCATAAATTATTCAAATTAATATTAAATTTCATACCTCTCAATTCATGCAAGGAAGGTGACAAAAATGGTAATCGATATCTTTCATGCTAGCAGCTAGCGCCGACTTATTGTCTTGAGGTGACCCTTTCTGCTTTGTCACGTTCATCCTGCTTTTCCACACTAATCATACACCTTTGAGTTTTACAGCTGTTGCCCAAATCCATCTCATCTTCATAATACAACACCCCCTGGCTTCAACGAAGGATGTAATAAACCCTACATTATCATTATCAGGCACTAGAAAAACAATCAATCATTATGTAAGTATGCAATACACATGTATGCAATGCATCCAAAGATGATGAAGAACAGATAAATTTCAGAGTAATATCGAGAGCAGTGACGACGATACAGGCATGAAATGCGGATTAGAGATCTGTAATGGCCTTGGGTATCCAATTATATGTAGAAAACATGCATATAAACAAGCACTAAGGTAGTTCCTCTACAAACTAGTTATATCATGAGAAGGATAAACTGGAAGAGAAGAAAACACATCAAAAGAGGTTAGAACCAGAAATAAATTATAGAAGAGTTCTTTAAAGACCTCATTGTAGGATCGAATTAACCTAAGATAGATTGGGGGGCAAATATTAGGTTTGACTATCTTATCGAGTGATTAAAATTTCTATTTATTTAATATCTCAAATTATATGTTTTTCTCTTGTAATTAGATAAGCTAAATCTAATACGTAAGTAAATTAAAATAGTAAAGACAGAATTATAAGAGACTATAAACAAATTTTTTAACGCGATTCGGCCAAAATGCCATCATCTGCGCTTCGAATCTTCTTCTTGAAGATTTTTTTCTATATTACCCTTCCGGTTATAAATAATTGAGCGAGTGTCAATCAAAGATTTACAACTCTTTCAGTACGTCATTCTTCCCTTGATTGAACTTGTGAGTGCCAATTGAACCATTTCCGACTCTTCAAAGGCGTCATCCTTCTCATTTCCACAATAAATGAATAAGGGTAAAATAAACAAGCATTAAATGAGGATTAGAGATTTCTATTGGGTATCGAATTATATGGAGAAAATATGCATCTAAACAAGCACTAAGGATGATAGAAGTGTTCTTTAAAGACAGGATCAAATTAACCTAAGAGAGATTGGGGAGAGATATTAGGTTTTAATATTTTATTGTGTGATTAAAATTTATATTTGTTTGCTATTTTAAATTATATATTTTTCTCTCTTAATTGGATAAATTAAATCTAATAATAAGCAAGTAAACTAAAATAGTTAAACGAGAAGAATAAGACAGTACAAACAAATTTGTTAATACGATTCGACCAAACTACCTATGTCCGCGCTCCAAATATTCTCCTTGAAAATTTTTTTCTCTTTAACCCTTCCGGTTATAAATGAAATGTCAATCAAATTTTTACAACTATTCCAGGACATCACTCTTCTTCTTAATTGAACTTGAGGGCGTTAATCAAATATTTTCCAGCTCTTCAAGGGCGTCACCCCTTCCGTTTCCACAATAAATGAGTAGGAGAAAAAATATTAAGTACAATAGTCTAACTTTCTTAAGAAATACAATATCAAGTTTACGTACAGAAGATGTTAGGTTTGGAATAGTTAAAGTAAATTCTTTTTCACTCAGGAGACATACTATCAGTAGTCTTCAATGGATCAATGATCTGCAGCAAAAAAGACAAAATTAAGAAAATTTGCTTTAGTTAAATGAATTCAGATCCTTCAAGCACCCTTCAAAGAAGTTTTTGTATTTGCATAAAGCAAATAAGTATGTCAAAATTAAAATGTAACCCAGTTTCAGTTTTCATCAATGATTCCATGGCACAAGTCAAGTTCCTTCAAAATAATGCAACAATGGGGTTTGAGTTGATCAGTCTCAATACATTTTTCATAATTATGAACATATTTAATCCATGTGAAATAATTAGGTATGGGGGGTTTACATTTTCATAGTTGCAATAGTTTCAAGAGAATTTTAGAAAGCAGAAGTTACAGTCCATGGGAAGATTGAGAACATATTGAAGAGGGAGAGGAAGGAGATGAACAAGGAATTGAGGATGAAATTTCAAATGCTAAAACCAAGATCAAACAAATTTCACCCTACTCAATTACATCGTTACACTAATGTCAACCAAAATCAAACATTACACCATGCTCCATTTCATCGTTATTGAAAACCAAGATCCAGAAGATACAAACAACAAGAAACTGGAACAGATTCATTAGCTTTTAGGAATAAGTTGCAAAAATAAGCTCGTCTTCATTAAAGAAGGAGATTTTCTCATCAATGGCCACATTTCTGGTAAGCCAGAGTGAAAAACGATCAAGAGGTGCAGGGGACAAGAATAATGAACCTGGTTAATTAACGAAAGAAAGACACTGGGCTGAAATGAAGCAAACTAACGAGCTGTGGTGTAAATTGTCACTCCCTCGTGTATTTATGTGTGGATAATAACAAAAATTGATTAATTTGTTAATCTGAAAAACACATAACCCTAGCATTCCTAAAGCAAAACGTCGAGCAAGATCAAACCAGTCGACCCAAACCGCGAATAAACGAAATCAAAAAAGGAAAACCATACAAGCACCGAGTGAGAAGAACATCGACCAATTAAGAATAATCATTGGCTCACCTTAATCAAAACCAGATTAATTCGATCTCCGATCATAAATCTTGCCCCGCGCTTTAACCGATATCTTCTGCGATCAGTTCCATATCATGGTTTTTGTGGAGGGTAACTTCAACGGATATTTACATTTCCATACTTCTAGTTTTGCAAATTATAAACTCACTCTACTTTTTTAATAAATTAATTGTATGGCCCAACGATGTTGGAATTTTTAAGAATAAATATAATTTGTAAGAAAAATGACAAACCAACCATCGTACTTTGTAATCAATGATAAGTTAACCACTAAATTATTTTTGCTAACAATTTAACCACTGAACTATAAGAAATTGCCACCGTGAATATTGCCGTTAACTTTCTGAAAATCACAGAGGAAAAAAATAAATACTCATGGAAAAAACAAAAAAACTCGTGATTTTAGAAAAGATTTTCAGTGGAAAAGAGTTAATATCCATGGATAATGGATTTAGAAGATTTTAGACTTAGTGAAATAATAGATTTAGAAGATTTTAGGTTTTATAATTTAGAAGATTTTGTAAAAGAATATTAATATTATAGTTTTCGGATGATTTGGAATTGTTTTACAGTCCATGGGAGAGTTTGTCCGTGTTTTTCTATGAATAAAATAATAATTTTTTTTTATTTGCAAATATTTCGCTGCGGATCTGAACATTTTCCTCCGTGAATAGACCACGATCCGCGGTGGATTGATCACGATCCACCGCGAATTGATAAGAATGAAATTCCTTTCTTTCGCCTAGAAAAACGGTGAATCTTTCCAGATCGATAATTCTCTCAATTTTCAACGGTTTTAGACGTTTGAGAACTCGCTTTCCATCGTTTTTTTTGCGATGCACAGGTGAGAAATATCTGTTTTGTCATTCGGTGCTTCTCTTTTGTTATTTGCGAAGAACTCTATTTTCTGAAGTATAAACTTGAAAGATCAAATCTTTTTATAGCTTTGGTTCAACCAACAAGTTTGGTTAAGGTCAAACTCCTTTTCTTAATAACACTGGTCCTTGCGGACATGTTTGCTTAGGATCAAGTTCTTAATTTTTTTGATTCGTAAAATGAATTGTTTCATTCTACATTGTTGTTGAGTCTAGAGATCGTTAATTCCCTACAGTTGCATATGGTTGGAGTGTGGTAGCACCAACAAAAGGCCACAACATATCATTAAATGAAACTTCAAAAACAGCCCTCTTTTAATATATGAAGTTTATACATCAACTAATTATTTAAGTGGACCCAGAAATGCTAGGAGTTTCTCCATATTAAACCTGAAATCTCAGAACATTATCATTTCAGATTAAAACAAATCCAAAATCATCTTTCACCAAGTAAATTCCAATTTCAAACAAAAAACAATATTCTGCAAGTCATTCCTTCAGCTAATGCTTGATATGATAACATCTTCAATCGAGACTGCTAATCTTGGGATGTCCGACCAGTTTCACTGAAACGGAGGCGGCCCTGGGGCTTGTCCCATATTTGGAGGAGGTGGCGGCGGCCGAGCAGCCTGCCCCTGTGTCGGTGGGGCAGGAAAACCATGTGGAGGCATCGGAGGATTGAAATTTCCCATGGTAGGTGGTGGAGGAGGGACAGGCGGAGTTCCAGTCGGAGGCATTGGCCGAGGGCCATTGGCCAAGGTAGGAGGAGGTATTGATGGTAGCACTGCACCAGGTGGTAGACCCTGGGGTGGTGGTGGGGGTGGGAGCAAAGGCCTTGGAGGAGCTCCAGGAGCTCCTGTGCCATTGGGTGCAGGAGCACTTTGAGGCTTGATCGGTTCAGGTGGCTTGATTTTGAAGTATAATTGCAACTGTGGATCAAAAATAACAGATAGCCAGTTCAGAGAATAACATAATTCCAAGTAACAAAGTCAAGACTCAAGCTAAATCACTTGAATGGTAATCAAAAACCCATCTGCTTGTTAGAAACTGGGTAAGCATGGTTGTCGGATTGGCCAATGCATAACACATGCGACAATTAACAGTTGACCAACCCACTAACTATAGTTGGTAAGCAAAGGTAAAGACAATAAAACATCATAACAGATTAACACTTTTGACGAGAGATTCCAGAAGAAAATAGCAAAAGTTAAGCAAAATCCTAACATTTTAGATAAGCAAACAATTTCAAGAGTAGGTCCAACAGACTGTGATGCATGAGAGATATTTTTAAAGAGTTTTGGAATGTTTCCTCATTGTTTCAAAGAGCAAGAAAGGTAATGTGAAGGTAAACAATGAAAGAAGAGTCAAACCGTGAACATTTTTGAGTCTGGATCCCAATTTGAGAAAAATTTTGGCGTTGATTTGTCTATTTCTGTGCTTGGAACCTGAAACACAAATATAGTAAACCGCAATTAAATAAAAAAAAAATCAAATCAATATGTGAATAGTAAACAAGATTTACCTTGAAAGCAATGATTTCATACGGCTCAGCTGCAACCAAAAGGTACTGATATCTTTTATCGAAAGGTTGAACTCTCTGAAAAAAAAAAGATACTCAGAAAAACAAAAATCAGAATATGAATGCAAGCCAAAATTTTAGATGTATATTATCTGGGTGAGCCAATATAGAAATGATTGGTTTTACAAGTTAAGAAAGAAACTGAAGTAAGGAAGGTCAAAGTTGATGAAGAATAACCTGCTCATACGAGGACATAAATCTATGTCTTGGCTTTGCAAGGTCTTCAATTTCAGGATATTCAATCTACAACACAATGCACTATTAATGCAATAATAGTATATCAAAAACATTCTTGTTATTCAGGAATATGAAGTAAAACAAACCTGAAAAAGCAAAGACCTCTGCTTTGTTTCAGGATCAAATTGCTTTGTAACCCTGTACCCAGGCCTACCAATTTTAACTGAAAGAACCAGATAAATACAGGTTTATAGATTGTCCAAAAATTGACAGCATAATAAACCGAAAAATATGCATGTGAATCCTGTAAATGACTAAAGAATGAGCTAGAATGACTAGAAAATATAAAGGAAAGAGAAAAAAAAGCACAGTAAATATATCAGACACAACAAATTCTGGGTGAAAACAACATTTTCTTCATCGTGATGACAAAAATAACCACCAAAATGTTACCACTAACACAGTGTTAGGAACATATTTCAATAAAATTACCTTAAAACACTAGAATTCAGATACTAAGTTCAAACACAAAGAACGGTTAGTGAAAACTGTAGGCATCCATGAAAGAGTTTCGTCTTTTCAAAATTTTCTGCTCTTTAAGTTCATTCACAGTAGGTTCTCTTGCTCTAGCATGCTGGATCCTGTAATATTCTATGTTCTTCCCGAAAACTTCCCCATGAGAAAAAATACCAAGAAATATGACAATGCTGTCGCCTTATAATTCAAGAATATGCTAATGTCAAAAAAGAAAAGAAACAAACCAGTTTTGCGTATAGAAACTTTGCGTTTGTGAGGCTGAGGCTGAGCAGGAGCATCTTTGGCTTCACGAGCCGCTCGTTTAGCCAAATTAGTTTGATGCCGCTTCCCTTGTGTGTGCGCCAAATAATTTCCCTCATTGTTGTGAAGAGTCAAACAAAGCTTACACTCATAACTACAAAGAAAACATCATTATCATCAACCCAAATAGCTTTGGAAAATAAAATCCCAGTATAAAAACACAATCACAACTGAGGGAGGGAGAGAAATCACCTCCCGAGATGGTTGCGCATAAAATAGGGATCTTTTGCGAGATCGATGGTCTCAAGAGCCAGTCTCCTGAGCCGCTCCCTACGGTCGATTGCTTCATTCTGCGCCGATGCAGCGCCGCCACTTCCCGGCTTCGATCCCCACTCTCTGTCCATTATATCTCCCCTTTCTCGCAGTATCCCCTCGAGAGGCTGGAAGAGGAGAAGAGGGACCGAGTTTCAACTAGGGGTGTCCCGACAACAGGGACCGAGCCGCGAGACTCGAGAGTCGAGCGACGCAAGAGACAGAGTCAACACCGAGAGGCGAGAGGTACCAACCCGCGACGGAGTCTAACTGTCTGAGCACCGGCCACCGAGCTGCTTGCCGCGGGCGAAACTGGAGGGAGCAGAGTGACAGTGAGAGTTGGAGCTTGGAGCTGGAGGAGACGATTGGTCTTCAAGTTCGCGAGTCGGGCAGGAGGGTTAGTTCAGCTTCAGATTTGTTTATTAATTTGGAAAAAAATGTCTGTTCGGTTCGGTTTTGCAAAATATAAACCGAGAACCGAACTGACATTTTCTGTTCTTAGCAAACTGAACCGAAATGCGGTTGTATAATATGCCAAATCGAATTGACCGATTTTCGGTTCTATCATCGGTACGGTTCGCTTTTGCACACCCATTTGTCATGTTCTGTTTCTGGAAAATTCCAACATTATTGGGATAAATTTATTATTTTTAGAAATTAAAGCCGAGTTTGTAATTTGTAAACATAGAAGTACGAAAGTGTAAATAGAAATTGTATTAAGTTAACCATCCACAAAATCATGCAGATGCTTTGGCCCTCAATCAGAACTTAGGGTTCTCGTAAGAACTTTATTTTTATTTTTATCAAGGTAATCCTTTTGGATCCAGGTCTCGAAAGACGCCGGGAGGGATTCGAATCGGTTATAAGGTGGGGCGAAGATTTTGGATCGGAGATATTCTGTTTTGGATACCGTTAAGGTGAGCGAATGGTTGTTCTTAACCGCTTAGTGTTCTTCTTGTTCGTTCATTTATGGCACATTTGTTGGTGTTTTTTTCTAGAATTTTTTCTTTCGTAGTTTGGTTTGACTGCTTTGCTGTTGGTCGGCGTTTCGTTCTGGAGATGCTAGGGTTCTGTGTTTTTAGTTTGAAATTATTTTGTTGACTTGAATGCGATAATTGTGTTCTCTCCATAAATGACGGTATTTATTAATATTGTTTGAGTTTAAATCAATGGGGGGTTCAATGACTGAATTGGATGTTTCAATCTCCCGTCTCTTGATTCGAAGGATGTTATATCAGCTTTACGTCTGGATCTGACTCGTCATGGAAGAAGAGTTTTCAACCTCCGTAGTTCTTACTTAAGTGAACAAAAATACTTGCTTCGACCTCACAAACTGATAATTGGCTTTTAAATATTACATTGTCTGTTTACTTTTTTTTTTTGGTAGCTTAATTTTGTAAGCAGAAACAATAAACTTGTTGCAATGAGAGTGAGTGATTATTTTGTCCAACGTTGAAACTTTTTCCCTATTATATGCAAGTGTACATTTATTTTTTATATATCTGTCTTCCTGATTTCTTTATTTCCAAGTTATTGTTATTTTTTGTTCAATTCTCTGTGAAAGTAGGAAAACCAGACCTTAACTTCACTTCAAAGTCTAAATGGTTTGGAAGCCTGCTTGTCAAACAGAAACTCTGTAAAAAGGCTAGTTGTTGCTGGTGCTCTGCAATGGACAAGAAGGTGCCCCCTAGCCTCTTTGTCAATGATGGGTCGTTTATGGAGAGGTTTAAACATCTTCAAGAGAAAAAGGAAGAGAAGGTGACGGGTGTTACAATATCGGAACATAAACCAAGCAAAATTATCTCCGTGGCTTCTTCACCTAAAGCTACCTTTAGTAAAACAAATATTGATTCTAAGGCTGGTGAAAAACGCAATGGTGCTCCAGTTGCTTCAGGTGGAAAATTGGCTTTCAGCTTGAAGCATAAGTCCAAGCTTGTGGCGCCTCCTGTTAACATAGGTGCAGATGATGATGGAGATGAATCTGATGGTGTGAATATATCTGGTGATGGACCCGTGAAAAGACAAAAGCTAGAGCCACTAAATGCCTATAATCAGAAACCAAGACAGTTGGATGGTGGTAATTACTGTTATTTGAGTATTCTCTGGGTTGAAATTTCATTTATTTCGTAATTCTAGATATATTGTATTTAAATTTGACCTAGTGCAAATTATAACTTGGGATTCATTTGTGCTTCTCAGAACCACATATTTTTTGCACATGCAATTGTCTAGTCAGTTGTATTTCTAGTCATGAGTGACCCCACCTGGCCCCATTACTTATATTGCGTTTAGATATGAGTTTAAGTAGTGAATATTTAAACTACTAAAAGCTTTGAGGGGCAGCGTAATGATAATTCGTGTTTTTATGTCTCAATGAATTTCCAAGTTCAAGTCCTTTCAAGATCACTAGCGGATTAGTGATAGTTAAACTCATTTTTCCTGATTATGTTTTTTAAAGGTCTACATGTTTAGTTGCTCTTATTATTCCTTACCTTTCTGGCGAAGTTGCGTTACTTTAATAGTTTTTGAAGGAATTATTTGCGGCTGTCTTTTCTTGAGTTGAAGGGTGTGAATCTAGGTGACAAAATGTTCTTCAATAAGCATGTCTCATGAATGCAGCTTATATCTTAAATACTTATCAGCATTGGTGGAAGGGATGTTGAGTGAAAGATCTGGAATTTGTGGCAGCCTGCTGCAAGAGTAATTTGCATTCACTTGTTCATGCTCATGGTATTAATCAGTTTTATAAGTGATGTGCAGTACCACCTTCTCCAAGTGATGCTACAGTAAAGAATGTTGCGGACAAACTAGCTTGTTTTGTGGCAAAGCATGGAAGGAAATTTGAGCAAGTCACACGCGAAAAGAATCCTGGAGATACTCCTTTCAAGTAACTTTTCATTGTTTCTTGTCTTAATGATGCATGAACACAATAGGCACTTTGCTTTACTTTTTCCTTCGTCACAAAATTTTTCACCCATCTCCCACCGTGCCACTATTTACATATTCATTTGAACGATTCACTGAAGTATGATTTTATGATAATCGATGTGATTGAGTTTCCAACTTGTCTTTTTTTCTTTTCTTGCTTTGAACTTTGTAATGATTTTGGCTTTCCACATTATTCATCACATGCAGATTTTTATTTGATGAGGGTTGCTCAGATTATAAATACTATGAATATCAGCTATCTGAAGAGGAAAAGGCTCTTTCACAAAGCAGGGAATCCCATGCATCATGCTCTGGTAAGTAATTTTTTTTCACTTGTTATAAAACTTTACCGGCTACTTAATTATGAATAGTTTTAAGTTTTATTTGAAATTAAAGATGCGATCTACCCTACACATTGTATATCCGAGATGCTTATTTTATTTTTGTATGGAAATGCATGTGGACGTGGTTTCTGTATTTTTTTGGACAGTTTTGGTCTCAATGAATAAATACTTCTCACTTGGGTATTTTGAATGTGGCATAAATTATGTTAGTGGTAAGAACTCCGTATAATTTAATAAAAGATGAAACAAAATTTTAAAATAGTGAAGACATCCGAGAGGTCTGCTGACTCTCTCGTTAGTATATTTTTTTCAAAAAAAAAAAAGAATCTCTCTTATGTTACATTTAAATAAATAGCATTTAGAGAATATTAAAAGACATAATTTAACTATTATCTAAGAATTTTAAAAACAACTAAATGGTACCTCTTCATCTTAAATTTTTATTTTTCTATCACACTAAAATAATGATTTATTATTTAGGATAAATGCACTTTATTGAAACTATCAGTTAACTGATATAGAATTAAGTCAAATATCTCAAGAAAGGATAGACTTTCTCACAATTTTACATTTGAGTAGACTTAGATGGTTAGCTGAAAAATGAACTGACTATCATGAAATAGGAATTGTTAAGAGACATTTATAGTCCTTAAGTTATTGTGAAAGGCCACCCTAGATTTGAAAATTTCAATGTAAATGTTTGTATGATATTCCAAATTAAGTCATTTGGTTTGTAAAATCCAATAGCTAAGGATATTTCATTTCGTTTGATTCATTATATTTTGCTCTGCTTTGTTGTGTTTGTACTTTAATCCCAAAGGAAGCTCTTTCATTTCCTAAATTGTTGGGGTTGTCTGTGTAGGTGGAACTGGTGCTTTATCTTCTAAATCTGTAAGTGGTCCACAGAGATTCGTCCAACCATCTGCAAACTACCAAACACCTGCCGCTGCTTTGTATGGATCCACTGAAGATGGTATATCAGAAAATGGCTTGGCATTTTTTTCTTTCATTTTCTTCTTGTATAAAAAAATTATCTAATTGTTTGGTATCCGTATGGTGATTGTGATAACCATTGGTCTGTCAATGATAATGGATGCCATAAATGAACTTTTTATTAGAAAGGGTGTAAATGGAGTAAATCACAATGGCAATTTTAGAATCATCCAAAAGTTGTTGATATTAACTGGGTAGGTTTGGAAGAGGGGGAGATGGGGAATTGAAAATATGTAGATAGCAACCATAACTTGGAAGTGTCCATATTTAAAACTAGATACCGAACAAATGGAAGGCTGTTTTTTTCTAAGAATTGATTGCGAATTGGGAACTTGAAGCATTAATGTGTCCCAATGCTGATTACAGTCGGATCTTTTGATTTGTGAGCTTGCCAATAAAAAAACAACAATTCATTCACTTATTGAAGTTGTCTTTCCGGAGAATGGTTTTCAATATAGGTTGAGTTTTTCGTTAGGGGTTTCAACAGAAATTTTGTATCAGTTATACCTACACTGTCATTGTACTAGTGGTCTTTTAATTGCATTTTGTGACCCTTTTAAGGTGCTTGGTTATTAAATTTTGAATGATGCTGTACTTCTTTTCATCTATAGGTGAATCTGGCCAACCAACTGGTGCAGATCCTATAGCGATGATGGAGTTTTATATGAAGAAGGCTGCACGAGAAGAGAGGATGAGGCAGCCTAAGCAGTCAAAAGATGAAATGCCCCCACCTGCTTCTCTTCAAGGTTAATATTTGTTAGTTAAGCGGACATTTAGTTCAAGATTTTGGTATGGTATTTGATCTTTTCTTTTAAATTATTTTCCCTCTTATTGATTAGGTCCAGCTAAAAGAGGCCATCACATGGGTGACTATATTCCACAAGAGGAGCTGGAGAAGTTTTTGGCTTCCTGTGCTGATGCTAGTGGAAGGAAAGCCTACAAAGAAGCCGCTGAGAAGGCTAAAATTCAGGCTGATAATGTCGGGCATAAACTGTTGTCTAAAATGGGATGGAGAGAAGGTTCTCTCTCTCTCGCTCTTTCTATAATTTCCTCTCTCCATTTCGTAACACAGACTTTCAAACACTGCTTAGCACATGCAAAACCTGGTTGACCTGAACTATGAAGAAGTGATATAATACAGGCATTATATTTATTATCATCTTAAATTAAGTCTCAATCTTGTCAATCAACTAATCAACTTGTGGAGTGCTGGTGATTAAGTGACTAGTAATATTGTGGTATCTGAGACTCCACCCGAAGCTCTAAAAGTTACTGCTGCAGCTGAAAAATATAGTCAATAAGATTATTCAAATTACTGCCTTTAATCTTGTATCTTAAATGTGATTAGCTTTTTAGGACCATTCCAAAAATTTGGTTTTTGAAACTCACTGGATTAATCCTGTAAAAGTTTTTGCTGGTGATTGGTGCCTTTATGTTTTATGAAGGAGAAGTTTGTTTGGCTAATATAAATTGCAGGGGAAGGTTTGGGCAGCTCCAAGCGTGGAATTTCAGATCCTATCGCGGCAGGTGATGTGAAAAAGGACAACTTGGGGGTTGGTGCCCATCAACCTGGGGAGGTGCTTCCTGATGATGATATATTCGAGCAGTATAAGAAGCGGATGATGCTTGGTTATCGTCACCGACCGAACCCTCTGGTATTTCTTGGTTTCTTTTCCCTCAAGTTTATTGAAATTATATGTTAGTGATTTGGTTTTGACGACAGATTTTTCGATCTCCTTTTCTTCTCAGAACAATCCTCGAAAAGCATACTACTAAGGGGGGCTGAATTTCATGGCCTGTTGGACATCAAATCTTACTTTTAAACGTGTGACGCAGCTGAAAATCTGCTTTCTCTTTTGGGAAGTTCATTGTTTTCTTGGGTGTTCTTCATTTAATAATATATATAGATTTTTGCAACTCCAGATTCTCAATCAAGCTCTTAAATATTTTCGGACGAGTTTCTTCGAAAGAATGGTATTTTGTTATCTGTATCGGTAGTTTGTCGATCAGCATCCATATTCTGAGATGCCCTGCAATGCCTTCTTATCTCTAATTCCTTTGGTATCATAAAGTCTCGCTTTGCTCCTTGCCCAGAAGCACCAACAGTGTGGAATGATGGCATTTTTGTTGTCTACAATCCGACAATTCTAGTATCTACGGACAGTCTCTCGCTCTCTATCTCTCTCTTTCTCTCACTAGAGAATAGGGAATTAGAAGATGAGGAGAGAAGCAGATGCCCCATAGATTCGGTGCTCTCGATGAAATCGTGCAGTGCATTAACTTGAGTGGGCAACCAAAAAACTCCATTACTGCTCTCACGCTAGGCTTCTTTTTGACTTAAAAAAACCCATTAAAACCCAGCCATTTTAGTGTCATCTACGTGTCACAATAGGTGATCTGCCCAACCAGGACTACAGTCGATAAGATTGTTTAAAATAATAAAAAAGAAAGGACGAAGAATTTGAGGCTGCAGATTTAGTGGAAGCCGTAGGAGATGACAGCGATATTGGCATATGCTTATGCCTTTATACTTCCAATCTCATATTCTTCGTATAAAATATTTGACCTTTTTTTTTTTTTGAATGTATGATTGAAACCAATAATATTAATTCAAATGCTGTCGTTTTATATGTATATATGGTTACAATCATCTACGTTCTCAATGTCCCTAAGACGTAACAGTAGATGGGCTGTATTGGATTCCGAGAAATGATCTCTTGAATATTTGATAACGGTTGTCAAACCCGATAAAATACTTTATAAAATGGGCAGAGTCGAGAAATTGGCCATTGTCAAATCCTCCTTCTCCATAATGCGATTGACTTTCATTTTGAAGTCAAAGATAATAATCTGCCTCAAGTTTTAAAACACGTATTTTTACCTGTTAAAAATCAAATTAAGAATTGATGAACTAGGTTTAATCGCAGCCATCAATTAATTGACATACCCCAAATGATGGGGACCATGCGTAGAATTAGATTAGTGATTCCACGTAGTTATGATGATGATGATGAAATTACACATTTAACTTTGTAGTATGACCGTATTTTCAATTGACATTTTAAAATTTTATTTATTTTTACCTAACATATTAAAGTTTGATGCATTAACAAAATATAATATTATTATTAGGAAGTTTGTTAAACGACAGATATCAACGTTGTAGAAAAAATATTTTTTGCAACATAAAGAGTAATTTCTACCATTTTTGCAACAAATATCTGTTTTCTATTACGAAAAGTAAGTTCTATTCTAAAGACTTTCTTTTCGCATTGGAAAACACATTTCTCCTGTAGAAACGATATTTCTGTAGTAAAAAATATATTTTTGTAGATAATCTCTGTTATTTAATGAATTTGTATTTATTTGTTAATGCTTCAAATTTTCAAGTGATAGTTAAAAAAAATAAAAATTTAAAAAAAATCCTTATTCTTCAATATTTATTACTGAATGAGAGTATAGTATAGGTGCATTGAATTTGTTTTCTACCACAGTGACAGTTTTATGTCACCTTTATATATAAAATAATTAGGATATATTATAAAATAAAAAAATAAATTATATATTAAAAGTATAAAATTAATATATATATATATATATATAAAATATTTTCTTATATAATTATTTCGTGTTCAGCTTTAAAAAAAATGTTTAATAAAAAAATTATTAAGTATTACTACAGGAACTGTTGAAAGAATTCCTAAGTTTTTGATTTTTCAAAAACGTTATCAAGCATCGGGATGATTCTTCCTGATATCGTCGTTATTCAGTTCTCATTACCTTCTCTTTTTGGTTGATTATTATCGTTCAATGCTCATTACTAATGTATCATTTTTCGCAGAAGAAAGTAATATTTTTACAGACGAAAGTAATCTTTTCGCTGACGAAAGTAATTTTTTCTATGCGAAAAGTAATCGTTCTTCTGCGATGGACTAAGAAGTAATCTTGGCTTTTTGATGCCAAAAAGTTGTCGTTCTTTCATAAAAAAGTTATCGTTTCTCCATGAAACGTTGTATTTCTGCAGCCGAAAGTAATTATTCCTCATGCCTAAAGTAATCTTTTAAATTTGTTTAATGGAAAGACAACATTCTACTGCAGAAAAACAATATTATGCAACAAAACGACAATATATTTTTAACAAAATATATAATCGCGATATTTGTTCAGTCTATCTTTTATAATTTAAGAGAATGATAATATTTTTTTTAATAAAAAACATAATAGTTATTAATAAAAATTATTCTTTATTCACTTGGTTAATTTTCTTTATTAATTTATTGTAGTTACGATCAAGGACGAAGATGCCAACATGCATCGTGTTTATGCAAACCATAAATTAAAAATAAAATAGATGGATGTAACAGATTGACTAAGACAGTTGATTAGAAAGAAGGCAAGCACCACGAAGTTAATTAGTTAATTAATTAATCAATAATTAGCGACTCTTACGTAGATTCAAAGAGCATAACCTCTCCACAAACATTGACTGAACGTGTTAGAGTAGAATTGCTTCTAAGTGTTCTACTTAATTAATTATTAATCACAATTAACGGATCCGTACGGATAATTACTATTCATTCACATGCGTTAATTTAATTACTTTAGGTTTTATTATTAACGTCTCATTTTTTTAAAAATTTAATTATTTTATTAATTTTTAATATGGATTAATTTTTTTGTGGAGGAAAAAAAAAGAATTATTTAAACAAATGTGAAAATTTTATTTTCCACGTCAGCTTGCATTTTTTTGAACATTTCGGTCATTCGATTTGACCGGTCAAGCTGGTACACTAGATGACAAAATCTATGGTGTTTTGGTAATAAAACTTGAAAACAGGGGTATTTACGCAACATCGTGGTTGATAAATAGCTGCCATGTGGAATGGAACATTCACGTTCCAGGGGTCGTCGTCTCTCTCGAGCGCTGAATTCGTGATAAGGAACAGTAAGGAGATCTCTACTTCAATGGCTGAGATATAATCACTAAGCCAAAGCTAGTTGTTAGCTTTTCTGTGTAATTGATTAAATGTGTTTATTCATCTTTTAGTTGAATTGCGTCTTCTTTTCGGCAGGTTTATCGCTCTATTGAAGCCAATCTTAGGTAGCTATTTGATTGAAAACGAAGCTCGGTGGTCGAATACTTGCTATCTGTGAAGAAAAATTGATTATCCTCAGCTATGAGTATTCTGTACAGTGATAATTTCAAATTCTCTGATGGAGAGCTGAAGAAGTTTCCAGAATTCGCCGATGCGAGTATTAGCCGCCGCAGCCACGGCCATGGTAACGAGGGAAGGGAGGATTATCGCTATGTCGGGGATTCGAGCTTGGAGGTAGAATCCATGTTTGCGAGATTCATGTCGTCGTGTAATAGAGCCGAAGACTCTGGGTCTCAGAGTCTTGGAGGCTTCGCAGAGTGTTTTGTTAAGCAAGAAACGACGGAGTCGGAGTTCTGCAACGGATCTTCTTCTTTGTACCGGAATCAGGATGTTCGTTCTCTGTCGGATCACAACTCAGTGAGTGCTGACATTGGGACTGCTGTTGATAACTCGTTTAGTTTCGTTAATTCTTTGGGGATAGAGAATTCGCAATCCAGTGCTGGAAAATTTTCCAATCTTGTCCGCCAAAGTAGCTGTCCGGCTGAATTTTCCAACGTTTTGGCCGTTGAAAATGGTATTCTTGCTTTAATTCAAATGCTTTCAATTTTTCTCTATTTCATTTTTCGTACTTCTATTTTTCTGTTGTTTAATCCATTTTAGATAGAAAGTTTTGGTCAACTGGGTGTTTTAACAGTCATTCTGATGGTTGAAATTTAGATTCCTTCAAGCCAAACAATAATCTACAAATAATCATGGTTTCTTCCTTCGAGTTCTAAACTTCTTCTCAACTCAGTTGTTAAATTTAATTTAATTAATTTCTAAATCCTGTTATAATTGGAGAAGAAAGAAGTATGCTTGTCTGTAATGAGTGAAAAATAAGGGGAAACTCGAGAAGATTAGCTAGCTTTGAAAAAGTAACAGTTGAAGTTGATATTACTTACCCTCTTGGAAGCTGAACCTGTATGTGGATAGCTGATATGTTTTAACGAATTGCAGGCTTCGGCAGAACGTCAAATTTGAGAAGTTTTGGTACTACGAATGTAAATGCAAATGCAAATGGTCAGTTCAACTTCTCGAATGTGCCTTTATCTTCAAAGCGAATGCATGAAATTTCAGGAGGAAATATGGTTTTAGATAGCTCAAATGGTCATAATTTAAGAAACTACAGCAATCATCATCTTGTAACCAGTTTCCTCGATAATTCGTGGGATGAATCTGCCTTCAGGAGCTTAAAGAGGGCCAGAGACAACAATGGAATTGCATTTTCAAATTCTATTCCTCGGGAAAATAAGGTAGTACAGAAAGTTATTGCTTGAAATACTTGTACTTTGACTCATCTTGTCTACTGTTTAATGTCGTTTTCTTTTTCTAAATCTCAGACAAATACAGAGTCTCCAAGTAGCGTCTATGGCTTGACCCATCATTTGAGCTTGCCTAAGACCTTTTCTGAGATGGCCACCAAAGAAAAGTTACTGCCATTTCAAGACGCAGTCCCCTGCAAAATCCGAGCCAAAAGAGGATGCGCCACTCACCCGCGAAGCATTGCGGAGAGGGTAATTACTCCTTTCCATGACTGCGATTTGATTAAGGAGGGGATAAAACGACGCCAACCAGGCTCGAACCAGGCCCGTTCCCTAATTGGGAACCAGTTCCGAGGCTTCGCCAGTTGGCCTTCTTTATTTTTCACTCGGGCCTGCTGTTTCCGCCCACAAGGCTCAAGCTAGGCCTGCGGCTCTAATATGGGCCTAGTGTCTGGCCTTGGGACGGCTTGCCATTGCCGTGGAACAGCCTAGAACTGGGCCCGTAGATATAATTGGGCCTAGTCTTGAGCATTGGTCTTCTTTATATCTTATTGGGCCACAATTTCCGCCATCAGGCTCGAGACAGGCCGGCTGCCCTAATAGGGGCCTAGTGTAGGGCCTTTGTTTTTCCATTGGGCCGCTTCCACCGTCAAGGTGGCTGTATCCACGCTCAATTCCATAATTGGGTTAACGCCCGGGCCTTGGCCTTCTTTATTTCCCAGGCCATGGCAACCAATAAGCCTTGACGAAGGTCCAAAGCTTTATTGGGACCTATCGTCTGGCCTTACTTATTGGGCTGGCTATTTCCGCCCACAAGGCTTGAGCGAGGCCCTGAGATCTAACTGGGGCATAACGTCGGGCCTTGGCCTTTATTTTTAGACTCCGGCCTGCCTTCTATTTACGGTTGAACTAGGCCCACAGCTCTATCTGGGGCCTAGTGTTGAGCTCCATAGCTTTTCTTTATTTACTGTCAGTCCGGCAATCACGGCCATTCAGGCTCGAAACAGGCCTGCTTCCCTTATTGGGGCCTGGTGTATGGCTGGGCCGTAATGGTGGCCTAGTACCAGGCCTTGGCCACTTGGGAATCGGGCCTTTTATTGCCTCAACCAGGCTCAAGCAAGGCCCGTAGCCCTAATTCTATTGTCTGGGCTTGGCCTTTTTATTTCCCAATGAATCTGGCTATTGCCGTTAACCAGGCTTGGCCCGCAGTTCTGATTTGGTCCTAGTGCTTGTGCTGACTATTGCTTGCCGACTAGGTTCAGCCCGCATCTCTAGTTCGGGCATACTTCCCGGCCTTGGCCTTCTTTATCTGATCTGGCCTGCACTTGTCCCAGGCTCAAGATTGACCTCGACCAAGGCCGTAAGCAAACGTGCCCTGAACTCCCCGCTCTCGCATCTATTGTTTTGGGCATGTTCTGGAACCTGCCCAAGTCACCTGGCCGCCCGGAATCTTTTTAATGCTTTTCCACATCTAAGCCATGAAATCAATCCAATTTATCTTCTGAAATTTTGCGATTTTCAGGTAAGAAGAACCCGGATAAGCGAAAGAATAAGGAAACTCCAGGACCTATTTCCCAACATGGATAAGGTGCGTTTACTAGTTAGAATTCATTTCACTATATCTCCATTTCTAGACATCTGTATCCCGTTAGTGAAGTCAGACTGTGAGTATTTCAATTGCAGCAAACAAGCATAGCCGACATGTTGGATTGGGCAGTTGGGCACATCAAGGACCTCCAGAAACAGGTTCAGGTAAACATCAACTGTAACCAGAATCTAAAACCCATTAACATCATCTCATTTTCTTCATATCTAAAGATTCTTATTCTCATTTTATGCAGACCCTCTCTGATTCAAAAGCCAAATGCTCGTGTTTTACTTAACAGTCTCAAGAATCTTAGAAGGCTTGTACTTTTATTTGTTTTAGCGCATCAGATTAGAGGCAGGACAAATGGATATATAAAGAAGAACGACATTCCTCCATTTCCATTACCATTTCCATTTCCATTTCGGTAGTAGGATGACAATTATGGTGCATTTATGAAGAAAGTGCTCATCTTTCTTAGGTTCTGTACATTTCAAGCTTAATGTTAAGTGTGTCCGCATATAGAGGCAGTCTTCTGCCTCTGGCTTGACAAGAATTTGAAGTAAAAAAATTTTAAAATATCACTTTCATTTGACAGGAATGTTTGAGTTTCAGAGTTTGTGAGACAGAGAAAATATATTATTAAATTATCCCGCTCTCGAGACTGAACGAAAAATGATTCAACGTGAAGACGAACCAAATCGTGTGATCCTTCATAAATTTAATTATTTATGGTGCATTTGAAGACAGGAATTTTAATTAAGTCAAGACCCAATCAAATGGGATAAACCGATAGTCCAAAAAGTGACAAATGAGATAATGTAAAAGTACGAGTTCATAACATAAAGTGACAACAACAAAGAGTGTTAATGTAACGAGCCAAAGATAACAAAGTCCAACTTTACAAAAAATACTAGAAGTTTTAGAAATAAATCAAATATGTAGGATCTACTTTTGCGTCGGCAATACGGGATTCTCTGAACTAAATTATGAAATAAGAGAGAGTTTTTTTTAGGTGAGTGACTAATTCAGTAGAGATAAACTTTATATTCAACATTTTAATTAAGAAAGATGAGGGGACAAGCTGAAAAAAAACAAGTGATAAAAATTGTAAACAAAATGTGCAGTAGGGAACGTTTTTAAAACAACCACTATAGTAGTGTGGTACACAACGTATAGTTAAATCTATACTGCATAATATATAAGAGAAAATAGAGTCACTCCTGGATTTCGAGCACACATTGCCATTGGCAGTAACAAATATCATGCCGATATTCAATGATCGCTACATTCATGAATGACCCTAATTAGGTTTAGGATTTTGTATCCAGAAACACGACACATACAGTTATCTCATTACTCTAGTTAACAATAACAACCAAACACATCATCTAACGATTGAATATGCGTAAGGGAAAAACATAAACCCTACATGAGTCGATCAAACTTGATTCACACGATCAAACCGATTAGATAAAATTGAATATACATGCTCAATTTAAATTTATTCAGAGAAAATGTAACGACCCGGTTTTTCTTATATTTAAAAATGCGTGAAATTTAAAACTTTTATAAAACAATTGAAATCTTTATTAAAACTTTTTAGATTGAAATCAGAGTACTTTTCTTAAAACCGGACCATTACAAACATTTGCTTAAAACTTGTTACTTAAATCGTTATAAACAGCTGAAGACTTATTATAAAATTCTTTTTCTCAATTTACAGCGGAAACATAAATCGTTTATTTGAAAAGACAATAAATAAACAAAGTGTTACTTTACATTTACAAAATTCGTTTTCACTTTACTTTCGTTCAGCCTGGCCAACCACAAGACTCATCCGTGCAAATTCTTCGTCAACTGCTCATTTAATCTGTTCGTCATTTTCTCTTGTACTTGTACCTACATCGCAAGTCATAAATTATGAGTCTAACGCTCCTTAAGTGATAATATCTAATATGCTACATGCACATGTTGTACCATTTTAAAATCATGTGCATGTTCTCTTTTCGTTCTCTTCTTTTATTTTATATCTTTTCACGTTTACATACTTTCTTTTTGTTTCTATTTTTGTTCATGTTTCTGTTTTCGTTTCGGTATCCGTGATCGTACGCATTTCCATAGCTGTTCATGTGTTTGTTTTCGTATCCGTATCCGTATCCGTATCCATATCTGTAATTGTTTTCATTTATTGAAATCATTTCTGTTTCTATTTCCATTTCCGTTTCTGTTCTCGTTTCCGTTCCCGTATATGTGCTCATACTGTTTCCGTATCCGTTCCCGTATCCATATCCGTTTCTCTTTTCATATTCTTTTCTTTACTTTACTTTTCTTTTCTTTTGTTCCTGTGCCGAGTGTGACAGATTGGACCACAAAAACCTTTGTCTTTTATTTATCTTTTATTCTTGTACCGGGCTTGTCTTACAGGACTACAAGAACTTTTATCTTTCATTAATTGTTCATTCATATTTCTTCTTGTTTTTCGTTTTTTCTTTTCAAAACCGTGCATAAAAATCATTTTCGTATTC
The DNA here is from genome assembly GCA_022433065.1 of Begonia loranthoides. NCBI lineage: Eukaryota > Viridiplantae > Streptophyta > Magnoliopsida > Cucurbitales > Begoniaceae > Begonia > Begonia loranthoides. The sequence continues at coordinate 2,027,642 of CM039472.1, read as the reverse complement.
TTTTGAAAATCGTGATGCATGATGTTCATGAATGCATATAACAGTTTATAGGAAAGCGTAAACAAACAATCAACGTACGATTCACAGTACAAGCTATAAAAATAGTAAACAATGAAACGTGCATTTAAATACTGTAAACAACGAAACATACTCTTAAAAACTGTAAACAACGAAACGTGCTTAATCATATACTAATAAAGCTGTAAATAATGAAACGTGCTATTAAAACTGTAAACATTGAAACATGCTAGGAAAGCGATAAGCAATAAAACATGCATCTCCTAATCTTGCGATGTAAGGTCTAAAGACCAAAACACATGCATATCACTTACCTCGATTGCTTAAGGCGTTCACACTTAAAACGCCTTTTTCTATTCTAACTTCTAGTTACATAATAAAATCTTCTAAATTTAGCTTAATAATTAATTTCCACATCTATTTCCAATTATTTACATGTCTTAGATCAATTAATAGTTCAATACAAAATCAAGGTTGCAACTTAACAACATTATATCCAAGCAATTAACACTTCTATATTTATCAACTTTCCACATTTAATTTCCAACAACATAACACTTAATACTTCTACACTGGTCATCTTCCAACATAACATGTTTATAATTCCTTTTTCACATTTTAGATGATAACTACAACAATAGCAATTTCGACTTCACAAAATTCTCCATTTTTCTCAGCATCATTTCCTAACAAATTCTTTATCATGAACAGAGCACAATTAAGAGAGTATACCAACCTGAAACATAAATTCGACTTAACAAGTAGTCCAATTAATAATAACCTATAGCAATATACCAACAGAATCAACTAATCACAATAGCAGACAATTAGATCCCAAGGGGCCTTAACTGATCATTCATATGGTAAGGCTCAAACCAATAAGTTCATGCTTCACCAAAGATTATTCTCAATGCAGATGACCCAATAATTAACCAAGCTTCCATTCCATTAAGTCAACGTTTCTTCCAGTTTAGCATTACAAATAAATTCATATAGATGATAGAGCAAGGTTATAAGATAACTAAAGCACACAACTAACAGAGCATTTAACAAGACAATAGTTATACTACATAAGCACAATATTCCCGCTGAGACCATCGAACCAACAACCTCCTCCAACAACACAATAATCTCCCCGACTGTAACAAAACAACACTAACCAAGCACATTTATTAAATCTGTAATTCAGCAGGAGGATCAATTGAAATATTCCTCCCAAATCATCAATGAGGCAATTAATATATTCTATCAAGAATTCACAATAGACAGACAACAATTATCCAAACATCCTTCAACAAAATCTATTCAAGTCTAGAAGGCAGGAATTAAAATACAGAACTAGCAACATCACTCAAGACAGAACGCAAGATTGAACACCATCAGCAGAAGATATCTCCCAACAACACACTGTGAACACCAAACCCAACAGGATAATAAATCCAACTACTATCAAAACGTTACCTGAAGAAACGAAGAACACCCAAGGAGAAAAGAAATTCTTCTTCCCAAACAGTCACACACATATACACTGCAATATTTCCTTCTCGGCCTCCAGAAGAAACGCTCAAGAGTTCACTTCCAGAGAGCTCTGCTCTTCCTCTGCCTTTCGTCTGCCATCTCCCTCAAAATCTCAATCTCTCGCTGTTATAAACACGGATGGCAGTTTGAATGCACAACAACTTATCCCATGATTTCCGGCGGTAGCAGCAGATTCTTCGGATCAGGTCCTCCACGTCTCATCCTTTCAGCTCCTTCAAGACCGTCAGATAGAGGAATAGACCGGATTGAACTGAACCGTAGGCCAGACGACAAGTCGTTCCCTAGAGAACCGACAGCCCTGTCCATCAACCCGATGCCAATTTTTCATTGCCGGCCACCAGAAGAACGACAAAGCATCAAGGAGAAAGAAAAGTCATTGACTTACCTCTTCAAACGCACCGATTGCTCTACGCCAGAGGACCGACACATCACGGTTGCTCATCATCCGCACTGCTCGGACTATCCCGAGCCCTAAATTGGACCCCATGCCGCAGCTGCAGCTCCCCGGAGCCTCCTTTTCCGCGAAGAAGCTCGCCCTCGCCGTTGCAACGCCACCCGCGAACTCCGATGCCGTCGCCTCCTCATTCGTCTCCCTGCCCTCTCACTTGAGTTTCTCTCTTTCTCCCTCTTTCTATTTTCGTTCTTCAACAAACCGCAAGCCAACTCTCCTTTCAAATTTTGATTTCTGAACCGGATTAAACCAATACAGCCCGAACCGAACCAGTCAATCAACCACACTAACTGAACCGATTCTTTCCTTC
>CM039472.1:1981500-2000325 GCA_022433065.1 Begonia loranthoides | reverse complement strand
TCCCAAACTTCTGGGTCTCTCATAATGGCGAAAAGGTTTACCCCCACCGTTGTGTTTTCTGGAATATCGTAGCCGTTGATTTTGCAGCTTTCACTGCATCTTCGAATGGCGACTGCTACGGCTGGGTACATTCTTAGACCTTCTTTAACAACAGCTTGTAGATATGGAAGATTTGGGACGTCAGAGTCTTGAAGTAATCTTGTTTTTCCCACTACTTTGTTTATTTCCTCTCTTAGCTTGTTAATTTCATTGGGATGGTTAATCAGCTCAGCTACTACCCACTGCATAACTTCTGTTGATGTTCCTGTTCCCCCTAAGAACAAATCCTGCAAAAAGATTAAAAAAAGGATAAAAAAAGATCTTTGTAAAAAACGCTAGGTTTAGTTATAATTTTATAAAAACTGCGTGGAAAAGTTCATCCATGAAGAGACGTACCAGCAAGAAAGCCTTGAGGTTGGTTCTTGTAATCTTAAACTCAGCGTTCTTATCTTTATAAACTTTGAGGAGAATATGCATTAAATCTCTATCTTCCCTGTCAAACCCTTCTTTCTCCGCTCTTTCTTCGTGCTGTTTCAGCGCCTTCTCTAAAATGGCGTCGCACCTCATGGTCACGTCAATAGCCTGCTTTCCGTACATCCAAAACGCCACCCTCTTCAGCGGCCATCCAATCACATCTCCGAAAGCAACTTTCGCGCCAACCTCCATTGTATCTTTGACAAGCTCTCTGATTTTCTCAGCTTCATTGCTATCGTCTGAACATCTCATGCTCATCAACATTCTGCAAATACTGTTATTAGTAAGCTTCATTAGTTCTGCACCTACGTCGAAGATCTCCTTCTTCTCTGCTTTTTCCGCGATTTTTGTAAGAAACCTCCAGATTTCTTCCTGTCGGACTGATCTGGACCGTTCGACCTGTTTTGGAGAGAGAAGTTCGGTCATGGTGAGCTTCTTCATGAATTTCCAGTAATCTCCGTATGGTGCGGCGAAGAAGCCAGAGCTTCCATAAGACGTTTCGTCGCTGAAACCAAATTTTGGCCGAGACGAAAAGGCGAGATCCTGAGTTTTGAATATTTCGGTGGCTAAAGAGGCAGATGAAACGACGATGCAGCGAACGGCGCCGAGCTGGAGATGGATGAGAGGGCCATATTTGGACGAGAGGCTGCAGAAGGATCTATGGAGAGAAGGCTTGAGAAGATGGAGATGGCCAAGGAGTGGGAGAGAAGGAGGGGTGGGAGGAAGACGAAGACTGGATGTTCTCCTGCTAGGTTTGTGGAAAAAGAATTGCAGAAGTAGGGTTAAAACGAAGCAGATGATAATGTAGATAACATAGGTTTGCGCTTCATTACTCATTTTCGCCTGCAATGAAGAAATTAATGGTTTTTCTTCAAGTGCGTCATCAATGGCGGTTCTCTTCTTTCTTAGATTCTTATTTATATTGGTTTTTGGAAAAGTTTTCTATTAATTCTTTGACTTTTTAATCCGTCATCCATCATATATGTCACCCCCACAAGTTACCAGAAAAAGGACAAGAAACAATGAGACACAAATAACCCAATCACTAAACCCTTTTTCATTTAATTTTGTTATTTAACAGCGAAAATTTTAAACATTTATTTCAAGCTAGTACCCCATAAAATGTGAGTTGAATAGGTTCAAAAATTGATATCAAATAATACAATAATATAATTTCAAATAAAATAACTATGCGAAAAGCAAAAGAAATGAAAAATAAAAATTACAATTGTCCATAACGAAGTTTACCTCACTAAAGTCTTTCAAGGTAAAATTATTAAAAATACTGAAAAATAAAATAAATTCTTCCTAATTTAGTCTTGATTCGGCAACTCGAAATCTGATTGATAAAATCATGAAAATGTGTTATCGAGGGGAGTTGACCAAACTCAATAGAGATTTATTTAATTTACAATAATTTATTTAAAACAATATTTAAGCACGTATGATTTTAAAACTTGTATTTCCTAAATTCATTTTAGAAATTTTGTACAATAGGGTGCGTGTTTAAAATAACTCATTAATATGTAGTACACAATTAAAATAGACCATTGTTGTACTAAATAAAAATCCCAGTGAAAATAGAGTCATTCACAGACTTTGGGCACATTATATCATAGACATATCACAAAGTAAAAGCAAACTTGGTGACCGCGAAAGCCACATAAATACCCTGATCAAGTTTAGGATTTTGCGCCAAGGGACATGACACATGTAGCTGTTCCAATACTCTAGTTAACAACAAACAAACACATTCTTCCATGGTTGAATGTGCATACAGTAAAACATACCTCAAATCAGGTCGTTCGATCTAGGTTCTCATGATCGAATTGATTCAGAAATATTTATGTGCATGCTAAATAAAATATGTATAGTGAAAAATTAAATATAATATAAAATTTGATTACCATAAAATGGACACGTTATTTTCATAGGAGACACGTCTCAAAATATTGCGGGGTATAAAAATTAAATCTCCACCTCAAAGTGGGCTTACAGTGACGAAGACCCAAAATCCAAAAAGTTTAATTTTAACGGTCTATAGATTTTTAATTTAATTTTTGGGTACCTATCAAAAAATAAAGTCATTAAATTTATGGTTAAATTTTTATACCTTAAAATTTTTTATTATTGCTTAAAATCAATCCAAATTAATCGGGTAGAAAAATATCTCAAAATTTTCCAAAAATAGACCCAAAATAAGCCCAATATGGAGTAGTGGAACACAATCCAAAAAGAGCTGGATCGCATGTCAAACTGGGTAGTCCAGGGAGCCTAGACTTTGGCCCAAATTGGGTAGTCCAAGGAGCCTGGACCTTGGCTCGCGTCCATGGCCAGAACGCAGGCATGTCTTCTTTGCTGTAGAAGACTTTGATCCTGGCTGAGAGTCCCTATCTCGATCAAAATCAACAATCCAGAAACGAACTGAAAGATGAATCAACAAGTAAAACAAAAGGCCAATTTTGTAAACTCTATCTTATCGATTGCTGATTTCCAAAGGTTCCAACCAACACCGTGACTCCGCACTCTGTCAAACACCGTTCATTTCAAAAAATACAACCAAAATCTCATAAATTGAACCAATAAGCTGAAATTACGAAGAGGGAAAGAAGGTGACTTAACGAAGGCAACAAAGGATTCAATCACAAAGTCTCAAAACTTTGTCCAAATTGCCTGGAAAGAATGTCATCTTGAAGGGAGAGCTTCGCCGGGAGAGAAAGATGGGGACGAGAGGTTGAAGATGCTGGTGATTTGAATGGGGAAGGAGAAAATTCGAAAGGAATTTCCTTCCTGTCCCATAAACATCCACGATGCAGGGGGAGGCATTTCCAAAACGTTCTCTCCTTGTTTTTAATTTTTATTTTATTAAACTTACAGATATTACAATATAATTTGTATTATCTTGGGTGATGTATTCTTTCTTCGTTCCTATTTGCAGAGTTTTGGAAACCTTTCTTATTAAATCATTTTCATGGATACAAACTCATGTATTAGGTTTTAATCAATATGATTTTAGTTGAAATTTTTATGAATTATAAAAGTTTAATCCTGGTCATTGCATACTTTAAATTGTGATGAGTTGAATCATGTTTGAACATATAACAAAAATGTCCTTAATTTCCAACATGTGCAAGTCATGTGCTCTAATTTTCAATTATGTTACCGAGAAAAATTGTATTGAGAAACCAAAAAAAAAACAACAATTTCTAGTAGTCTAAAATTGAATAACAACAATCCGAGATTATTTTAATAAAAATAGTCAAAGAACTTAAAAAAAAAAATAAGAAAGTTGATTTCTAGAAATTAAAATAATTTAGTCACTCATACAATTCATGAGCTTAATATTTCCCAATTTAAAATTTTAAATAATAAATATGAATTTTGTCATTGTTTTGAAAAGAAAAACATAGTTTACTTTTAAAAAATTAACAAAACAATCATTGAACTGTGAGACTAATAAATGGAGGAAACATCATTATTACGTTTTTCGTTAAAAAACATTTTCTTTTGTAGCAGAACGTTTTTTTTCCGCTACATAAAGAATTGCTTCTGCAACAATGTTTTCTTTTCGTTGCGGAAAGAGCTCGTTTCCCCAACAGAGAGAATACTTTCTGCAATAGAAGTTATTCTTTCCGTAGCGGAAACAAACTATTTCCATTGTGGAAAATACTCTTTCAGTTTCATTTGTTAAACTTTGTCGTTCTTCAGTGTAATAGACATCAAATTTTTCTGCGAGTTTTCGTAGTAGATCGAAAATATGTTTAGTTTGAAGTACATTGATTTTCATCGAATAGTTAACTAGAAATTTTCCCTTTTGATACTAAATCAATTTCGAACAGATTAACAGTTCTAAAATCAATTTTCCAGCGAGTTTTATTAGTGGATCAAAAACATGTATAGCTTGGAGTACATTTCAACAAACAGTTAATTAAAAATCTTCTATTTTTATATCAAAATCGATTTTGAACAAGTTAACGTTTCTAAAATTGATTTTTCGGTTAGTTTCCATAGTAGATCGAAAACATGTTTAGCTTGGAGTACATTGATTTTTTAACAAACAGTTAATAAGATATCTTTAATTTTGATACCAAAATCGATTTCAAACAGGTTAACTAGAAATCTTCAATTTTGAAAAATCTTCTCATTTTTAACGTTTATTTCAACAGATTAACAACAATGTTTGCATCATTCATCTTCTATAGTTGAGTATTTTATTTGTTAGTAAAAATTGTTTAGTAGTTGACTTGTCATTGATATCATAGTTTAGTGATTGTTTTGTTAATTTTCCTTTACTTCTCTTATTTATTAACAAAATTCTTATGTAATTTTGAATTTAATGTTAATTCTTTTCGACAAGTTCTCACTTAGTATTCGAAGTGAATACCAAACGATAGAATGTCACAACTAAAGGCGAACCTAACAGAAACACTAGATCGAACAGCTCGTTCATCATAGAGGATTTGATCGTTCAGCCTAAGGCTAGGAAGTCAGTAGAAGTCTTAACACAAAATTAAGCTCAAAGTCCAAAACAAATGGGCCAGATTCCATAAAGTAATCAACAAGAGTTTGAGATAACGTAATAACAACAAAGAGAAAAACACTGTACATGAAATGAAACCATTCAACACAATACAAAAAACTTAACAAATTAATAAGGAAATAAATCCTCACAAGAGACAACAAAGAAACACCTATTAGCTTAATAGACATTAGGTTATTTGTTTTGATGATAACAGTTTTATTTGAATAACTAAGATGTTTATTATGCACTTGTTTGAATCAAGTAAATACATTTATTCTTTATTAGAAATACCCTTGATACGAGTATTATTGCTTACTAACTTGTTTACTTAAGTCCATATACCTATGTATTGATCATTGAGATTTAGATGATTCAATAAAGGCATAACACAGAGTAGAGGTCGACTTTGGACAAAAGGTGGTCGACTAGACAGGCTGAAAAAGAGCCAAAACAGTGGAAGTGGTCGACCAGAGCTGAGGGTGGTCGACCAGAATCAAGGCAGAGAGCTCCGTAATTCCAATTTGCAAAAAAGTGGTCGACCAGAGGAGAAGTGGTCGACAGGAAAACTGTACAAATTCAGTCCAAATTCTGCAATGCGCTAAACCAGTCAATCGGGGACAAAGTTGTCGACCGGACTGACTGGATTTCACAATGGAAACATTCTAACGGTCGGGAGGCAGTCGACTGAACTAGAGGGTGGTCAATCGATCAAGCACAATCCATAAAAAGAGGCATTCTAAATTGAAAAGGAACCAAGAGAGAACCATACCGAAACGCTGTCGAAATTTCTACTCGAATTCTCTTAGCAAATTAAGTGCTTTGCTTAGCTCTCCAATCCCTTAAACTTGAGAGTTTACTTTTGAGAGCTTAGGCTTTAGATTTATATTCTTCGTTTTTTACTTCATTTGTACTTAAACTGTGATCGAAAGGGTGACGCTCAAGAATAGTCAAAGGAAAGGGTGATGCCCTAAGAAGAGTCAATTTGTAAGGGTTTGGTTGGCAGCACCCTTGAAGCCAATCTTCACTAACCAGTGAGGCTAGTGGCTTAAGGATCTCTAAGTTGGGAACTTGGAGCTTGAACGTAGAAGGAGTTGCCAAACTGCGTGAACAAACAAGTGTTTGCTATCTCTATCCCTTAACCCTTCATTATTGTCTGTAATTGCTTGCATATTTATTATAGATAAATCACTTATAGAATAGATAATCAATATCGCATGAAAAAGTTAGAACACCTAATTCACCCCTCCCCCCTCCATAGGCGCGCATCGATCCTACAACACTAAGGAGGAAGTCGACTCCAAAATACCCACACCTCGAACACTACACCTAACCACCATAATCACAACCTAGAATGGAATGGTCATTGGAGTGAGTGACTAACTCAGTAGGGAGCTTATATTAAATGCAATGCTCATGAAAAACTAATTTTATATTTTCTTGTCAAAACCATGATCAAAGCAATAATACACTTGTACTCATACCCGTACCTTTGCATGTATTTAAAAATCCTTTCCAAAACATTTTTTCCATCAAAACAGGCTCCACAAGCCACCGATATGACAATTATCAAAATCTCACTGGATACCTAGTTAGCTATAATAAAATAATCCTTCATCATTTTTCACAAGTCGTAACGAAGATTCGTGAAAATAGAGGGTCACACAAGGGCTACTCTGATACAATCACATAAAAAGGACGCAGTCTGAAGATGACAACACCTCATGAGCCTGCAGGAAAAACTGTGAGTGTGATCCGAAGATCTAGCTTGTTGCGGGCAAACCAATCAGCGACGACAAAACCCAAAACAAATACACCCTGGTCAGGTTTAAGGATTCGAAACCCAAAGAGCTCATCAACACTGCCTTATTACCCATTTTCACATAGCACACAAACAAACGTCTTCATGCAATGTTAACCTCCAAAGTATCAAGATATCCTCATCATACTTTGACATTGAGACCGTTCAAAGTATTAAGACGATTCATCCTCCCGTATCAGTATCATAGCGTAACATGAAATACCATGCACGTAAAGTAAACATGTAAGACTCACGTATATACATAGTATACAAACTGACGTGTTGTCGAATAGTCCCTGTTGGGTTTTTATATGTGGAAACCCACAAAATACAGTTTAGAAAACCATGATGCAATGCAATGTAACTAAGTATAAAATCTCTACATCGATGATGAAAAAAGCCTAGCCAATTAGCAGCATGTGCCATAGGAAACAAAAACCAAAACTAGGGACATTGTTGGAACCTAAAACCAAACCGATATCAAAATGCAAATCAACACTAAGAACAAACAAGAGTCCCATATCGGAATACAAAACCAGAACAGATGGACTAACACAAGACTTCTTTGTTTAACCCAAGGAGTGACATACACCTCCTCATTGAACCGAGAATCCACACTAACTGAAAACAAGACATTGTTGTAGAAGCCAAGTGAAGTTCACTAAACCGAACTCCATGAAACACACAGTGTGCTTGACCAAGACATAACAGTGGTTGACTAGACACCCAACAGTCAACCCGAAAGACCCACCAGTCAACAAGACATGGTGAATGTCGACGACATACAACTATGCCAGACCCAAACAACTTAGCAATCGAGGAGACATGACTGGAGTCAATCTTACACGATTACGGTCAACCAATAGTCGACAAGACATGACGACGATCAACTGGGACCTCGCACTGGTCAACAAGACATGCCAGCGACCATCAAAGACTTAACAACAATCGACAAAAAATAGTTGCTGTCAACTGAGACCAAGCAGTAGTCGATGAACCACCCTGTGGTTAACCGGGACCATGAAGGAACCTGAACCGAAAAGGAAGAAACCATGGTCAAGAAGTTCGTTGAGGCACGTGGCACCAAGTGATGAATTTTGACGCTAAAGGGCTACTGCAGTCTACAGGATCCCTGCTACGATCCACCAGCGTGGACACCCAGACCAGAAGCAAAAAACAACGTGGACGTCCGGACCTAAAGTAGATGCCCAGCACTTTTGCAGAAGCCTCACATCCGGCAGACGTTTCAAGATGCAAGCTCGTGGAGGATTGAAACCCCCAAGACAATCAACCAGATACAAGCAACCAATAATGGAAGCCCTTATACACTTTTTCGGTTGATCGGACCTAACAAACGGTCAACTAAACATAAACCATAATACTGATACCTCGTACTTTTGGGGTCACCTCGGCTTCCATGGACATTGGGGAGGGATGTTCTCGACGCCTATATGTAATCCCACGGTATACCGGACTTAACAAGCGGTCAACTAGACACAACAAATGATCAATCGGGGACAACATTTCTAGCGCGAAACAGAGAGAAAAACCTATCCCTTCCACAGATTCTCATCTGGCCAAAACTCTTGCACAAATACTAAATCTACAAAAAACAACTCAGAAACAACCCAATGATTCTAGTTTCCAAGCTTGAATCTAAGACTGACACAAAACAAAGATTTAAAATGAAAAAATGAGGATAAGGAAATGACTTACTTACGAAACTCTTTCATTTTAAGAAAAAGTAATTCAAACTTAATTATTTTATTTAGTATGTATAATATAAATTAATATATTATAAATATTAAATAAAATCCTTAAATCCTAACTTGATAATTATTGACAAAACTTAGAACTAGGGCAAAGAAATACGGATTTACTTAATAAAATTCCACAACTTCGGGCCGCAGAGGAACACGAAACACATCTGTTGACTAATGGCAGAACCTTTGTAATACCCCAAATTTTATATTGGAATTTAATATGAATAATCGAAAAGTAATTAAAGATATTTAAATTAATTAGAAAATTATTGGGGTATTACCAAAGACGTAATCGTCATTTATCATCAAATGATATTTGAAATAAATCAAGATTTGAAATTGAATTGGAAATAATTTAATTAAATGAAGAATTTAATTCAATTATTAAAGAAAAGTTTAATTGGATTAAAGATGATTAAAATGGAGGAAAGGAAATTTGGAATATTTGGAAGAGGATTTAATGAATATGGTATAGTTGAGATTAAAATGTTAAAGAGTGATTAATTGGGAATTAATTAGAATTAAGTGAATGATTTGGAAATAAAGAAAATAAAATGAAAAATGGGGAAGTAAATGAAAGAATGGGGTTGAAATTAAATTAGGGAGAGAAGAGTGAAGGAGACGAGAGAGGGAGAGGGAGAGGGGACCCGAGAGGAGAGGCGATCGGGAGTTCGCCCGCGACGACGAGAAAGACGGCAACGTGCGGCGCGGGCTGGGGTTGGATGGCGACGGCGAGCTCGGCCTTGGTCGGGGCTCCGTCGCGGCGTGCGCGTCGTCCAGCGATGCTTGGGATCGTCAGGTCGCAGGACGGCGAAAGGCTCAGGATTGATGTTTCGCCCGCGACGAACGAAAACCGTGCATTCATTGAGGTTAGTCATGGTTGATTCTCTATCATTGGGGGCTGCATTTCTTGTTGTGAACTGGACAGGGGATTTCGGTGTTTGGGGCTGAAACAGTATGGTTCGGTCCTGTTGGTTCTGAATTGAACCGAGTCAATTATTCTGCCGACAACCCATCAAACATTTCTGGCAATTACTCCACGCATCATGACTTGTTGCCAAGGCAGCTGGAGATTTAATGCTTTGTCTTTGGTACTGTCTTCGGCTATGTAATAAATTGGCAGAGAGCTTTCAGCTCTCGGGTGAGTTGAGGAGTCTCGGGTGAGCTGAGGAGGAAGGTTGGAGCTGCTCTGGATGCCCTGTTTTCTGGTGATGGCCGAAAAGGGATGGTGAGACCCTGTTATTTTGGTTGTTGTCTGTGACGTGTGATTTTTTTTCTGGACATAACCGGTGTTGTTGGATGATAAGCATATGGATTTTATTTATTTACTAATGAATTGGATTGATGAAAGCGTTAAACAGTTAGATTTGGGTCAATACTCTTTGATGGTTGGATGAATATGTTGGATCTTCATTTTGGAAGTTAATTACTCTATTGATAATTGTTCAGCTACTGTCGTTATTTCCTTGTGAAGCCTGTGATTCTGGGTTGAGAATGGTTAAACTAAGTGTTTAAAACCCTTATTATTGTGCTACTTCTTGAACTTGTGAAAGATTTTGTATTAATTGGAAAAGATACATTCTGTTAGTAAGGAAGAAAGATGAGTAAATGTAGTTTTCTAATATGCTTATGGTTATCATGTTGGATGATCTAATTAGATATGATAAGCTGTTAGTTATTGTCTGGATCTATTTCTTTGTGAGTATAGATCTTTTGGATGTTGGTTATGGTGGTTTAATATAGAGTTTATTTGATAATGCTCTGTTGGTATTTCGAAAGGCTGACCATGTTAATGAAGAATATGATGGTTTAATTTAGTAAAAGCAGGAATTAATTGGAGAAATAGGAAGTGTAAATTAATGTTGGATTAATTCATGCATGTTGGTTTTGGTTTCGGTTCACTAATTGGAATAAAGATGTCATGGGAATTGGGTAAAATAGTTTATGACTCGATTCAGATATTGTTATTGGGCTTTAGTTTACGGACCAATAATTTATGGATAGAGTCTTGTTGATTTTCGCTATACGTTAAGCTTAGTTTCTAGATGTTCTTGATTGATTAAGCCCAGTTATAATTAACGAAATGGTTTTGTTTAGGAAACTCTAGTAAGCGACATATAAGAATTAAATATAGAAAAATACGACGAATGATTAATTGATGTGATTAGTAATTAAAAGTTATTAAATTGTGAATGTACAAAGAAGAAGAGAAGGAGAATAACGGCTAAAGGTTAATGCACGTTAAAGCTTCGAGGTAAGGATTTGGGTTGTCTTGGCCAGAGGAGGCCCTACACCCAAGTAAAGTGTGTGTGTGTTGTTTTGTGGTTTGATTTCGGTAATGTTTATGGTTACCCTTGATTTTACTGAATGATATAACTCTCACGTTTTCCATTAGTTGCTGAAAGTGCTTGTTAAGCTTAAATGAATCAAAGGAATGATAGTTGAACTGAATGAGAAATGAGAACGGGTCCTAGACAGAATTCTAGTGGCATTAAAGAGAAAGAAGAAGCTAAGATATTAGAAAAGACTATGTTTCTTTACAGATTGGCGAAAAAGTTACTGATTTCTAAATGTTATCCCTTTTCATGCCGTAAGTATACTTAGAGTTTCGTTCATTTCAATTATGAAAAAGTATATGCAAACTTGATTAGTTATAGTTTACTGCCGTTTTCTATTAAGGTATTAAGAAGCATATAGAAACATGTTTTATGTTAGTTATCGTTGTTTTACTTACTGTCTATAGCAGGATAATTGTTTTAGAAGCATGCTAGGAGTCATAGATTCGCTGTTAGTCGATTGTTAAAAAGCAAGTGTAGTTTGATTTGATAATTGGTCATAATCTGATATAGTTTATGTGTTGAATATTGTCCATTAAAAGATTATGTTAGTAGATAGTTTCTGTTGATTAAATTAAGATGAGAGCAAGAATGAAATGTGAACTACAACGATGTGGATGGTAATGAAGTAAAAAGGTTTAGTTAACTAAACAAACGAAGGAAAAAAGTTTAGTTAACTAAACAAACGAATGAAAAAGGTTTAAGGAGTTAAGATGCTTTGTTTTCATTAAATATGAGTTGTGAACTAGTAGATGAATATTATTTCTTAATTCTAGATAAGAACATTCTAGTTTAGCACAATTAGTTAATTATAATTGTCGTATGTAACTTTACTACTTTATTGTATTCACTCACTGTTACATTTCGATAGCATAATTGTTTCTCGTATTTTCAGGAATTTTTATGATTCTTTACATGTACCAGTTCATTTATAGTATGTTTATCTCAATGTGTAATTCAGTTTATGTTATGCAGTGCGTTTCATGATAATAGAAACCAAGTAGGGGGTAACCTTCAGGATGGTACCCACATGCATGTGTGAGGAAAAAGAAAGAACCCTAAAGGCAGTTATATGCCGGAACAGAAAGAAAGAACCCTAAAGGCGGTATATGCCAGAAAAAGAACAAACCCTAAAGGCGGGTACATGCCGGAACTAGGGAGTTGAGGTAGATGGGTAGTCCGGATCTAGCCTAGCTGCTAGGATACACCCTTACCAATTCGGGAAAGGGACTAGTATGCACACAGAAGGTTAGAATCTGTACAGCTATGCCATCTCAAAGGAAAACCTTCAATCTCCAGCTCGATGTACGAGTTAAGAACGAACGAAGAAAACGAACGTAATGAAAGAAGTTGGTTTGGGTGGCCCCTATTCCAAAAAGAACTAAAGAGAGAAATGCATAATTGTTTTCCCCATCTCCTTACTGGGCGTAAGCTCACGTCCTTACTTGTGGTGTAGGTACAATGACGAACAGATAGTAAACGAATAATAAGAAGATGAGAAACGCATAATGAAGCAGAGATGGATGATTTCGCACGCATAGGATTCGGGCTGGCAAGGCAAAATACAAATGAAAGTAAACAGTTATGAATCAACGAAGTTAAAGAAAAGTAAACGGTATTGAATCAATGAAGTAATGGTCAAGATTTATTTGATAAACATAATGCTTTTATTTTATAGATGAAATGTTTAAATGATGTATTTCCTTTTAAAGATTTCTAACGCTTCCGCAATGATTTGCAAATGGTTATTTAATAACGCTTCCGCAATAATGTAAATAGATGATTTTTAACGCTTCCGCATAATTAAAAAGTTGGTTTTCATGATGAGTTTTAAGAAAGAGTTAGTAGTGATTCGGATTTATGCACTCTGATTTGTTTTAAAAAGAAAATTTTAAAATTTTACGCATTTTTAGGATTTACAAAAATCTGGGTCGTTACAACCTTTCACACGTGGCCGATGAAGCACGATTCGTGGCAAAGACATAGTTAACAGAAAATAATTTAACTTAGATCAAAACAAAAAATTTACTTAAAAAAATAAAAAATTCAAAAATTGCTGATTTTACCTAAAAAGAAATCTTGTGTTAAGTAACTTTAGAAAATTTTCAATCCATGGCTTACTTAGAATAATTTGCTTCCCATTTTCTATGTAGATATTGTAATGTATAATTTAATATTTAAATATTGTTACGCATAATATGCATCCACCTCCATTTAAAATAAAATAAGAATAAGAGTTAAGTGGGTGTTAATATTTTCAATTCTAAATTATGATCGGCCAATGAAAAAGGGAGCCCTCAAGATTTGAATTACTCGAACTTTCAAATATATTATGTGTTCTGTTTTTCTCCTTTGAAATGTCAATGCAAATCCAATATGCGAAAGCCGCATAATATAATAAATGGCGTTGAGTTTGACTGATTCTTTGGTTGGATGTCACTTGTGAGTTGGTGGGTTTGAAGCCAAAATTTGGGGTTTATCGTTGCTTCAAAGTCATCGCCCCTCGCGTAAAAACAAGGAAATATAAACAAATGATACAATCCATGATGAAATTTCAATTTGATACGTGTAATTGCACAAGGGTATGATGGCCTGGTGATGGGTGACATCATTTCGTAACACTGCTTAGCACATGCAAAAACTTGTTGACCTGAACTATGAAAAAGTGATGTTTATATTTATTATCATATTAAATTTAGTCTCAAACTTGTCAAACAACTAATCACCTTGTGGAGTCCTGGTGATTGAGTGATTAGTAATATTGTGGTAGCTGAGACTCCACCCGAATCTCTAAAAGTTACTGACTAATCTTTGTCTATGAAACAAAAAGTGAGCTGCGTCTGCTGCAGCTGAAAAATATAGTCAAGAAGATTATTCAAATTACTGCCTTTAATCATTTGTCTTAAATGTGAGTAGCTTTTTAGGACCATTCCACAAATTTGGTTTTGAAACTCACTGGACTAATCCTGTAAAAGTTTGTTCTGGTGATTGGTGCCTTTATGTTTTATGAAGGAGAAGTTTGTTTGGCAAATACAAATTGCAGGGGAGGGTTTGGGCAGCTCCAAGCGTGGAATTGCAGATCCTATCGTGGCAGGTGATGTGAAAAAGGACAACTTGGTGGTTGGTGCCTATCAACACGGGGAGGTGCTTCCTGATGATGATACATTCGAGCAGTTTAAGAAGCGGATGATGCTTGGTTATCTATTGAAGTCAAATTTTAGTGATTTGGTTTTGGCTACAGGTTTTTTGATCTCCTTTTCTTCTCATAATAGTCCTCGAAATGCATACTACTAAGGGGCGGAATTTCATGGCCAGTTGATGTTAAATTCTGTAATCTTGTTTATGAGACCAAGAAAATAAACTTCTCTCTTAAACTTCAAAATCAAGAGAGGTATCAACCCAAAAGATAAAGACAGAAAATGTTGGACGCAACTTTTATTTCAATCTAAAATGACATATAAATACAAGTAAGACAATAACATACTTGGCAATATTTTAGCTTCACTAACCCACTAAACCTATGAACTAGAGTTTCCTAATATATCTCATAACTACCCACAAGAATAAGATAACTTATTGACTAAGTAAATACATGACACATAAATAACAGAACTTATTAATTTCTGCATTATTTCTAACATTCTCCCTTAGTGTAGAAATTTATCAACACCAATCAATTTCCTAAAATGTTCAAACTTTACTAAAGGAAGTGGTCTTGTAAACATATCGGCATGCTGCTCCTTTGTGCTACAATATGCTATCTGAATGTTTCCATCTGCAACTAATTCTCTAATAAAGTGATGTCATATCTCAATGTGTCATGTACAACTATGAAAAATTGGGTATTTGGTCAAGGCAATGGTGGATTGATTGTCATAATAAATTGTTGTTGTCTTTTGTTGTTGTTGCATATCTCTTAGAATTCGTTGCAACCATACTGCTTGACATGCTACTAAAGTTACAGCCATGTATTCAGCTTTTGATGATGATAAATTTCTAGAAGGCTGCTTCGATGAACTCCATGATATATGACTTGACCCAAGACTGAAAATGTAGCTTGTGGTACTTTTCCATTCATCAATTGCACTTGCCCAATCACTATTAGAGAAACTATGTAAGTTTAAATTGTTACTATTGTACCGAATTCCATATGAACTTGTTCCCTTCAAGTATCTCAAGACTCTTTTTGCTTTTCCATTGTGCACTTTACTTGAATTTTGCATAAACCTTGATAGAAGACTTGTAGCTTGTAGAATGTCAAGTTGTGTGTTGGTTAGATAGAGCAAGCTTCCAATCAAGCTTCGATAATTATTTGCATCAGTTTTTTTTTTTCTCCTACTTCAATGCTAAATTTTTTATTTGTGGCCACGGGAGTCTTGACAGGATTACAGTCTTGCAACTTGAACTTTGAAAGAAAATCTCTCACACATTTCTGTTGACAAACAAAAATACCAGTAGCGCATTGTTGTACTTCTAACCCCAAAAAATAACTCATCAATCCCATATCTGTCATATTGAACTCTTTAATCATAAGCTCTTTGAATTCGACAATCAACAAAGTGCTATTGATAATATAAACTAAATCATCTACATAAAGACAGACAATAAGTACCTTACTAGTTTCAATTAACTTCACATACAAGGTTGACTCACTTGCATTTCTTTCAAAACAATTTTTGGTGTAGTGTTCATCAATCCTCTCGTACCAAGCCCTTGAAGCTTGCTTGAGCCCGTACAATGTTTTTTTTAGTTGATAGACTTTATTTTCTTGTCCTTTAACCTTATAACCTGTTGGCTATTTCACAAACACTTCCACATCTAGATAACTATTCAAAAAAGCTGATTTCACATCAAATGATACACATTCCATTATAAGGAGTAGCTATAGTCAAAATAGTTCTAATGGTGTTAAACCTGGCTATGGGAGAAAGTTTTGTCAAAGTCAATTCTTTTTGCATGTATCCACGTGCCACTAACCTTGCTTTGTATTTTTTAATCAAGCCATCATGTTTAAATTTGAGCTGAAAAATCCATTTTAATCCAACTACTTACTTCCCTTCTGGTAGATCAACTAGCTCCCATATTTGGTTTCTTTCTAAGGACTTCATTTCTCTATCCATTGCAGCAGATCATTCATTTGAAATTATAGCTTCTTCAAAGTAATGAGGTTCTTGAATTTGAACAAGTTAACATCTTTTTGTTCGTTGATAAATCTCCGTCAAGGAACCCCATTTTCTTGGTGGCATAGAGTATCTACTTGATGATGAATAACTTGCTGTACTATAAGACTTCTCAGGTGATGTAGAGACACTCCATGGGTTGGATAGATTTGTTGGTGAGTTCAAGTAGCTTGAATCTTCATTAGCATCATTTGCATATTCTTCTTATATCTCAAAAAAAATCTGGACATCCTTGTTTCTCATCCCAAGTCCATGCATTTTTCTCATCAAATAATGTGTCACGACTAATGATAAACTTTTTAGCAATCAGGTTATAAAAATGATAGCCTTTAGTGTGAATACTATGACCCACAAAGATGCATTTAACACAATTATCATCAAGTTTACTCTGTTTTTGAGATGGAGTATGAATATAAGAAATGCATCCAAAAACTTTAAAGTGGGTTACCTTTGGCTTCCTTCCATCCCATGCTTCAAATGGAGTTTGTTGCTCTAATGTTCTTGTAGGACTTCGATTCAAAATATAAGTTGCTGTGTGCATTGCTTCAGCCCATAATATTTTGGAAGCCCTTTTGCTTTTAGCATACATTTCGTCATCTCTACAAGGCTTTTGTTCTTCCTTTTTGCCTCATCGTTTTGCTGGAGCGAATAGTTTGCTGTCAATTGTCTCCAAACTCCACATTCTTTACAAAATTTTTGAAATGCATGAGATACAAATTCTCCTTCACGATCTGTCCTCAAAATCCTCAATTGATATCTGCTTTGTTTTTCAACAAGAAATTTGAATTTCTTGAAGGTGGACAAGGCAACTGTATTTCTTTGAGAAAGTAGACTCATGTCATCCTACAATAGTTATCAACAAATACAAGAAAATACGTATTGTTATTCAAAAAAGGAGTTTGCATAGGACCACAAAAATCAACATAAATTAGTTCACGAGGCTTTGAGGCTTTTCTAGCTTGCCCTTTTGGAAAAACATCTCAATGACAATAAATTTAACCTTTTGAAATTGTTGGCAATTTATCAACTTTCGTTGATCAATTTCATTGGTCCTTTTCTCCAATTTTCTTGTTTGTTTGTTGATATTTCAGGAATGACGGAAACTTGCGGGGTGATGACCCGTGGATTTCCGGACAAGATGAGCAAGATTGGAACGGTTGGTGCTGTTTTACCGTTCAATGAGATTCGACTTGAAGAGGTGGCGGAAATGGGCTATAATCCCACAGGTGATCGCCCATGCGGAGAAATATTGTGTAAGAGGGAAGCCTGTGTTTAATGGCTACTACAAGAATCCTGAATTGATCGAGTGAATCTTTCAAAGATGGCTGGTTTCATACAGGTTACTAACATTAACACATGATTTCTTTCTTTTTTTCTTATCTAAATCGTATTTTCCAAACGGAATTATTAATTATATTCTCATCCGCGTCAATTTCGACCCTCTTTAAGTATCTATACATGTAAATAATTAATTATAATATTATTAGTTAAAATAAAATAACTAATGATTATTGATTTAATTATAATAACATAATATAATAAAATAGTCTAGTGAATGAGTGACTAATAACAATTTCATTCATAGTCTCTTTTATAATCTTTACCCAAATTAATTTTGTCTCATTTAATCTCTATGCTAATTTTTCTTTTGGCATTTTGATTTCCTAAAATTCATGTTATTATGAAGTTCTCATGATTTAACTGAAATTTACCGAACATAATCCCACAGTTCAAACTACACAATAACACATAAATTCACCAGTTTGATTGTTTCATCGAATTGTCATGCGTGACCAAAGACTCTTGATACGGGGTAAAAATCAGGTCAACACAAAACAATGGACTTAGAATAAAATGAAAAAATTTATTTAAAAAAATATAAAATCTAAAAATTACAGATTTAATAAGATTGATATTAGATTTTTTTATTGTTGTGCATAATCTATTTTATAATCTTCAATGAATTTTTTCTCATTTGATCTCAGATCCAAACACTTGTTGTTGGACAATATAAAACAATTTTACCTTCCATCGAAGTCCTCCCCGTAGGGGTGTGCAGAACCGGCCCGGTACCGAAGAACCGGACTGAGACTGGTCCTTTCGGTACCGGGTTGGTCCATAAATATGGAGCACCAGACCGGGTCCGGTCCGGTGCTATCAGTACCGGTCCAACCCAATACCGGTCCACGATACACGATACCATAGAACTGGTACCGTGTAGAACCGGGATTTCAGATTTAAGGGCAAATCTGAAATCCCGATTCCTCTCACTCCTCAGTCCCTCACCCCTGTCCCCTGCCCTAATCCTATTCCTAAATTGATTAATTGAGTTTAATCCACCCTAATCCAGCAGCCTCCTAGTCCTCGTCCCTCGACTCGTCGCTCCACTCGGCACTCTCCAGTCCAGCACTCCAACCCTCGTCGTCAGCCAGCCTCTGCTGACTGCCAGCTACTGCCGACCAGCGAGCTTCGTCCATCGACCGTCGCCAGTCGCCACTGCCACTCTGCCAGCTCCTAGCTCCGTCCGTCGTCGACAGTCGCCACTGCTAACTCCGAGCTCCGTTCGTCTGCCACTGCCGCTGCCAGCTCCGAGCTCCGACCTCTGTCCATCGCCACTGACACTGCCAGCTTGGTTAGCACTCTAGTCTCTAATCTACTCTGTTCTGTGTAGTGTTTTGTTGCTGAATGATCTGTTCTGGGCCTCTGGCAATGG
>CM039472.1:1884456-1961562 GCA_022433065.1 Begonia loranthoides | reverse complement strand
GAAATAAAGCATGAACCGGTTCGACTGGTTCACTGGAATGACTTGGTTTAGTTGAAAAACAAATTGGGGGAAAATTGGTTAAGAGTATGTGAAATTTCTGTTGGAGACAGAGAGAGACAAAGAGAGCGAGAGAGCGAGAGGAATCGGGAGGGAGAGCTCGCGTCGTGGGGGTCGACTTGAAACAAAACGATCATTTTGTCACGAATTACAAAAGATCTAAAACAAAACGAGGAACGATCTGCCCTAAAAGAACCAAATTGTCCGACCTTTTTACTTTAACTATCTTAATTAGCAGCAAAAATTGAAATATATTTATTAAAAGTCAAGGTCCGGTAAAACATGGGTTAAACAAGTCCAACAAGTGATATCAATATATTGTAGTAATATAATAAAAAAATACATATGCTGAAAGAAATAATAAAATTAAAGGTTTACAATATTCATAACAAGTCTAATCTCAAGAAAATAACTCTCAAATAAAATAAAAAAAAATGTTGGAAAAAATGCAAATCCCGCTTAATTTACACCTCATTTGGCAATTGGAAATCTTGCTGATAAAGTTATAAAAGGGGAGAGTCATTGAGTGAGTTGACTAAACTCATTAAGGATAAAGTTTTATATTCATCATTTTAATAAAAACAATGATTAAACATGCATGGTCTTAAAAATGATGTTTCATAAATTCATTTTAGAAAATTGTATAGATAGGTACATGTTCAAAACAACTCACTATAATATAGTAAATAATTAAAATAAACATTTAATTAAAATGTCAATGAAAATGGAGCCACTCACGAGCTCCGAGAACACCTGACACCATGTCATAGGTACGTCACAGAACAACAATGATACTCGACAATTGCAAAAGCCACATAAAAGACTTTGATCAGATTTAAAGTTTTGTATTTAAGGACACGACACATACAATTTTCTTATTACTCTAGTTATCAGCAAATAAGCACATCCTCCTATGATCGAATGTGCATAAAATAAAACAATACTCCAAATTAGGTTGATCGAACTTGGTTCACACGACCAAGTCGATCCATTAAATTTTATTTGCGTGCTTAATTAAATATGTCCGTTGAAATACTACATATAATATAGAAATACAACTAGTCAATAAATGGACAAGTCATTTTATATGAGACACATTTAAAAATATTATTTTTAGAACAATCATATAATGTTGTGCATAAAATTAAATCGCGAATTTACTATCGGCACAAGCCCAATTATTTAAAAAGTCCAATTCTAAGAGTCCACGATTTAAACTTTAAATTTTTTATATCTGTCCAAAAATAGAATTGTAAAATTTTGGGGTAAAAATTTGATATATTTATTTCCTAAAAATTTTAATTTACTTTATTTTATTTTATTTTTAAAAAAAATGGGCCAGATGTGGGCCTTGAATAGCGACCCACAAAGGCTTAGTTGGCAGTCCATGTAGGGCACATAGTGGCTTCCGCATAGAGCCCAGTCCAGACGCGCAAGAGACAGAACCATGACTCAGAGTCATTCTGAGTTTGCAGATTGTCGCCATCCACCTCGACGGAGGCGACTTTGCTATTGGCCGAGACTCCAAGTCTCAACCTGTTGCCCATTCGGCTGAGGCCGAAGCAATTTACGTCGCGACTCACGAATTTAGAGTCCCAATTTGGCAACGTCATCTCCAACGACATTCACCAACGCCCATCGGATTTATCCAACATTCCGACGAAATCGTCGATTTCCCCTCATACAGAGCATCCCATTTATAAGAAAAAATCCAATAGTGCAACATCCAGACCAAAACACCGATAAATAGAGAATATGCCAAAGAGAAAAGTTCAGATTTTTATACCTTCGGCTAAAACTTTTCGACTACTGCGAGTTTCCACTGCAAGAATGGTCACTCCTTTCTCCGAATTCGTACTGGAAGTAGCCCAAATTCCCTTCCAAAAATGAATAAAAAATCAGAACTTCAACTAGTAAATTGAGAATACAGAGTTGAAATCGTCAATCTTCATCACAAAGGAGGAAATCGTCTTCCCAATTTTTGTGATTGCCGAAAGCGAAAGGAAGAGAATTGGGAGAGAGAGAGAGAGAGAGAAGGCAGAGGGATAGAAGAAGGCAGAGAGAGAGGGGAGAAGGAAAACAGCTAGAGCCTCCGAATTGTTGGAGAATGAGAGAATCGGACTACAATTAGCGAATACGAGGAACATTATAAATCTTGAACACAATCTCCACTTTTACTATAAAACTTGTGTTTGCAGCATTATTTTAAGCCAATTAAAAAACAAGTGAAAAGCAATTAATTTTATGTTTCGTATAGATTGCACCGCACGACAGGAACACAGTTGAGTGGACGAGCCATGGGCAAACCCAAGCCAGAGCCGATCTCCATGTCAGCCATGGCCCCATCTTTTCCGTCGACCTTGAAATCAAAACACTGAACCAAGGCGCCGATTACTGTAGTTATGGTGCTGAAAGCCAACGTCGAACCTGGGCAACCTCTTCTCCCCCCTCCGAAAGGGACGAAGCTGAAATTCTGTCCCTTTACTTCATACTGAATCTGCTTCATGCCGTCTTTTTCTTGACCAGAAACGAGGAATCTTTCTGGGTTATACTCGTTTGGATTCTCCCAAACTTCTGGATCTCTCATAATGGCGAAAACGTTTACCCCCACCATTGTGTTTTCTGGGATATCGTAGCCGTTGATTTTGCAGCCTTCTCTGCATCCTCGTATGGCGACTGGTACGGCTGGGTACATTCTTAGACCTTCTTTAACAACAGCTTGTAGATACGGAAGATTTGGGACGTCAGAGTCTTCAAGTAATCTTGTTTTTCCAACAACTTTGTTTATTTCCTCTCTTAGCTTGTTAATTTCATTGGGATGGTTTATCAGCTCAGCCATTATCCACTGCATAACTTCTGTTGATGTTCCTGTTCCCCCTACGAACAAATCCTGCGAAAAGATAAGAAATTTTTTCAATATAATCATCCGGGTATTCATGCAATTTCCTTCACCAGATCGAGATCGAGGTAATATTTGAAGGTATTTGAAAGCGTTTAGAATTAAAACCCAATAAATATAAAACAACAAAGCAATATTCTGATAGAGTTAAACAAATATAAACGTAAAAAAGAAAAAAAAATAGAGATCTTTGCAAACAACACTAGGTTTAGTTATAATTTTATAAAAACTGCGTGGATAAGTTAATCCATGAAGAGACGTACCAGCAAGAAAGCCTTGAGGTTGGTTCTTGTAATCTTAAATTCAGCGTTCTTATCTTTATAAACTTTGAGGATAATATCCATTAAATCAATATCTTCCCTGTCAAACCCTTCTTTCTCTGCTCTTTCTTCGTGCTGCTTCAGCGCCTTCTCTAAAATGGCGTCGTACCTCATGGTCACGTCAATGGCCTGCTTTCCGTACATCCAAAACGCCACCCTCTTCAGTGGCCATCCAATCACGTCTCCGAAAGCAACTTTGGCGCCAACCTCCATTGTATCGTTGACAAGCTCTCTGATTTTCTCAGCTTCATTGCTATCGTCTGAACATCTCATGCTCATCAACATTCTGCAAATACTGTTATTAGTAAGCTTCATTAGTTCTGCACCTACGTCGATGATCTCCTTCTTCTCTGCTTTTTCCGATATTTTTGTAAGAAATCTCCTTATTTCTTCTAGTCGGACTGATTTGGACCGTTCGACTTGTTTTGGAGAGAGAAGTTCGGTCATGGTGAGCTTCTTCATGAATCTCCAGTAAGCTCCATATGGTGCGGCGAAGAATCCAGAGCTTCCATAAGGCGTTTCGTCGCTGAAAGCAAATTTTGGCCGAGACGAAAAGGCGAGATCCTGAGTTTTGAATATTTCGGTGGCTAAAGAGGCAGATGAAACGACGATGCAGCGAACGGCCCCGAGCTGGAGATGGATGAGAGGACCATATTTCGATGAGAGGCTGTAGAAAGATCTATATAAAGAAGGGTTGAGCAGATGGAGATGGCCAAGGATAGGGAGAGAAGGAGGGGTGGGAGGAAGACGGAGACCGGATGTTCTCCTGCTAGGTTTTTGGAAAAAGAATTGCAGAAGTAGGGTTAAAACGAAGCAGATGATAATGTAGATAACATAGGTTTGCGCTTCATTACTCATTTTCGCCTGGAATGAAGAAACTAATGGTTTTTCTTCAACCTCATCAATGGCTATTCTCTTCCTTCTTAGATTCTTATTTATATTGGTTTTTGGCAAAAGTTTACTATTAATTCTTTAACTTTTTAATCGATCGTCTATGTATTTAATATCATATAATTTGTGCCATCTTGGGTGATGGCTTCTTTCTTTGTTCTTATTTGTAGGGTTTATGCTTTAACCAATATAATTTTAGTTAAAATTTTTGTGAATTATAAAAGTCTAATCCTTGTCATTGCATACTTTAAATGAGATTTTATTGTAATAAAAATAGTTTCAAAGAAATTAAAAAAATTAAGTACAATTTCTAGAATTTTCAAAAATTAAAATAATAGTCACTCGTACAATTCCCAATTTAAAATTTTAAATAATAAATATAAATTTTGACATTGTTTTGAAAAGAATTATGTACTTTACTTTTGGGAAACTACCAAAAAAAACCATCAAACTATGATGTCAATGACAAGTCAACCACTAAATAATTTTCGTTAACAAATCAAATATTGATCTATGAGAAATAAACGGAGCAAATATCGATGCTGTCACGTTTTTTGTTAAAAAATATTTTTTTTCCCCTGTTCAAATTTGTAAATAATTAATATAAATTTTGTCATTGTTTTGAAGAGAAAAATGTAGTTTACTTTTCTTATTTATTAACAAAATTCTTGCGTAATTTTGAATTTTAATGTTAATTATTTTTTACCAATCCTCACTTTATATTCCATGTGAGTACGGAACCATAGAAGGGCATAAATAATGTATGAGTCAAACTTTTGAATTTGTTAATCCATGGTTTACTTTGACTAACTTGCATCCACTTGCATTAAAAACAAGAATAAAAGTTAGGCGGGTCGTAATATTTTCAATTCTAAATGATGATCGGCCAATAAAAACAGAGAGCCCTCAAGATTGAACTACTCAAACTTTCAAATATATTCTATGTTCTGTTTTTTCTCCTTTGATGTTGTCAAAGCAAATTTAATAAGCGAAGGCTATGTAATAAATGGTGTAGAGTTTGACTGATTCTGGGTGGGATGTCCCTTGTGAGTTGGTGGGTTTGAAGCCAAATTTTGGGGTTCACCGGGGCTTCAAAGTCATCGCCTTCACGACAAAAAAGGAAATATAAACAAGTGACACAATCCATAATGAAATTGCAATTTGATACGTGTAATTGCTCAAGGGTATGATAGACCTAGTGATGGGTAACTACATATCTGTCACAAATGTCCATATCTAGTAATATTTCTACGATAATTCTAGATTATTAATTGATTATAACGTTGATGTTACCTGTTATATCCGGCAAAAAATAAAATAAAAAATAAAAACCCTTGCCGGGGGGCTCAGGGTGGGGTTGTTGTTGACAAAACAGGGGGGTTATTTTAATTCAACATACCTTACTTATTAAAAATTGGTAATTTACACGTAATTACGCATCAAATGATGTGTCTTTATGTGACACATCAGATTTTTATAAACATATAACTTCTTTATTGAACATATTTAAATTTAATGTTTTGTTCACTTACCCTTACATTTACATTTTTCTTTACGTTATTGTTAATTACAATAATGAGACAACTGTATGTGTCTTGTCCTTAGGCACAAGATCCTAAACCTGATCAGGGTCTGTTTGGTTGTATCACCGTTATTAATTTTGTTCCATATTTTATTATTTGTCGTTATTTTCCTTAAATATTAAACTGTTTAAAAATAAATAATTTGAATGCACGCCTAATCCTTTTATTCTTTGTTAAATATAAAAATTTAATCGTTACTGAGTTAGTTAACTCACCCCAAATTGACTTTTCATTTTTTAGGAAATAATCAGTGTGATTTCCAATTGTCACCCCATGAGTAGATTTTGGAGAGTTCCCCTTGCAAATTAATTTGTTTTCTTTTTTAGAGACTTGTAATAATTTAGTAAGGTTGTATCTTATATTTATTGTAAATTATTTCTCCGCTTTTGGAATCATGTTATTTTATACTATTTTATGTCACTTTTAGACCTATATTTTGGGGTCTGGTTTGTAAATAAATTTTTAAGTCTTTCATTGCTATTTATGAATTTAAGATAAGGGTAAGACGATTCGATCATTTTTGGGTCGGATTGTTCCCCGTTCTATATTGGGTTCCCTCTGAGGCGTGACATTACCACCTGCTAAAGAAACAAAAAATTGACGGAGTTTCAAAAATAACTTTCTTATCAAAACTTTGCGGAGTCTCTAGTACCGCTAGTAAAATATTATTCGCTTTGAGCCAGAATTTGCACATTTTTTGTCTCTAGGTTTTATTCCAAAACGCGTTATACTAGATAGAGAGAAGAACTCTACTTATAAATCATTTACTTTAACTTCTACCAAATGATGTGATATTATCTAATTTCTTTTATATGAGCTGGATCTTCACATTTAACAAAATGTTGAACTATGCCTACATTCACATAGTGGGTTGTTGTGATAACCGCAACTTTAAAAAAAAGTAATTAAAGAAAGAAAATTAATTAAATTTAATTAGATTTAATGCTTATTGATAGAAGCATTTATCGAAAATAAGGGATTCCTTTTCGCCTTTATCTGCAACATGCTCTGGAGGAGAGATCAAAAAAAATTGAGAGAGAATGGAAGAAAAACGTTGTTGTGATTAGCGAAGGCAGAAGGAAGATTTCTTTTAAGAATAGTATCTCTTTCTTGGGGTATTACTCTCCCTTTAGGTATTACTCTCTCTCTCTATCTCTCTCCCTTGGGATTATTAATTTCTCTTGGGCGGGGAGAGGGAGCGTGTAAAACCCCAAGAGAGAGAGACAACGAGAGAGAGAGAGAGAGAGAGAGAGAGAGAGAGAGAGAGAGAGAGAGAGAGAGAGAGTGTGTGTGTGTGTGTGTGTGTGTGTAAAACCCGAAGAGAGTAATACCCAATAGAGAGAGAGCAATACCCCAAGAGAGAGAATCTTCTCCTTTGTTCTGTCATCACCATTTCAATGGTTAAGTTTAATGGAAGTTTTGGTTCTGTCTAGAGGTTGAGGAAACTTTGATGGACCAAATTCAGAAGAAGAAGAAAACCGAATTTGACACCTAGGTTTCATTCTGGTATGGATTAATAATCGCTTTCTTTTGAAATATTTAAGGGAAAGTTTGAGATTTTAATTAGAAAACTTGTTGCAGTGAAATCATATTGGATTTTAGTATAGAGATTCCCTTGGAGTTGGAGGAAAATTTACAAATAACTAAGGTACGTGGAACGGAACTAATTTACACTATAAAATTTGATAGAGAAATTTCCTTTGAAGTTGGGTTTGAACTATGGATTTTAAGGATTAAAATCATGTTTTGAAGATTCTTTTATGATGGGTTAATGCTCTAGTGTAAAAGGTCTGAAGGAATGGTTAAAATATGGGAAAAAGTATGGCTGGCATTGAGCCGAGGCTCAGACCCAGTTTTTGGTTTCGACTTGGCTTATTTGGGTTGCAGCTCCAACCCCTTTTTGGGCCTAATTTTTTATGTAAACCCATTTTTTTGTTGTTTTATAGTCTGTTTTGGCCTTTAAATTCAATCATTCTTAAGTTTTTCTCTTTAATATGAAGTTTGAAATTTAAAGTGAGATTTTTTATACTTATTATGTGGTAACATTATAGTTAGATACCGAGAGTTAGATTTGAACTCAACATGTAATACTCCGATTTTCCGTAACTGAATTAAGTAAGATTAATTGAGAATAAATTATGGGGGGAGGGGGATTAATTAAATAAATGAGTTAATTGAATAAAAGAAAAATTGAAGATAAAATGGAATTAAAGTAAGGTAAATGAAGGAATTAAAATAAAAGAAATTTAAAAAGGAAAGGTAGTGAAACGCTGGAGTATTGGAGAAGTGTTGGGCGTGGGAATGAAGGCGGAGTGGTCGACATACCGATCGACTGTGCATGTCCATCGAGATGTCGACCGGTCTCACATGGTTCAGTGTCCCGAGATGATAATTGAGAATTTCAATGCGTGGCTTGGCTGTGATTGCTCCACATCTCATTTCCTTTGTTGATGGCAGTTTGTGATTGGTGTTTGGAGTGGTGCTTGAGATTGATGAAGCTTATATAGGAAAGCTTCCCAGATAGAAACATAGAAGTGCAATAAAGAGAGAAAGAAGCAAAAAGAGGAAGCGAGCTGTGGGAGAAAAGGAAGAGAAGGAAGACTTTCTAGAGTAAAGCAGCGGAAGAGAAGAAAGAGGAAATGAGAGAAGGGAATGGAAGGTGAAGTACTCCCTACTCTCGGGTTCTTCACGGGTGTTCTTCTAGTAAGAATTCCTTCTCTTCTATTGGGGATTTTCTTGGATATTAATAATGTTCTCCATTTATAATTGTTGTGAAAAATAATACATGTCGATTCTGAATGTCTCGGATGTTATGCTCTACTTGATGGATAAATGCCCTCTGTTAATTGCTACTTATTGGAGATAATTAAGAATATGCTTTTTGTTTTGGTTGTCCTTAATATAGTGGTTCTCTTTGTGCTTCTCGTGGGTGACTCTAGAGTTGGAAGTTGGAGTTGCTTCCCTTGGGCGTTCTTCTGGTAAATGAACCTTCTTCACTTCTTTTATGCATTTTGTTGGAGTAATAGTGGAAGGTTAAATAGTGGAGGATATTTTGGATGAAGAATATGGTGCACTATTGTTGATTATTCTTTGATTTGGTTTCTGCCATTAGTTCAAGTTGAGAAGGTATTAAAAGAAGAAGGATAAAGTACTGAAACGCTCTACGGACACAAGTCAGCGATACGCATGTGTTTTGATCTTCGAACCCTACATCGCAAGAATTAAGATTGTATGCTGACTGTTTACTACTTTAGTATAATATTAAGGTTGTTAATGAATAAATGCTATTAATAGTGAAGGTATTTCGTGAATTGTACTCCTACTTGCTAGGTGTTTATTTCGTGAATAAATGCTATTAATAGTGAAGGTATTTCATGAATTGTTCTTTTAATGATATGATTAATGATATGATAGACACTGTATGCATTCACGAGCATGGCACGCATCATGGTTTTCAAAAGATATGAAAATAGTTTTCATGCGTGATTTTGAAAAGGAAACAAAATGGTTATAAAATGTAAAGAAATGAACATAAATATGTGTGACAAGATGTGAGGTTGGGTTGGCCGCTCATCCTCGTCAAGTTTAAATATCTCTAATGCCGTCAAGATAAAGTAAAGTCAAGATTAAGATAAAGATAAATATAAAGGGGTCGTTCGGGGATGTGAGGTGAGTTGCTTACTCCTCCTCGTCAAGTTTAGATATCTCCAACACCTTTCAAGATAAAGTAAAGTAAAGACCAAGTAAAATAAAGATAAAGTAAAGTAAAGATCAAGAAAACGATAAAGGAAACAGAAACAGAAACGAAAACAAAAATTGATTTGGAAGCAGAAACAGAAACAGAAACAGAAACGGATACGAAAATCGATACAAATACGAAAACGGGAATGAAAATGAAAATGGGAACGGATACAGATTCAAATACGGAGACAGAAACAAATAAGAGACTAAAACATATAAGATAAAAGAAAACTAAAATAGATAACGATGCATGGTTTTAAAAGATACATTGCATGTTTACAGTTACCTTTTATATCACTTAGGCTCATTAGTTAAGTCTTGCGATGTAGGTAGACGAACAGGAGAACAGGTTAAGGAGCAATTGATGAAGGATTTGCATGCATAGATCTTATGGCTAGCTAGGCTAATGGATTTAAAAGAGAAAGGTTTTGTAAAGATAATGTAAGAGAGTTATTTATTGTATTTTCAAATGGTATGTTATATTCTTCCGCTGCGATTTATAAAAAGGGTTTTAAGAAAATGATTTTACTTATTATCTTTAAATGATTTTATAAAAATAAAGTCTTCCGCTATTGTTATATAAAAAAAAAATTTAATTTCACGTTATTTTAAAAGTAAAGAAAAACGGGTTGTTACATGACATGTTTTTGGATTTCCCAATTTTGGATTGGGTTTGGTTGATGGTAGGCCTACTTGAGGCAGAAGTTTATTTTTATGTCTAGCATTACATCATTTTGTAAAATTTATTTTTGAGATGTGTTATCATATAAAATGACGTACCCATTTTTATGGCTGGACGATTTCTGATTGTATATGTATTTTCACTGGACATGTTTACTTTTGAGCATACATAACATTTGTTTTATTGATCATCTTAGTTGTATGAACCAAGTTTGACTGATCTATGTGGGGATTCTGTTTTAGTTACGCACATCAACCGTTAGAGGATGTGTTTGTTATGTTGTTGTTAACTAGATAAATGAGACAACTGAATATGTCGTGTCTCTAGGCACAAAACTCTAAACTTGATTATAGTCATTATGGTTGTTGCGATCATTTTAGTATCGCTATCATTTTAGGTACATATATAAAATAATTGCCTATTTTATATATGTACCATATTATAGTGGATTGTTTCTAAAATTGTCTTATTGTAGATTTTTAACTCATGTTTTACGAAATTTTTTATACTAGCATGTTTATACATTTTTCTCATCCATATGTAATGTAAAATTTTTCTCTATTGAGTTTAGTCGACTCATCCCAACGACATTTTTCTTCAAGATTTAGTTCGAAAGATCCCCAGTTGCCAATGCAGAATTAAGCTCAACGTTTACTTCTTGTTAATTTATTGTTACAAGTGAATTTTCGTGTAAGGTTTGACTTAGTTAATTATTGTTCAGTATAAGTTGTATCTTTTTATTTAATTCTGGCACAAACATTATGTGAACTTATATTATTGTATTATCTTAGATGTCAGTAATAAAACTATATTTTAACTCATTTGGTTTGAGTCATGGCTATCTTACTTATATTTAAATCTTCCATTGGGCATTAATAATTTTAAGTAAAAGGGTCGTGCGATTTAATTCGTTTTCAGGTCAGGCCATTCTCTGTTTTGTCTAGGATTCCCCTTTAGGACGTGACGGTTGCCACAAAACTTCACGAAACTTATTGTTTAATAATAGCATAGATTGATTCTACAAATTAACTTTTAAGAACAAGAAAATACAAATATCATCCAAAAATTGGAATTCTCCCTTTTGGGATTCTAAAATTGACAATGGCGTGATGACCAGGTTGAAGATTATTAAACCCAGGGTTGGTGAAACTTGAGAACGTCTAAACGCATGCAAAATGACATATTGTTATATCTTTGAGTTTTGACCAATTTTCAAGATCTGTACCTGATTTCCAAACTGAAATTGGCCGTGACGAAATCAACTCACGGATTTTGGGATGTGAATGCAAGAACTTCTGTACTTTCTACTTTTTTTTTTTTTTCTGCATATTAAAAATCACGAGGGTTCTAGTCATTTCTGTCGTATTTGATTATTTCAGTAGATTTGTTTATGAACTAAGTTTTAGACTTTGACTTTCGGGATAATTCTTCGTAAATACGACAATTTTTTGAAGATTGCCTCTATTTTCGAGCATATTTACTTCTTTGCCAGCATCGCAAACTAGGGTCGGGTGAAACCTGATTTGATATATATGTTAGTCAATACCACGAGGCATTATCGATAAGGCCTATGCTATGAAGAACCTTTCTCACGTAAGATATTAAATGTTTCACGGTAAAAATCAATATGAATATGTGAATTTATAGTGCAAAAATCATTTCAAGAAAAAACTACGAACAAAGAAGACATGAATACACAGAAAACATCAAAACTTTAAATAAAATTAGTAATGCGGACCAATCAGTTTGATTCAAAAGAATTCGGGTTATCCTACTGTAATATTGTAGTAGATCAACTCTGTCAACATTTAGTCTGTAAATGGTAATTAATATATATGTGTGTTTGTGTATGCATGTGCGCGTGTCATAATTTTTCTATTATAACTTGATTTTACGGCATCAAATTCATATTCGCTAACTCTAATCTTTTACACATTATGAAGAACGTTGAAACATTAAAGTTAGACCATGTTATATTATATCACTAGTAACTCTCTCTCTCTCTCTCTCTCTCTCTCTCTCTCTCTCTAATGGCGGCGAGGCATGAATGCTTATCAAGCAGGCCAAAAAGGGTGTTCCTTTAATTTAAACATTAAGAATCCTTTGGTGTGAATTCTGCCGTTTGTCTTTCTCTCCTCATCTTATGATTTGAAAACCAGCATGCATACATACACTAAGAGCGATGAACTCAGAATAAAAATAACTAATCTCCAACGTCAACAAATGAACATTCATTAGTCTTTAACTTCATCTCATTTGAGTAATAGTTAGTGGTGTTAAATTAGATTAGGACACCACAATTTTCCCATCGAGCCTAATAAATAATTCATGTCACTCCAAATGACTGACCTACAAATGAGGAGAGACTAACTTGCAAATGAGGGTTCTCCAAAAACCTTTATTTCCACACAAATAATAATATTAAAACCATATTTGGATAATCTATTCCAGATTGTGTTGATTTTTCAAAAAATTGATTTGTTTTTTGGGTTGAGACTTGGGCTTAAATTAGTAGAAATGTTGAATATGATCGATTGATTTGAATTGTCGTTGGAGGAAGCTCCATCTGCATAACTCAGAGTTGGCAAAGGAGAGAGAAACTAAGGAAGGAAACAGAGATTTATTAAACTATGTATTTCTAAAACCCCAGGAACCTAAAACCAGATCGACGAGACTTGAAAACCCATGAGGTTGTCTTATTGTTTGCTTCAGCAATTACACACGTATTAGTAAAACCGGGGTCATCGATCTACTTCATTGCATCGCCTGCACAACAAAACAATACATATTATCAACCCAAAGAGATGGATGGATTAAGAGAGAGAGAGAGAGAGAGAGAGAGAGAGAGAGAGAGAGAGAGAGAGTACATGGGTCGAAACTAGCAGTGCATTTCTCGGGGAGTTCCGTGGCGAGCTTCCTATCAACGCCTGAAATGGGGGGTCCATTGATGAGGACACACAAGCAAGGCTGGCCCAACACTTTGAGGGCTTCACAACAAGCCTCAGTTGGTGGGATGGGGCTGAAAGGGGCGACGGCTGCTCTGCAAGGAATAAGCTGAACCAGCGAAGAAAAGAAGGTTCTTGTACAGAGATTACCTTTCCCTTGCCCTGCCAGGCTTGTCATCACCAACAAACCCACCACCAACGGCAGAGCTCTAATGCCTAAAACCTTCATTTTAAAGTTCCTCAAACGCAGCCAAAGAAGATCCTCTTTTGTTATGGAGTAAGCTCTAAAGAACTGAGTATGTTTATATAGAGAAACAGTGAGATAGAGCGAGGTTCATGCCTTCTGCACTCGCTCCCTAACCCAAAAATCACACCCTACTTGCCATTTCGACGATTCCACTGCTTCTGAGCTGTCAAAACTTTATGCTGTCACTGGAGAAGTATGGCTATAGCTCATCTGCAAAACAAATTCGGCAAATCAGATAAATTAGATTGAAAAACAAACTACAGAAAGGGAAGAACGTACAATTTAGTAGAGAGGAAACCTGTTCAAAATGACCCTCCTATTTTTCTGTGCTTTTCATCAAGAATAATATCTGCCTGTCGACCCCATCAAGAAATTTGAAAGTAATGTGCAGGTAATAATTCCCAGATACAATTTAGACTTAAAAGCAACAGCAACAGCAACAGCAAAAGCAAAGTCCAGAAAATCGTTCAAAATGAAAAGGTCTCCCATAACTGAAGGAAAATATATACATAAAGGTATCTTCTTCACTTAAACCATGAGATTTTTGGTGAATAAATTACATGTGGTCTGCCATATTCTTACCAAATAAATAGTAGGTAAATACAACTCAAAATTGCTGATACAAAACTTCCAGATTGAGCGAATATCAACTACAAAAAAGGAATTTCCCTAGCTTTCCCACCAAGTATTTTTCATGGTAAATCATATAAAAAAAATTAGCAAGCCTCTAGTCCTGGTTATCCGGACGCCCCAGCAACTGTGCGTTTATCATATTCTCCTTGCTCTTCTTTCATAAACTCTTCAATCAATTCACGTTGCCTTGGAGTGAGGGTCCTGCACAGATGATTTTCAGCATCGTCTAAACTTGTATGGAAGCAAATGTATTTTATTACAAGTAGAAACAATTCTGCTAACTGTTTCAGGTGTCCTTTTGTTCTGCTATTCAACGCATATAATAAACTACACAACATACACTGGATACACCAGCTCTACCATTAATGACATTGACTGAGATGAAGAATACATACGTTGGAATGCTGACATTAAAATGCACAAATTGATCTCCTAATGAGTATGAGTTCCTTGTCTTTATCCCTGTTAAGACGAAAATAAAATAGTGTCAAACATAGCATCATTTAGCACAAGGTCTTACATTAGAACATTTGCAGCAAAACAGAAAATGGGATTAATTAACCAAAGTCCAATTTTTACCTTTCTTTTTCAAAACAACCTTCTGACCCGGCTGGGTACCAGGTCGAACCTGTAACCAAGCAACACAATTTAGCTTTGCAACTTCATAACAATACCAAAAATCTAGCCTCTTCCAATTAATTTCAATTTTCATCAGTCCAAAAACAGGCTATACCAACCTTGAGAACAACATCTCCAGTAAGAGTTGGCACTTGGATAGTTCCTCCCAACATAGCCTGCATGGAGCAAATATGAGGCAGTGAACAATTGGGAAATTTATCCTCGACAATGTTGATGAAAAAATCATCCAACAAACTTTATTTAATACCAGGAATAAACAATAAAACATATATATCCTGTGAAATGTCGATGAAAAAGTAACCTACAGATTCTATATAATACCCAGAATAAATTATATTCCTAACTTTTTAACCATCAACCTTTTGGTACACTAGTTAGTCAAGTTCAAGATCTTAAAAAACTTTTGATCATTTTTCTTCGTTCTTAGCCAGCAGAACTCTTAAATTTCCTTCACTAGTTAGTTTAGCAGCTAAATATACAATTTTGGCCAATTACATCTAGATCCTTGTAGGAAGAAGCAACATGCTTCAGAATTCTTTATTTAGACAAGTAAAGCCAATTGCTACAAAAGAGTACTTTGTGCTAATTATTGTGTGATCTCTCATGAGGTAAGAATGCCTTTAAAGAATTGCCTCGCCAAGACACAAAATCATGCATTCTTGTATCAATTCATACTATAAACTTCACATTTCAGCAATAAAAATGTAAGTAACCTCACCTGGGTGACACTCAAAACAGCATCTACATGAATGTCGGAACCCTCTCTACGGAAAATCGGATCTTCCCGAACCTGAGAAGGATTGAAAATACATTAATCCAATGGTGTCGCATTTCCGCCAAAAATGAAACAATAAAACTATTGTATGAAATGAGAATAAAACTTCAAAAAATAATATATAGGGGGAGTGATCATGAATTTCACCTTAATAGTAACATAGAGATCACCAGGTTGATTTCCATCCGGATCTGCCCCTCCACTCCTAAACACCTTCATAGTTTCATTATCATCTACCCCTGTAAAGCAAAACAATCTTAAAAGTCCAAAAAACATATTCAAATTTTTCTAAGGGAACAAAAAAAGAGATTGAGGCACAACTACGACGCTTAAAAGAAATTGAATTCAAGTATAAATAATTTCATGCTAGTTGACATAAGTTTTGAATGATTACCTTAGATGATAGGAAAACAAATAAACTACGAAACTATAATCATAAAAATATTTATTAGTTTACCAGGTGAAATTAGTTTCACGTATACAACCATTTCAATCCAATGTCTCCGCTCAACAACAAAAACCACTAACAGAACATTCAATCATAACGTTTTTAATCCCACTAATGTTTGGATTAAACAACACCATTTTAATTTTTACCAGAAACAAGTAAACAATCAAGTTTCACCATTTATTATTCAACCTTAATCTTCTTCGAAATATTTTATATTTAAGACCAACAACACAGCCTACAAAATATTGACAAATTGCTGCAGCAAAGCAGCACGATGAAAAAGGATGACAAATAGAAGCAAAAAATTACCTGCCTGGTGAGGAGCCTTCAAAAAAAGTTCATTAGAGTCATCTAGACTTAAATGACTAGCTTACCGGGCATTATGTCCAGCTTGACTGACTTCATTTTTTTTACAACTCGCTCCCCTCTACATGATTTGCAGAAGTTCTGTGATGAAAATAATCAGAGAAATAATCATCCGCATATGAGAAAGAAACAAAATGATTAGCCACTACAACTAACAGTATGAGTGGAATGTTAAGCGCTTCTAAAAAAGGAGTAATTTTGGTGACATCACAACACAACCATCTTACATTACTTACGTTTCCTTTTACCATAAAATTGCGTCTTAGCCTGACTGCACTGACTAAAGCAAATGTAAAATAAATAATGTTCAAAAGATCTAATCTTTCGAACATAAACCAAAACAACTCCACATCAAGTAAAAGACACCCGATCAAGCCCTAATTACATAAAACAATACTTTCAACATAAAGTATATCCATTCAACCATCCAACTAATCCCTGAGCACATATGTAAGACAAGAAAAAGAGAAGAAACTCAATCCATAACATTGGAATTAGGATCAAACACTTTCTAATTTCATGATAAATGAGGTGATACAACATTCAATATACATACCGAAACTACTTTGCCAGTACCACCGCAATGAGTACAAGTAGCTTGCATTCTTAATGGGCCAGTTTGCATGAACGTCTAGATATATGAGAAAAACATAGTTAAAAAGTTGCATAAGTTGCACTCATACCTAAAAACGCTCAATTAATTAAAAGAAACCTCACCATTCCTGAGCCTTTACAGCGTTTGCATGTTTCAGGTCTAGTTCCAGGTGGGACACCACTTCCACCTGCAAGAATATAAATAAGAATCCAAGTTAATAAACTCAAAATCTATGTGAGAATAAATAAAAGGCATTATTGAAGAAACTAGAATACGTCCAGCTTACCACAAGTATCACAAGGCACGGCAGCATTAAACGTCACAGTTTTGGCGCATCCCTGGACAGCTTCCATGAAGGACAATTCTAGAGAAACCTACAAAATACATACACAACGATATGCTGGTTAACTGGTAATATCAACACTAAAACACAGAACCAACATAGAGGAAAGGTTAGCACCTTCACATCTTCCCCACCAAAATTCTGACGAAAAATATTTGCAAACTGATTTCCCCGAGCATTGCATCCATGTGAAGGGACCACATTAGATTTCAAAGGAAAATTATTGAAACTCAAATTATGGAAATACATGTGCGTGCATGCATGGATAAAGGGCCTACATAAAGGTTAACGGTAATATACCACACAATATCCGTAACAAATTAATAAACATTTTCAGAAAATAAAGTGAAAGGCAGAAGACAAAAAAAAAAAGAGAGTTTAGGGAAATCATTACATCAAAACCTCGAAAAATTCCACTAAATGGATCAAAACCATCTCCAGGAAAGCCATTTGGTCCTTGCTGTGTATATGCATCATGCCCAACCTATAAAGATAGGGTAAGATTATAAGTATAGACGGGAAACTAAGTGATAAGAAAAAAGATAGCAATGGCATACAGTCAATAGTTTAAACACGTATAGAAATATTTGCAGACATCAAACAGAAGAGAAGACAACTGAACTTGAAAAAACAAAAACCTAATCCCTAAATCACCATCATAGGTGAAATATCATCTCCTTGTCCTTGAACAGTCTCATTAAAAACTTCAACGACAAGGTTCCACAGTTAGCATTATTTTAAACTCAACAAGGAAAATAATCTCAAAGTCACATGAGATTTTTCAACACACAACTAATAAGATGATTGACAGTTGAAAGCAGATAATGAAATCAAACCTCATCATACTGTCTTCGGGTTTCCTCATCTTTTAAAACCTAGAAAACACAAAAAAAAAAGAACTTGTTAAAAAGTATAAAGTATTAGCATAAAGTTGATCTCTTAACAGTTGATTTAGAATATTTACCTCATACGCCTTGCTAACTTCTTGAAATTTCTTTTCAGCATCAGGATCCTCTTTATTTGTATCTGGATGAAGCTTTTTTGCAAGCTATCAAACAAGGGGTGGCACAATGTAAACTTCCATTGTAAACTTCAGAAATTAACTCAAATACTACAATATGAAAAAGTCATTTTCAGAATGTTCCTATAACTTCATGACAAGCCAAAGCGTTCATCACATATCTAAGTTATATTATAGAAACATTGACCACTCAGTGACAGAGCACTTATGGATCACAATTCAGACGCACATATTCATAATAGGAAGAGCGTGACAGGGATAATGAGGAAACCTACTCCATAATACGCTTTCTTTATTTCAGATGCAGTTGCATTACTGCTCACACCAAGTACGTCATAAAAGTCTTTTGAGACCGAGGCTGATCCAAAAAAAAAAAGGAAACGACAAGAAATTACAACAATATTGGAAAAACAAAACCGAAAATAAGGTTAGAATGCAAACCAAAAAACAACAGTTAGTAGATGCTCTAGTCTTCTACATTTATTCAACTATAAGGAAGACCAGATGACCTGGAGAAAAACTTACAAAAGAAAAAAAAATGTTTTGGGGAAAACAAATACCAAACATTGTAGAAAAAACATGACTTTTTACAAAAATTAAGTAAAAATAACTAATTCAATAATGAGAAACATTGATAACTGCATTCTAGTAAATATAATACCAGTGCTGTGTATTGATCTCACTGCCCCATGGGTGGAATTTATCACTCCGAACAACAACCAATTCTTTTGATTGACTGCATTTTCAAACAAAAGTTGATAAATAACTAGTTAAGATTCAAAATAATAACATGAATTGTTTAAGAATTCAGTCACATAATGAGGGAAAGTTAACAACGTTGGCTTATTTATCACTTACAAAATGCAGGAAAATATTTTTCTACAAAGAGATCAACCAGGAGTCAACAGTTATTTTCCCTTAAAATATCGCCCCCAAAAACAACAGAAAACCTTACAAATGAAAACAAAATAATTAAGGAAAGAAAAGTTTAAAGTTACAAACCATTTCTCAGAGTATGACCTCCAAGTATACCACTATATGCCCCTGAATTTAAGCGCCTGTAACCTTCTCCTAACGTTGTCTCATATACCTATCGCACACCAAAATGAAAAAATAAATTCAGAAAAATCACAAATTGATTTTCATCATAATAATCAAAAACGAAAAGGAAAAAGACCAAGAGCATACGGAAGTCCGGGCATCCGGGAGAGTGTAAAGAGAGCGACGAGCAAGCCAGTTGACGAGCCTGACGCCATTGAAGCGAACCATCTGTAGAGGTTACGATGCAATCAATCCCACTCTCCCACGCTCAATTGCGTCTGATTGACAGAGAGAGGCAATGAACTTTAACCAAAGGCGGTTTTATTCTTTTTCGCGCAATTATAATATTGGGGATTCGATAAACCCTTGACAAAACCCTAATCGAAGAAAATTAGAATAGGTTCTAGTAGAGAGCGAGAGCCAGAGAGACAGAGAGGGGCTTGGGTTTTATTTCAGACCGAAGCCCAAGAAGGAGACGTAGTGTTTTGGGTTAAGGCCGCGTTTGGCAGCACTTTAAATCTGCCTTTTGGGCCTCATTGAAATTTACAGGCCTTATTTATTTGTTCTCTCCCATTTGTGGGGATGTGTAAAAGTCAATTTGGTTTGGTTTGGTTTGGTTCGGTTTGATTTGATTTTAAGGTTGAACTAAAACTGAACCTACTTTTTTCAGTTTGTAAAAAATAGAATCGATATCGAACTATTTAAGAATTAAAATCAAACTGAAACCGAATCTTTGGTTCAGGTTCAATTCGGTCTCTTTCTACTCATTATATAAAATAATATATATTTTTATTTTTATATACAAATATAAATTTAACAAATATATTTAAAAATCAAAACAAACATTTACTTAGATGAAAAAAAATATAAAATTCAATTACTAATTAATACAATCAAATAATAATAAATAATCAATCTATTTAACAATTAGTTAGTATAATTTATTAATATTTATTATGAATCATTAATTAATATAATTAAATGATTTTATTAATAATTAGATAATAATTTAATTGCTAATTAGTACAGATTAAGAGATAATTAATCAATAATTTAATTATTATTTAAGTATTAATCATGTGATTTAAATTTTAGAAAATTGCGAGACTTAATTTTGAATAAATAATAATTTATTAAATAATTATTTAATATTAGCGCTAAACCAAACTGCAAACCTAGTTTTTTTAATAAAAATTATAAATTTATCGGTTCAATTCAGTTAGTATCGATTTTGAATAAATCAAACCGATAACCGAACTGATAACTTCAGTTCTTACAAAATAGAACTAAAAATCGGTTTTAAAGTGTTTAAAATCAATCTAAACCAAACCAAATAGATCAATTTTAGTTTGGTTCACAGGTTCCGGTTCGGTTTTGAACACCCTAACCTGCTTGCTTGACACCATGTGAAGATTGCTGGAAGAGGAAGGAAGGCATGTCGAGAAATGGTCTAAATTACTGTAAAAAGATCAAGCAACAGGGTATTACCAATGTCTTTGATTATGCAGTGGGTTAGGAATGAAAAACAACAATTAATAATCATAATTAGACAAATTAATGATTAATTAAAGCCATACTTATCCCCAACTTCAAACAAAGTTCATCCTTTCCCTCCAATTTCATCCTCTTGCATCTTCTGCTTTCCAACGGTCCTCTCACTCAGCTTCTTCGTCAATCTATTCCTTGCTTACTCCTCTCTTTCTCCCCTAACTTCACGAGAGAAGCTTCTTTTCTTCCCCGTAGAGTTTCATGTTCCTTCGCGGCAAAGAAGCAAGAAAAAGAGGAGGTTAGTAGTAGAAGTGGTAGATGCTTATGATCTTCCGCCCAGAGATTGTGAAAGGCTCTGCAAATCCGTTTGATCGAGAGCTGTAAAGAAGAATCTCAACCCCAGCTTGGAGCCAGAAACTTGTCTTCAATTAGGACAAAACAGAAGACCTTCACCCACAAACCATGGCGGAAACGTTCTAGGAAGGGTGAGAATTTCTTGTTCCAAGATAGTCCATAAAGGTGAACAAGCTTATCAAAGATTTCAGGTGAAAAGAAGTTGTTTACCTCATTTGTCAGGGCCGGGATTGGCCTCAAAATCTACATCACACCGGAAAATACACAAGAATATTTCACATCTTCCTCACGAGAGTCGCCAAAAGCCTCACCTTTCAGCCCTCCACCTGCAAAGAATCCTCCAATTCCAGAAAAATCAAAACCCATCATAGAAGTTTCTGATATTCCACGTACCGTAAATTCCAATTCCATCACTGCAGCTGTTAAATCTGGTCTAGAAAATTGTGGCGATCCCTGTAAAAAGACAGGTGGGAAAGCTGAAGAACCGAGAGCCCAGAAAACATACAAACACCAGACCCAGAATCAGAAAGCATCCCAGTAGAAAACGGCCCGTGGGAGCTTCATTCAAAATGCATTCCACTAACCCACAAGCTGATTCTGGTAATCCAGAGGACTATGAAATTAAGGACACCAATCCCCAGCTGGGTGAACGCTGGCCAAGCAGTGGACCATTTGGTGCAAGAGGGTGGATGAACGGAGAGAGATTCACCAGCACTTACGACCTTGTCGAGCAGATGTTTTATCTATACGTTCGAGTGGTGAGAGCCAAAGATCTTCCTCCTAGCTCCATTACTGCAAACTGTGATCCGTATGTGGAAGTTAAGTTGGGGAACT
This sequence comes from Begonia loranthoides, assembly GCA_022433065.1. Taxonomy (NCBI): domain Eukaryota; kingdom Viridiplantae; phylum Streptophyta; class Magnoliopsida; order Cucurbitales; family Begoniaceae; genus Begonia; species Begonia loranthoides. The sequence goes on along the minus strand of CM039472.1, from coordinate 1,939,657 downwards.
ATAAGGGCAAAACAAGACACTTTGAGAAGAAATTGAACCCAGAATGGAACCAAGTATTTGCTTTTTCGAAAGATCGAATTCAATCATCAATGCTGGAAGTTTTTGTCAAAGATAAAGAGATGGTCGGAAGAGATGATTACCTTGGCAGAGTGACCTTCGATTTAAACGAGGTTCCTACAAGAGTACCTCCAGACAGTCCTTTGGCTCCCCAATGGTACAGATTAGAAGACCGGCGCGGGACGGGGAAAGTCCGAGGCGAAATCATGCTTGCAGTCTGGATGGGAACCCAAGCAGACGAATCATTTCCTGAGGCATGGCATTCAGATGCCGCCTCTGTCTTTGGTGAGGGAGTTTTCAATGTCAGATCAAAGGTTTACGTCTCTCCAAAACTATGGTATCTTCGAGTGGATGTGATTGAAGCTCAAGACATGATTTCAAGCGATAGAAATCGCATTCCACAGGTTTTTGTGAAGGCTCAGCTTGGAAATCAAGTGCTCAGAACCAAGACATGTCTAACTCAAACAACTAACCCAGTTTGGAACGAAGATATGGTCTTTGTGGCAGCTGAGCCATTTGAAGAGCAGCTGCTAATAACTGTGGAAGATCGAGTTTACCCTTCGAAAGAGGAGGTATTGGGGAAAATTAGCCTTCCAATTGATATATTCGACAAGCGGCTAGACCACAGGCCTGTCCACTCTCGCTGGTTTAATCTGGAGAAATATGGCTTTGGAGTGCTGGAAGCTGACAGAAGAAAAGAGCTCAAGTTTTCCAGCAGAGTTCACCTGAGAGTTTGCCTTGAAGGTGGATACCATGTATTGGACGAATCCACCTTGTACATAAGCGACCAACGGCCAACAGCTAGACAGCTCTGGAAACAGCCGATCGGAATATTGGAAGTTGGCATTTTAAGTGCACAAGGCCTCCTCCCGATGAAGATGAAGGACGGACGAGGAAGCACAGACGCCTATTGTATAGCCAAATACGGTCAGAAATGGGTTCGAACCAGAACCATTCTAGACACTCTTAGTCCCAAATGGAATGAGCAATATACTTGGGAAGTTTACGACCCTTGCACTGTGATTACTCTGGGAGTGTTTGACAATTGCCACCTCAGTGGAAGCGATAAGCCAGTTGGGGGAAGCCCTGCACGAGATTCCCGCATAGGAAAAGTAAGAATTCGGCTTTCAACCCTTGAAGCTCACCGAATTTATACACATTCTTACCCACTGCTATATCTCAACCCAAATGGCGTGAAAAAGATGGGCGAACTCCAACTCGCAGTTCGATTCACTACACTTTCTCTGGCCAACATGGTATATGTCTACGGGCATCCATTACTGCCGAAGATGCATTACTTGATTCCCTTCACTGTAAACCAAGTAGAGAATCTAAGGTACCAAGCCATGAGTATTGTAGCAGTAAGGCTTGGCAGAGCTGAGCCACCCCTGAGAAAAGAAGTGGTGGAATACATGTTAGATGTGGATTCCCATGTTTGGAGCATGAGAAGAAGCAAAGCCAATTTCTTCCGAATAATGTCACTGATTTCAGGCATGATCGCCATGGGACAATGGCTCGGCGATGTGTGCGACTGGAGAAATCCAATTACATCCGTTCTTGTTCATATTCTCTTTCTCATATTAATCTGGTACCCAGAATTGATCCTTCCTACTGTCTTCCTTTACATGTTCCTGATCGGCATTTGGAACTACAGACTTCGTCCAAGACACCCGCCCCATATGGACACCAAGCTTTCATGGGCAGAAGCAGTGAATCCCGACGAGCTTGACGAAGAATTTGATACCTTTCCAACATCAAAACAAAATGATGTAGTGAGATTGAGATATGACAGAATAAGAAGTGTAGCAGGGAGAATTCAAACCGTGGTGGGCGACATAGCAACACAAGGGGAGAGATTCCAGTCCTTGTTAAGTTGGAGAGATCCAAGAGCCAGCAGCCTTTTCATTGCGTTTTGTCTGTGTGCAGCTGTTGTGCTTTATGCCACCCCCTTCAGGTTCGTGGCATTGGTTGCAGGGTTGTACTACTTGAGACATCCTCGGTACAGGAGCAAGCTGCCTTCAGTACCCAGCAATTTCTTCAAGAGATTGCCTGCTAGAACAGACAGCTTATTATGATGTTTCTATCTTTCTTATGTTTCCTAATTGTAAGTTTTAATAAATCATTAGCCCCTCTTTAGCTAACTACTCCAGAAATCATGTACCTAAGCTGTCAATAAACAAGTGAAAATTAAGGCCTTTTACTTTGCTACCTCTGCAAATATGTCTCTGCTTATCCTATTTCACATTTTTTCGAGCTTAAATCAAAATTTACATGAAACGGATAATAGAATTCGTTTCTGCATTTTTCATCAAACTGCAGATCAGCGAAGAATAATATTTATACATTACCCACATGATTGATCTAAAATAAGCTGAGTGGAAAGCAGCCCTCTGTCTTCTAAAAGACAAGCTCGTGAGGTTTCACGCCGGACTTGAGAGAAAATATAGCAGCCAAATAAGCTGTCAATTCTGGAACACACTATAGATTTTACTAACACTGAATCTACTGGTTTTTGGTCATCTTTTTCCTCCTGTGGTAGGACTTGAGAGAAAATATAGCAGCCAAATAAGCTGTCAATTCTGGAACACACTATAGATTTTACTAACACTGAATCTACTGGTTTTTGGTCATCTTTTTTCTCCTGTGGTAGGGCATGTTGCTCCTACAGTTTTCCAGTAAACAATTGATTCAAATCCTAGATCAGTCAACGAAAGAACTCCCAAATCTATATACAGACACACCTGTTTTTCCGCCTCGAAAAATTCTCCTCCTCCTTTTGTTTTCTTCTTCTGGGCCTATTTAGCAGAATATTCAGCATCAAACTTATCAATATTAACTCTAGAAACATCAACTTTGGTAGAAGTTGCAATCACGTAAGATTGATTGAACAGGGACGCCATTTATTTTGAACGGTCCCCATTTACACAAAAGATATTAACATGACAAACAAAAAAAGAGTGGAGCTAGTTGATTTGTGTTTCTTTAAAGAGGAATGCATCATATAAGCAACTACAGAAACAATAACACCAAAATTTCAGTATATAACATGTTCTAGGAGACTATACACTAGCTGGTAATAGATCACATCACATGGACAATCTACAGCTGAAGTCATGCCATATGGAAGATTCAGGGCTAAACTTAACACCTTATCAACCAAATTCAGTCAATTCATGAGTTTTTGTGAGAAAATATCTTTTGCAAATCAAAACTTTCACGCAGGCAAGAACTCCACAAAGCAATTCTCCAAGTAAACTAGCAAGCACATGGGTATCTAACAGTTTCCTCAATAAGTGTGCTTTACTAGAAGAAAACAAGACTTTTATCTCAAATAATTACAATACAAATCTTCGATGAGTGAAGCCAAATGAGGGGGTTGCCCTTGCTCTTCTAGTCAATTAGGAAGGGAGCTCTAACTATCCATAGCAATGCCTACTGTCACGAGCACTATAATAATGAAACTTAATAACGAGAAAAACATAAAGACTCACCAGTGACCAAAAGCAATCCGGATGGAAGTTGCTTCAGAAACCCAACTCTTTTCCCCTTGAATCTTCCTGTAAGTATTATCAGCACCGTACCCGGAGTAATGCTTGCTCTAATTGCAGTCAGCATGAAAGACCAGTCAAATTACCTCCCAGAAATACGTACCAAAGAACAAAATTGATTTTCACCAGTACAGAATAAAAGATCAAGCCCTTGAAACTTAATAGAACTGTTACAACAAAATTCATTCAGAGAACAAATACCTACTGATGAAGAAAAAACGACGGAGTAAAGTGAGAAAGGGGACCTATGCTTGGTCGGTTTGGGCTTGCGTTAGTTGACTAGAGGTTTCTTCACATCGTCGGCGGGATAAAATTTTGGCAGCTTCTCCACGGGAGCCTCAGGGGATCATGACGAGGGAAAACACCACCATTTTTAGCTTTGATTGCCCAGAGACCACGCTTGTGATACATTTTCAACCTTGACTACTTGCCAACTCCTCCTATAAGAACTGGGTTCCGGCTAACTTCAGCGGTCTTCGGCGCCATTGATGAAATTCCGACCCTTCTCCAACACTGAAATGTACTTGTATAAGAATAATGATGGGTTCTGCCTCATGTTTGAGGTGGTGCCCCTTCACATATTTAATTAATGGGTAAATGACAAATTAACCATCCTAGTTTACCACTATCTTTTATTTTCTAATAAATTAACCACTGACATTGAGAAAATGACAAAATCAACATTACTGTCATGTTCGTCGTTAACAAACTGACAAAGCACTGTAGTTCTTGAGACCCTCGTCTCACAAAGACCGCAGATCTGCTGTCTCTGTGCGGTCTCTGTGAGATTCATCCATCCACGAAGAGAAGAAAGCTATTGATTGTTGCAAGCAATCTGAAGGAAAAAAGAGTCAACCTAAAACCCAGAAGGAAAAGTCCACGAGAAAGGATCAAAACTATCTAGATGTAGCATCAAAACTATCGTCTCTTAGATCTGAAATGGTGGATTCTGGTTCATCTGCAATTGTCATATCCATGCTTGAGGTCTTGTTTTTATTTTGCCTGATTTCTGTAGGTAACATGATGAAACTGCCTCTCGTTCTTTCAAGTTCCTCAATCAAGAACCTTTAGTTTTGACTTGAGTCTACATTTAGATATGAATGACAATTCATATCTGGTTTGCAGAGAGGAAGTGATGTTCCACATTCACCTGTAATGTATGCATACTTGATCGTGGAAATTGATCAAGCTAAATTACTTATAGATGATTCGCGGTCTCTATGTGAGGCTGAGGTTATCATGGTCTCTCGCCTTGACACCGCGGCGTCTTGTAAGTTTCTTAACAGCGAACGTAAAAGCAATGTTGACTTTATCATTGTTTCATACGTCAGTGGTTAACTTATTAGAAAACAAAGGATATTGATTAACTTGTCATTGACCAAAAATCACGATGGTTAATTTGTCATTTACCCTTAATTATTTCTTGAAAAATAAGAAATAAGAATTTGTTTTTCCTTTAGCGTCCTCGATTTTTGCAGGTAAGATTGAACACTCATTTTCTTCGTCTCAATCAAAATTGCAGGAAGTTCTTCGTATGGACGAGAGCTGCAATTCTACAAATTCTAATTTTTTTTAATATATTTTGGGTCATTGAGGTTGAGTCCCCAGTCAATTTTGTGTAATCGCTAGATTTTTACTTAACTTGTTGAGAATATTGATATTCTCCAAGTTGTTTGCATCCATTGTTAAATGAAGTTGAGCATACGCGATCAAAAATGATGATGGTTGATTTATCATTGACTGTAAAAAAATGATGATTGGTTTGTCATTTTCCTTAAATTTTTTTAAAAATTTTATATGCAATTTTCTGTTAAAAAAAAAAAAAAAATCAAGTAGTATTTTTGAAGAAATAAAAAAGAGCCACCTTTATTGCTAACAAAAACTATATTACCTTTAAAATTGTTAAGAATTGAATGCAAAATAGAAAAAAAAAAATTACGGAAGCAGGAACATCAAGATTTATATGAAAAATCATAACGAAAAATAACTACAGGCAGAGGAAAAATTCATTATTTAGAAATCAAGGTACAATTAATTTTACAACTCAATCATCAATATATAAAGAAAATAAATAACCTTAATATTATATATGGATCCAACTCAGTCCAATTAGAATTTAAATCACACCAAAATTTAACAACAAATAAAGAGTAATACCTTCTAATTCTACACTGTAAGTTTTACTTCTTTGGTGTAATTAATTTTTACTGTTGTTATTTATTTTAATTACTGAACTCATTAATAAATGTGATAAAATTTAAAGTATAAAATAAAAAATTAAACTTGTCGTTACCTAAAATCAAATATTGTTAAAAGCTCTTCCACCATAAAATATGATGAAATTTCATTAAAATACGTCGTATTGCTGCGTCTTTGTACATCTTTTAAAACGAACAAAAAACACTACCCGTTGTCTCTCCATGTAGCATTAACAACGTCGTTATACACCAAATAATAGATAAAAATAAATAAAATAAAATTGAGTAACGCTACATTCATTATTTATGCTTAATTTCTTGCCAAATATTGATTGATAATTACACATAATTAAAATAGACGTCAAAAAATAAAAATAAATTATTAGGAGAAGAAAATATCAAATTATTTTCACAACATGCTACTATCCGTTCTGGCAGGCAATCTCCTGAGGAAATTCTGAGGCAAAGAAGGGAGGGCAAGCCTAAACCTAGGATGCCTCAAAGCATAAAACATTACACAAACAAGTAGAATCCTAGAAGGAACAGCACACATCACTATCCCAGCAACCAAACAGAAGATCACAAATATAGCAGTAGCTCTCGGATCCCTCCAGCTCAATAGAGCCTCAATCCTCTCCCCTTGCGTAGCCACATCTCCTATCACCACTTGCATTTTACCCGCAATGTGCCTCAGCCGATCGTACCGCATTCTCAAGACTTCGACCGGTGCAGAGCTCGGAAATGTATCGAACTCTTCTTCTAACTCGTCGAGAGTCATAAAATGAGCATGCGAGAGTTTTGCGTCCATGTGGGGAGGATGTCTTGGCCTCGTACGATATCGCCAGATCCCGACGAAGAAACAATAGAAGAGCAGCAGAAGAACTATCGTTTTTGGAAAGAAAACGATGAAAATGATAAAGATATGAATCGAGGAGGTAACAGTCGGATTCTTCCAGCTTTGAATTTGGTCGAACCATTTGAATAATAGGAAGAAGCCCCCGAGAAGCGACTTGATCCGGTTGAAATTCGCTTTCGATTTTCGTAAGCTCCAAACGTGTGAATCTACGTCTAGAATGTAATGAACAACCTCTCTTCTTAGCTTTGGCTCTGCAAGTTCTAGCCTTTCTGAGAGAATGGCAGTGCATTGGTGTCTCAAATGGTGGACTTGATGGATAGATAGTGGGAGAGTATAATGCATTGCAGGCAGGAGAGAGTGAGTGTAGGAATTCAACAAATTGGCAAAAGAAACACAAGAAAATCTCACAACCAGTTGAATCTCTCCCATCTTCTTCAACCCGGACGGCTGCAAGGCCACGAGCGGATAAGAATGTGTATAAACCCTCTCCGTTTCGAGCGTCGATAATCGAATCCTAACCTTCCCGATTCTCGTATCGATCCCTCGATTTCCTCCGTGTAAGTTACAATTATCGAACACTCCGATAGTTAGGACCGTGCAAGGATCGTACACTTCCCAAATATATTGCTCATTCCATTTGGGACAAAACGTATCCATAGCCGTTCGAGTTCTTGCCCATTTTGACCCGTACTTGGCTACACAATACGAGTCGGTTCGGTTTTCTATAGGCTTCATCGGCAACAATCCACTAGCGCTCAAGATCCCGACTTCCAAAATGCCGATGCTGGGCTGCCATAGAACTTTCGAACTCGGCCTTAGATCGCTTGCATAATGAGTTGGCTCATCAAAGACGTGATACCCACCATCTAAGGAGATTCTCATGTGAAGCCTACTCGCAAATTTTACCTCTTTCTTCTTACCCTCTTCTCCCTCAGGCCTCATCAGATTATACCATTTATTAGCTGCTGGCGAAGAATCAATTCTCTTCTCAACATTATTCAGAAAGACTACACATTTTCCCAGGACTTCAATTTTGTTGAGTGAGATCAGATCGATTACTTCTATGACCAGATTGTCGAAAGGCTCAGCAGCTACAAACATTAAATCTTCGTTCCAAACTGGGTTTGGGTTTTTACTGTCTGAAATTTTGGTCGTCATCTTCACTCTCTGTCCAAGCTTTGCTTCCACTATAATCTCTGGCTTTCTGAGTTTATCTGAAATAACTAAGTCCTGTGCTTCTATTATATTGACTCTTAGATACCAGAGCTTCGGCGAATGGTAGATTTTCGATTGTGTATTTACGATCCAGTAGTCGGAAATCGCGTCGGAATGCCATGCGTTTGAGTAATCTTCGTCGGCTTGAGTTCCCATCCAAACGGCTAGCATAAGCTCTGCTCCAATCTTGTCACCATTTTTATCCTCAAGCTTATACCATTGAGGCGCCAGTTGACCGTCAGGCGGAACTCGTTTGGGCAGATCAGAGATGTTCAAAATAACACGACCCAATATTACATTGTTAGATTCCAAAACCTTATTCACCACGAAAATCTCGACCGAAGAAGCTTGAATTTTTTCACTCGGAAAGGCGAAAACTTGTCGCCATTCTGGACTCACTGTTTTCTCCGACGTTTTTGTAGTTATTTTGCTGTTTCCAAGCTTGACTTCGACGTAGGAGTCGCAAAGTTCAGAAAATTTTGCAGCTTTCACTACCTCCACGTACAGAAACTGCATTTTCTCTACAAGATCGTGGGCTGTTGTACCTCTGATATTTGGATGCATCTGCTTGAGAGAGAAATCTTCTTGGGTTTTTAAGGGTTTATTTTGCAATTGTTTCGCCATAATTATGGAGAAACCCGCAGAAGTAGAAAGAAGTACAGACTGAATGAGGAAGAATAAGAAGAAGAACCAGAATCAGAGTTCAAAAAAAATGGTGGAAAATTTTCTTTAAACCCATGAAGAGTAAATCAAAAGACTATGAATTTTCTTAGAAAATTCATCATAGAACGCTGCAAATTCTCTTTGCGGATTCAGAACGAAAATCAAAACAATGCTTATGAAATAACAGAATGCAAATGGAGGGGGGTGAACAGGGGAGAGAGAGAAAATGAACCTGAAAGGAAGACGGAAGAAGGAGATGAAAATCCCAGCGACGCAGAAGGTTGAGGAAGACGCAGGTGATTCGATGGCGATGAACACAGCCGAATATGGAAATATTTGAGTGGAGAGAAGATCTGTTAGCAGAGAAAACAGAGAAACAGAGTGTGATTGAGAGGGAAATCCGGAAAACGAATTAAGGTTTTGTAATTACTTTCCTTTTTCATTTTTTTGGTAATTAAAACTAATTATTACTATTTTCTATGGTCCTTATTTAAATGAAGTTTAATAATCAATATTAACTTGAAGAATGAATTCTTTTTAACTAATATTTTTATTATATAATATTTTAAAGTTTTAAGTGTTAACCATCCGTTAAATGCTGGATATTAATGTTACGAAAATGTTATTTACTGCAGTGAGAACTTGTCTTCCATTGCAGAAATAATATTTTTTTACAGTAGAAAATGTATCATCTTTTATGCAATGGATAATTGTTTTCTATTAAAGTAATTTTACACAGATAATATTTGTCATTTTACAGACCCATAATATTAAAAGTATTTGTTACTAACGTTTTAAACTTTGTAGTGTTAAAAAATAAAAATAAAAATTTAAGATATCAGTTAAAAAGATTTTATTCTTTTAAGTTAATATTGATAATTATCCTTAAATAAATAAAGACCAACATAGTCAAAGATTCAACCCGTTCGATTTAGTTTGCTAGCTGAATCAATTCGTATGGCCGAGTAGGATCAAACTCAAAAGAAAGAAAGACTTGTTTATCCTTTAATAAAATAATAAAATAACTTGTTTATCGAGATTAATGGTAATATTAAGTTTATTCTTTAAATTTATAATAAAATTTTATTTAATGACTTAATATTTACGTGTAAATTATTAATTTATATAATAATTAAAAGAAATTTTATATATAATTAAAATAAAATATTAATTATAGATATTGGATAAAACCCAAGAAGCCTTCTCCCTCCCTCACGCTTCGTCGTTTCACTTGCAAGAAATGGCTTCCCTATCCATCACTTCGCCACCCAATCTCCCCTGCAACCCCACGAAATCGACCAGAAATTCCCCAAAATCCTTCTTCCAAGTCCTGAAAGTATCTTCATTTCATGGCCTTCCAGTTTCCAGATTCTCAACGGCGATTCTAACCCCCAAAAACTCATCGAGGCTCTTTGCTTCGACTGAAGCTTCCTCGGTTACTGCTCAAACTTCTTCCCCTGAAGCGGCTAGAAGACTCTACGTTGGGAACATTCCGAGGAATGTGAATAACGAGCAGCTCAGTCAAATTGTTGAAGAACATGGAGCTGTAGAGAAGACAGAGGTACGTTCCTGCTGCTTAATTGTGCTCCTTCGTTATTTTGGATTCTGATTTGTCTACTTCATGGTGTAGTTTTCTTGTTTTTCCCTTCTTAAATCTTATAACTCTACCTGGAAATCTGGTGATTTCTTTTAGATTCAAGGTCGTTGAGTTAGATAATTGATTGATATGGCTGCTAGAATAATGCATTTGACACTCCTCCTATTGTTAGTTTTTCCTTTATACCTGCTATTGACCTTAGAATTACAAATGGTTATAGATGGTTAGGGTGCTCGTTCGATTCAATTCTAGAATTCTTCAGACTTAATATTGATTTGACCATTACTATTAGGAAAATTGCTTGTATTCAAGCATTTTTATTACCTGATTGTTCTATTTACAGGTAATGTATGACAAATATTCTGGACGGAGCCGTAGATTTGCTTTTGTCACAATGAAAACTGTAGAAGATGCAAATGCTGCAATAGAAAAACTTAATGAAACAGTGAGTTTATATCTCAAATGACGACACACCATTACTGAAGAATCATTCAATTCACTTTTGGATAAACCATTTTTTGGGTCTACAATTTTGGGACAGGAAATCGGGGGACGGAAGATCAAAGTTAATGTAACTGAAAAGCCTCTAGCCACCATTGATGCGCCACTTGTCCTGGCAGATGAGTCTCAGTTTATCGACAGCCCACACAAACTTTATGTCGGAAATCTTTCAAAGACTGTAACTACAGAAACACTTAAGAAGTTTTTCTCGGAGAAGGGAAAAGTTCTCAGCGCAAAAGTTTCGCGGGTTCCTGGAACTTCAAAATCCACTGGTTTTGGATTTGTGACTTTTTCTTCAGAAGAGGAAGTAGAGGCTTCCATTGCATCTTTCAACAATGCTGTAAGTTTGTTTCTTATCCTAAGTTATGGTTAGTTGAAGCTTGGATGCTTAAATACAGAAAACTTGTCGCTAATTTCTATCACTGATCACCTTTGCATATTGTCATGGAGTAAGAATTGAACTAGGCATTCCTTATTGATGTGCATGCTCGAGCATTAATCGTTTGGGTAAAATGCATATTAACCTTTAAACTTAGAGGTGAGAAGCGAATATGTCCTTGTATTTTTCTAGGCAAATAATCCTCCGTACTTAGATGCGTTAGCAATTAAATCCATATTATGTGGGTCGTCATCAAAGAAATCACGTTTTTGTCATGTGATCTTCTCTATTGAGCGATTTTTAGAGAGAAACAACTCTCGACATAATTATTTTGGTAATTTCCAAAAAGAAACAAGTTGGAAAACTCAATGTAGAAGACGATTTTGGTGACGATATCAAACTCCAGAAGCCAATTTTCATAAATAACTAGTTGTTTCTCTCTAAAAATCTCTCAGCATAGAAGATCACGTTACAAAAACATGATTTCTTTGATGGTACCCACATTGACAACAATTTAATTGCTAACGCCTCTAAGTTTAAGGGGTTATTTGTCAAAAAAAATGTACAATGACTTATTTGCTCTTCACATCTAAATTTAAGGGTTAATATGCATTTTACCTATTCATTTTTTTCTTTGTATAACTAATTTTTTTCATGATAAGATGGCCTATTATTTTTTCATTAGCAAAGAAAATAAAACAGAATAAGATTGGAATACCTGCCAATCTCATTAACTCATGTCATTGGAAGTTAAAACTTGCTAAAATGATGTCTGAGCTTAAAATTATGTGCTTCTTTTATCTCCATTTCATCTTTAGTCTACTTTTGCACTACTTAAGACCCTTTTTCCAGCATTAGTTTCTTCTGCTTTCTTCGGTACCGTAACATTACTGTTGTTCTGCAGTTATTAGAAGGCCAAAAAATTCGAGTAAACAAGGCGTGACAATGGCGGCCACATAATGCATCAAAAACTACTAGTTGGGAATCAATTCATTTTGTAGTTAAAGGTTAGTTATGAGCAATTTGGTCCTTTAATGGCTGGTTCATCTATTAGCATTTGCGAAGAGTTATCATAAGATGTAGATGAAGAAGTTCTTGTGATTGTATCTTTTGATTAAAAGATGAAAAGTTTGCTCTTCCTTTGTTTTTTTAAATGTTCACTTTTCCTCTCATTTTTATCTTTTTAACATTCCAAGCAAAAAAGAAAAAACCAAGGTAATGAAGAAGTTTCTTTTAGTTCTCCCTTTTTCATAATAATAATTGTCAACTCAACTGCTGCGGCCGGGTCGTGGATAGCTTATTTGATAGAAACTGTCCATAAATGGCATCCCTCCATTGTCATTTTTTGATAGAAGAAATTTATAAATGAGGGATATGCATAGTTGAAGGTTCCATGATCATGCAATCTCATTCAAAATATTTATACACTATCTGATGGAATACGGATTCTATCTATTAATAATCGAGCCTGGAGAATCTCTAACTATTTTTTGAGTGATTATTTTGTATGTATTCAAAGATGAGAGATGATGAACTATATTCATCAAGCATGTAAAAATATCTTTGAGTCATTTAAGATCAAGCATAAGTGGAAGTTCAACAACAAGTGTAGAAGATTTTGGTGGACTTTACAAACCCGCTTACAATTTGACCTCTGACTAGTAATTGCCATTTTTGGCATTCTAGACAATTTTATATCAAAAAGTGTATTTCATAAAGATTTTAACTGACTTCTTAATTTTTTTAGAATATGTTGTTTTGTTAAAATTGGAGTTTGTATGTTATGCTAAAAGTTCTGTGAGCAGAAAGCAAATACTTGAAGTCCAGTAATAGACTACAAGATTCAATCAACAGATTTTGAATTTGCAAACAGACTGACCGTTCACCCCGAATGACCACATAGTTCTAATCTTGTTCGAGTGCATCATATTTCATTATAAATTTTTATTATTTTTAGATTGTACTTTTATGATGTATCACTATTTATTCGAGATTAATAAAGGTTAGAAGAGGCTCTCTAAAAAAAAGAAAATAATAATAATAATAATAAATAAAATAAAATAAAATTGTTCATAAGGCATTTTAGAAAAAAAATCTGCAATTAATTGAAGACTTTATTGAGTTATTAAAATCACGTTGAAATCGTTTTAAGTTAATCAGTTCCGCGAAACTGCGTCCATGAAAGTCAAGCAAGTCATTGATTGAATCGCCATGAAAAGGAAAATGTCCATTTTGACGGACTTTTCTTGCTTCAATTACTTGTCCTACTCGTCTTCTCTTCCTTGCCGAGCAAGGAGTTAACCTAAATGGACACTTTCCCATGCTCATTCGTTGCATCTTCCTTCTCTTTCGTCTTTAAAGAGGACGCCATTCTCAACACTCACTTCTCACACACAACAACACTCTCATTCTTCGACAACAGAAAAATCCCTTCCCTCTGGTTTTCAAATCACTGCACAGAAGGCGGAGAAATGGGGTTTTTTTGGGTGTTCTACAGTTGTTTTCTTCCGTCGTCTTCCTCTTCTAGGGTTTCTGAGGAATCTGTAATGAAAGAAAACTCCGCTGAAAGATCGACACAAAAATCCACCTCACCTTCTGCTGCTCTCGTTGTTTCTTACTTTCCGATGAATTCAAATCTCTCTTTGCTGTAGAGATGAGGAGGATTCCTTTTGTTGAAGATCTATCGAATGAGTTTGATCTGAACCGTTTACAAATGATCCAACGTCTCGAGTTAAATCGTCTGCGACGATCCAAGCTCCGCAGGAATTGATTGTCTACGCCGGTCAGAGTTTGCTGACTTCGGGTCAACGTTCAACTGTTTTAGAAGTTTTCGTATAGGTGGCGAGTAATGATTGGTTGATTCCCTGGGATATGGCAAATATTATTGTATTTGTAACATTTTTTAATTCATATTCACATTTTTCAAGCAAGTAGCTTCTTAAATGCTATAGCAATTAAATCAACGTGACCAAGGTTGCCATCAAATAAATTATATTTTTGTCACATAATATTTTTTTGTTGGGTAATTTGTAAAGAAAAATAATTTATGAAATTAAAGTTTTGGAAAACTTAATGAAAAAGAAGATTTTGGCGACAATACCAAGCTTCAAAAGCCGATTTTGATAAATAACTTATTGTTTCTAGCTAAAAATTGCATAGCAAAGAACAACACGTAACGAAAACGTGGTTTCTTTGATGACATTCATGATAACAACAAATTAATTGTTAATACTTGTAAGTTCAAAAAATGTACAATGACTTATTTGCTCTTCGTATATAAATTTAGGGCCAATATACATTTTACCTAATAGTTTTTTTCTTTGTAGGACTTGTCATAACTCAAAAGGGATACAAGATAAAATGAGGAATGACCTAGCTTGAAACCGAACCGAGTCACCTAACCCATTAACTTTTAAATTAAAAAGACATTGGAAATCTTAAGTGAAACTTAAATAGTCAGTGTCCAATCAATTGTGTTAATCCAAATGTCCAATAGTGATATCAAATACATTACTAATACAAATCTATAAAGTAAGTGTGTTATAAAAATAAATGAGAAGATACAACTTAAACTGAATCATAATTATAAAGGTCAAACCTTACACGAAAAACTCATATAAAAAAATAACTAGAAATAAATGTCAAGCTCGTCCTGCAACAACATCTGGGGATCCTCTAAACTAAATTATAAATGAAAATGTCATTGTGGTAAGTCGATTAAATTTAGTAGGGATAAAATTTATATTTAACAATACAAAGATAAAGATCATGTGAGCATGCATGTCAAAACAAGTTATGCAAACACAATAGAGTACGTTTCCAAACCAATCCACTACAGTGTAGTATGTAACATAAAGTATCTCATTACTGTAATTTTAGTGAAAAATAAGCCACTCATTGACTCAAAACATATCATGTCATCAGCAATAACAATAAAGGTGATACTCGACAATCGCAACAATCACAAACGACTCTGATCAAGTTTAGGATTTTGCGTCCAAAGACACAGTACATACTACTGTCTCATTACTTTAGTTAACAACAACAAATAAATACATTTTCTAACAATCGAATGTGTATAAAGGAAATAATGAACCAAGCTATTCAAAAATTAAATATGCATATTCAATTTTAAATATGTCGAGTGAAAACATAATAGATAATATAAAAAACACACTTTTAAAAATTTGTTGGAACTCATAACTGAGATATGAATCAATTTAGAGAAGTCATAGAACAATCTCCAAAAATATCAAAATTTTAAAATCTATCCTTACACTATTGGAAATTCGATCGACTACGGATTTGGGTTTGGTCATTCGCTCAAGAAGCATCGTACCCTTGGTCAATTTTTGTAAAAACAAACTCTTTCACAAAAGCATCTGTTTCTGCTGCCAATGCGCACGTATCCGTTGCAGAAACCTTCCCTTCCACCGACATGTGCTTTTTGCAGGCTTTCACGAAAAACCTTGCTCTCACATGCATTTCCATGACTGAAATCTTCGCTTATGCAGACACGTGTCATATGTATACTGCTACGGAAACCTTCACTCTCGTTTCCACTACGGAATCCTAGTTTTCGCTATTGAATCTACTTTCCAACGCATAATCCACTTTCTATTGCGGATGTGTTGCTTTCGTTGCAAAAACCTTTGTTCCAACAACCACATACGTTTCCGGCGTAGAGGTGAAATTGTCTACTACACAGAATTTCCAGACGTTCAAAACACTCAAATTTTCTTTCAAAAATTCTCCAAGTTTTGCAACACAAATTAATTTTACGCATAATTTTCACTTTTTAAATTACCAATTTTCGTACTCAAATCATAAAACAAAATTTCAACAACCAACACAATTAATGGTCAAACACTGCATAAAAATTCTAGTTTTACCTAGTTTAAATTACCAATGAAAATCGCTGTTTCAAGCAAAAGAGAAAAAACCAAGTTAATGAAGAAGCTTCCTGCCTTCCTCTACGAAACTTCAAACTTCCTCCATGAAAGTCAAATAAGTCATTGGTTGAGTCGCCATGAAAAGGAAAATGCCCATTTTGACGCACTTTTCTTGCTTCAATTACTTGTCCTACTCGTCTTCTCTTCCTTGCCGGGTAAGGAGTTAACCTAAATGGACACTTTCCCATGCTCATTCGTTGCATCTTCCTTCTCGTTCGTCTTTAAAGAGGACGCCATTCTCAACACTCACAACAACACTCTCATTCTTCGACAATTGTAAAATCCCTTGCCTCTGGTTTTCAAATCACTGCACAGAAGGCGGAGAAATGGGATTTTTTTCGGCGTTCTACAGTTGTTTTCTTCCGTCGTCTTCCTCTTCTAGGGTTTCTGAGGAATCTGTAATGAAAGAAAACTCCGCTAAAAAATCGACACAAAAGTCCTCCTCACCTTCTGCTCCTCTCGTTGTTTCTTACTTTCCGATGAATTCAAATCTCTCTTAGCTGTAGAGATGAGGAGGATTCCTTTTGTTGAATGTCTATCACGTGAAATGGACCATTTTATTATTGATCTAGCCTCAAAGATTATCATGGGTAAATGCAAGGTCAAGCATAAGTAGAAATTCAAGAGAATAATTAAAGGACTTTTCAAAACTGTCCTCCTTTTAACCTCCGAGGCGTATTTGATTATTTTGGCATTCCAAACGATGTCATTTCAAAATGTGTTCTTCATGAAGATTGTAACCAACGTTTTAAGATTTCTAACGCATATTAAACTGTTCAATTCGGAGTCTATTTGATATGGTAAAAGCCCAACTAACAGAGATCAAAAGTTTAAGGGAAGCTCGAGTTTCCAAACTTAAAGATTAAGAAATTCAAGATGTGGACGGCTTCAACAAGGCCCAATGACAAGAGTAAAGACCCAAACCCATGAAGATCAAGTGAAGCCCATTCACTTACTACAATGGAAAGAAGCCCAAGAAGACATGGTTAAAAGACAAGAAAGTCAATAAAAAGTTATCAAGCCGAAGATCAAGGAAACTTTTTAAATCGGCCGAGAACCGCAACCAAAAAGATCCATTTATCTAGGAAATCTAGATCCACTTATCTAGGAGATCTAGATCTATTTATCTAGGTTATCTTTTATTTATTTATTTTTAATTTATGTTCGTAAAAGGCTATATATAGCCACCTAATTTTATGTTTTAGATAGTTGAGAATTGAATACAAATTAAAGCTTTGCTTTGATTCAGAAATTGGAGTCATCCTTTTCCTTTCTTTGGTGAGTTATATCCAAAGACCTTTGGTGAATCATATTCAAAGATCCTCTTGTGTGAGTTATATCATGAGAGAACCTTGCATCCGCATCCTTATCCTTATCCAAGGAGGTGAGAAGTGATACATTCATCCATAGTTCATCCGTCGACATTTCGTGCGCATATAAGAATGAGTTTGATCTGAACCGTTTACATATGATCCAACGTCTATAGTCAAATCGTCTTCGACGATCCAAGCTCCACAGGCATTGATTGTCTAGGCCGATCAGAGTTAAGCGGACTTCGGGTCAACGTTTGATTGTTATAGGAATTTTCGTATAGGTGGCGTGTGATGATTGGTTGTAATCTATCCCTTGGGATATGGCAAATATTATTGTATTTGTAACATTTTTTTAATTCAGATTCACATATTTTTAGGAAAGTAACTATTTGTGCTCAGATGTGATAGCAATTAAATCCATATTATGGGAGTGGATGTTAAATAATTTACATTTTTATTGGGTGATGTTGAGAGATAAACAATGTCTGTCATAATAGTTTGGGCAATTTTAACGATTTCTAAAAAGAAATAAATTGAAAAATTCAATATAAAAGAAGATTTGGGCGTCGATATGAGCTCCAAAAGCTGATTTCATGAATAAATTATTGTTTCTCTCTTAACAAAAACATGATTTATTTGATGACATCATGATGACAATAATTTAATTACTAACGTCTGTAAGGTCAGAGATTTATTTACCTAAAAAAATTATACAAAAACTTATTTGCTTTTCACATATAAATTTAAGAGCCAGTACATATTTTACCTACTTGCTTTTTTCTTTGTAGGATTTGTCACAATCCAAAGAGGACTCGAGACAGAACGGTGAATGACAAGACCCGAAACCAAACCCAATTGCTCGACCCATTATCTTTTAAATTAAAAAGACAACAGAAGTCTTAAATGAAAATTAAATTGCTAGAGTTCAACTAATTGAGCTAATCCAAAGTTTCAATAGTGATATCAGATAGAAGTAATATAAATTTATAAAGTAAGTGTGTCATAAAAATAAATGAAAAGATACAACTTAAATTGAATAATAATTATAGAAGGTCAAACCTTACACGAAAAACTCACATAAAAAACTAAAAATAAATATCTAGCTCATTCTGTAACAACATCTGGGGATCCTCTCAACTAAATAAAAAAAATATCGTTGGAGTGCGTCGACTAAATTTAGAAGAGATAAACTTTATATTCAATAGTATAAAAATAAGATCATGTGAACATAACATGTCAAAACAAGTTATGTAGTATTAAATAAAACACAGTAAGGTACATTTCTAAAACAATCAATTATAGTGTGGTACATAACATAAAATATCTCACTACTGTAATTTCAATTAAAATAAGTCACTCATGGACTCCAAACATATCATGCAACTGGCAGTAACAATAAAGGCGATACTGGGCTAATCCAAAAACTCAATAGTGATATCAAATAGAGTAGTATTATAAATTCATAAAGTAAGTGTGCCATAAAAATAAATGAAAAAATACAACTTAAACTGAGCCATAATTATAAAAGTCAAACCTTACACAAAAAAACTCACATAAAAAAAACTAGAAATAAATATCGAGCTCATCCTGCAAAGACATTTGAGGATCCTTTAAGCTAAATTTTGAAAGAAAATATCGTTGAAGTGAATCGACTAAACTCAGTTGAGATCAACTTTATATTCAACAATATAAAGATAAAATTATGTAAACATGTCATGTTAAAACAAATTATGCAGTATTAAACAAAAAACAGTAGGGTACGTTTCCATAACAATCCACTATAGTATGATACGAAACATAAAATATTTCACTACTGTAATTTCAGTGAAATTAGAGTCACTCATAGACTCTAAACATATCATGCAATCAGTAGTAACAATAAAGGTAATAGTGTGTTAATTCAAAGTTTCAATAATGACATTAGATAGAGTAGTAATCTAAATCTATAAAGTAAGTGTGTCATAAAAATAAATGAAAATATACAACTTAAACTGAACCATAATTATAAAGGACAAATCTTACACGAAAAACTCACATAAACAAAAACTAGAAATAAATGTCGAGCTCGTCTTAAGTAAAAATAATTAAGGGGTGAGTCAAACAACTCAGTAGGGATTAAACCTTATATTTAACTTTTATATTATACGAATCATATGTGGGATTTCAATTTCTTATTCTTCACAATTTAATATAAGAAAGAACAAAAATGAACAATAAAATAATTAACAGGAATACACAACAACGATCTTCAGGCAATCGCAACAACCATATAGACCATGATCAAGTTTAGGGTTTTGCGTCCAAGGACATGACACATACAGTTGTCTCATTACTCTAGTTCACAATAATAATGCATAAATGTAAAATTAAACACAACGAACTGAACAATGAGTCAATATGTCTAAACACTATTAGACATTTTATAATTAAATGTACGTCAAACATAAGATAATCCCTACTTCAAAATTGAGTCTACCAATACCAAAGACCAATAAAGTTAAACTGTAGACAAATCTAACAATTTTAAGTATTGAAACCTAATCATAAAAATTTATTGAAATTAGGATTCAAAACTTCAAACTTTTATCTATTTAAATTTTTATGTTAAATAAGAATGAACCTAAAGTCAGAGGTCCAAAATAATGGCCCAAAACTTAAGTAAAATCTGGGTTGGTCCATATGAAAATGGGAGCATAAGCCCATCTAGACATTGGGCCCAATCCCATGGAAATAGAAACTTAAGCCCATCTAAAAATTGGGCCCAGACCCATTTAAATTTAAGCAAGCAAAGTGTTGGCTGGTCCAAAATTGGCCCAGCACAACATGTGGGTATGCAGCATAACATTCTGCCGAAGCCTGCGACATTTTGGCCTTTCAAGCAATCCTCTGTCCATGGACAGAGTCCGGCCACGCTCACCGGATTCGTTTCTATCGACAGTCACCGGTGGACTAGCTTCAAGAGTTCCAGTCGGAGCTCTCTTCCGATGATTCCAAGCAACAGTCACCCTCTACAACGATTTGGCCGAGAGGTTGAGACTTCCGGTCGGGAATTTCTTCCCAACCTCCAGTGCTCCACAAAAATTCAGAACTCATCAGAGCGTTTCATAGGTATTTACAGTACCAATTCAACAATCTAGGGTCATCAACCATCTCTCCACTATTTACAGAATTTGGGAAATCGGAAAAAGTGGAT
Organism: Begonia loranthoides; assembly: GCA_022433065.1. Lineage (NCBI taxonomy): Eukaryota > Viridiplantae > Streptophyta > Magnoliopsida > Cucurbitales > Begoniaceae > Begonia > Begonia loranthoides. The sequence goes on along the minus strand of CM039472.1, from coordinate 1,919,185 downwards.
TTTTTTACCTGAGGAAACGCTCTCCACATCTCGAATTGACTACGGTAATTAGCATCACCGGACCGATGTCCTTTCCTAACCTCAATTAATAGCATTTCCGTCCCTTAGAAGTTGATTGAAGAGAATGAGGAACAGATTGCTAAGGGATAGGAAAACTCACCGTCGTGACGTGCGAAATTGTCGACCTGCCGACGGCAGAGTCTCGCCTTCCTCACCGATGGTTTGCAAGCGTTGAGAATAACCCGAATCACAGAGAAAGTAGGGAGTAACGGAGTGGGGGAATTGGGCTAGAGAGCCATTAAAGACGAAGCCCATGAGCAAACCAAAGTCATCAGCAGCTCCAATCATCGTCTCCCACTTCCCTTTTAACTCTTCCCTCTCCCATTAAAGACAAGCGCATTTTAACTTTTATGCACGGGAAATCAGTAGCCATGTCCTTAAAGTTCCTCAATTGTGATCTTTCATATTTACAAAAGTTCAAACCAGTCAATCATGAAATGCCCAATTGATTAAACGAACCTCATTTTAGGAGGAAGTTCTCATTCTAGTAAGTTTCTGTGGCATCCGTCCTGTGCAGGACAAGTTGCGATGTTGATTGGGACGCCTAACATCTACCGGTACACAATGTTATCTCTGTTTTTATAATAAAAAATGAATAGTTTATAAATAGAATTCTCTTGTCTATTTCATATAATACGTTTTTGAGTTCACCCTCAAAATAAAATCGTACGAGATTCAATAAAAATTGATAATATTATATTAAAAACACTTGTTATTCCACAGTTTCAATATTCAATGAAAATGTTCAATGGTCACCTTAAAAAATTTCCTCGATTTTGCCACGATAATGAAAGCAGATAAAAATGAAAGCAATACTAACATAATGTTTATGTGTAATTTATCATTTAGTTAATAACCATTTTATTTATTTATCTATGATTTGATCGAGAGATCAAACTCGTGTTATTAACGTTGAATAAGTGAAAAATTGTTTTAATTATATATAATTTATAACAATTATTTTAAAATTAGTAATCATCTCATCAAAATTTAGATCTACCATAACACCCATAATATTGAATAAAACAAATTATTTAAAATATCAAGAAATTACTATTCATGCCACATCATCAACTTTGGCACAAAGTAATGCTAGTTTGAGGAAGGTGTTTGTTACTATTTTTCGANTCCTCCACTAACCTTTCCTTCTACAAAAGCAAGTAAATCATGGGTTAATTATCAAGTATTAATTACTAATTAATAGATATTAAAATTAGCATTTAATTATGAAGAGATAATTATAAAACTGAAGCAACTTTACTTGGCAAAATTCTAGCCCAGGAGAAGGACAATCTAAAGGAGTCCAGCCCCACCTCTTTCATCAGAGCTATGTCCCCCTGTCACGTGATTATATCGAAACAATAATTTATTTAATTGAAAAAGTATTTGTGTCAACGCAGTCGTACTCTGAATCGGTGGTAGAAGTCCTCTGCCACGTCTGCATTACTGTGGTCTGCAATTTTCTCTGTCACGCACCACACAATTTATTATAAAATATAGTCGTTATATCATATAATAATGAACTTTGGGTTTAAAGTAATCACGTTCTCCTACTAACGTGTGAAATAATAGGAAAAAAAGGATGAAATTCCAAACCCGTATAGGATAGTTTAAGAAAATACAAAACATCTCATCCATGGCGGTATAATATTATGGATTGTTAGGATTTGGGGTGACCCAAATTTTTGGAATAATTTAGGGAATAAACTTTTGATAAGGATATTTTGGGTTTATATATTTTTTATAAAGGACATGTTGTTAGGGCTCGATTAAATGCTCAAGTTATGGAGTGAAGAGAAGAAACTTCAAAATGATCGAAAAATCTTATCTCTTGATACATTTGCATTTATCAAATCAAATTTTACAAGATGTTTTAAACGAGAAATCTGCTGCTGAGTTATGGTTCAAATTGGAGCAGTTATATATGAGGAAAACCCTGACTAACAAGTTGCATTTGAAGCAATAACTTTATTATTATTAATTGATAGAAGGAGGTTCTATTGAAGAACACTTGACTGCATTCAAGAAGTTAGATTCAGATTTGGAGACTATGGGATGCAAGTACAATGAGGAGGATTTATGATTGATTCTACTATGCTCGTTGTCTGCTTTATATGGTGCTTTCCGATATACGATTTTATACAGTAGAAAAAGTCTAACTTTAGAAGATGTTTATGGTGTTTTGTTATCAAAGGAGAAGATAAAGCAGATTATTGTTAGATCTGAGTTTGAAGGTGAGAGATTCATCATTTGGGGCAGAACAAGAGAGTCAAATAACAAAAGCAGTGATAATGTTTAAAATTCGAATGGCAGATCAAAGTCAAGGAACCGTGATAGAATATGTTACTTCTGTCATAAGAAGGGACACATTAAATCTGAGTATCGTAAATTGCAAAATAAAGGCAAAACAATTGATGATATCCTGTGAAGTTGTTGTCGCAAAAGAAGAAAACTATAGTGATGAAGATCTTCTAATTGTGTCAAAGGGAAACTCAAAGCCAAACAAGAATTGTATTTTAGATTCAGCTTGTTCGTTTTATATGTGTTACAATCGGAATTAGTTTTTGACATATAAGAATATTTCAGGAGATGTTGTGTTAACTGGTAATAACACACTTTGCAAGATAGCTGATATTGGTACTGTCAGAATCAAAATGTTTGATGGAGTTTTCAGGGCACTGGATAATATACGACATGTTCCCGATTTGAAAAGGAATCTGATCTCATTGAGTACTCTGAATTCGAAAGGTTACAAGTTTAGGGTTGCAGGTGGAGCTATGAAGATTAGTAGGGGTGCTCTCGTTATGTTAAAGGGACACAAAAGGTATGCAAATTTGTATGTGTTATAGGGTTCTACAGTCAAGTAATAAGAATGCAAAGTTTGTGAATTCATCTTCTAAAGATTTAATTATAAAGTTAGTAAAATAATGAATGGGGATATTTTAATTGAAGGATTTGTCGGTAGGGTTAGACCATCACCGGTTGGGTTTATTTCTTATCGGTTTAGGTGAGCGTCGGCTAGGGATGAAAAGAACGAGATTGGGGTTGTTCTTTGGGTTCTGCAACTCGTGGTCACCAGGTTTGCCCTCCCAAGCCACTCGCTCACCTTTGCCAAGGGCACGGACCTGGAGGAGCTCATAGAAGGTGGTTTCGTCACTTTCGGTCACCATTGTTGAAGCATTTTCTCCTGCCCTGGTGATCAAAAGACCGATCCTCTTAGGCAATTTTCGAAGAATTTAGGAGTAAGTGTTTTGAATTTCATTTTGGATTTCGTCGACTGGTTGTTCAAAGAATTTGTCTTTTTCTCTCCTCGACTGGTTGTCAAGGAAATAGTTCTTCGCGGATGATTTGCAGGAAATTGAAGATGTTGGTTCTATGATCGGGTATTTTAAGAATCGTTGGCGGCCTTGAGTGTCTGGGTAAGAAATGTAATGGTTTTGCTTGGGTATTAGACCCTTATATCACAGGGATTAGGACTTGAAATGCCTCATTAAATATCTTTACATTTTGTAATTGGGAATTTTATGGAAATGAATTGCACGAAACTGTTTTGATAATGGAGTTGGAAGACAGATTATGAAATGATGTTGCTACATGTTTACATCATACACTTGGTAAAGGGAGTATTAATTTATGCTTGGCTTTTAGGCATTTTATGTGGTGATACACTCTTATTGTACCCATGTATTTACTATATGTCACCATACGTGGTGTGCATGCTATTCTTGATTGTATACAGTGACCTATGTTAGGTGTATAGATTTGCATGATGTGTTAAACAATGAACAAAATCTAATTGTATGGATAGGTTAATCTTTGCCTCTACATTTGGATTATTGAAATATGTTGGTAACATTTTAGGATTGATTTGTGACGTTGAGTTTTATTGTTAAACGGTATAATTTAAGTTTTCAACTATAGTCTAAAAAGAAAAGAAATTTGTAGAACATGCACGTACGCACGCGCGCACACACACACACACACATATATATGCTCGTAAAAAATTTATAATAGAACAAAATATTATGAGCAATTGCTTATATTATGAATAAGGATGTCTACAGGCTATGGATCGAGGACTTATTATTAATATAATTATGCATATTAGACTGTCATTATGTTATGGGTAGGGATCATGTCCATTTCATATATCACGTTTTTCAAGAAAGTAACAAAAATGATTTTATGCATATGTTTTCATGAAACAAAATTTAAAATATGAATTAAGTTGACTGTTTCGCATGAGGTGGACCAAATGATGTCACTCTCTCTTAGACTAATGTCCCACAATGATCAGATTGTAAAGCGAAAGAAAAATAAAATAAAATAAAAGATTGATGACCGAAAAGACTATTTTTACTTATTGCATCTCATAGTCATGTCACATGTTGCATTTTGTATGTTACACGTGTTGTATCTAGCCTAGCCCGTTTAATATATATATATAATTTTTTAAAGGTTTTTTTTTTTTTTTTCATTTTAAGGGGAAAAAAGAACCCCCGAAATCAGGGGGAGACTCCCCATATTTCGGAGAAAGTGAGGAAGTCTCCCCACTCCCAATTTCCTCTCCCCCATTCTGCTTTCTCCCACTTGCAAAATGCAATTTCTTCCTCCAGTAAGCAATGGTGAAGGGTAGTTTCTCGACGAGTGGATGGTCGTTCATCGCCGAGTTTGATTGTTCGGTGTTGACATTGAAACCGTTTCTGACAAGATTGTTGATTTTGAAAAACATTCACGGTAAGGATTAAGTTTAAATATTCTTTTTGAGTTCAGAAAATTGTTGACTTTCTTGTTTAGTTCTGTATTTTGGGTAAAGAATAAATGTTTTGAACTGAGTTAATGTAAGTCAGATTGATTCTTTAGAGTTAGAAGATTATCATAAGTTTTGGAAAGCTAGTTCTAGCAAACGTTTTGGGGGTATAACTTTGCAAAATCCTTAGCTAATGAAAAATGTTGAAAATACACCTAAAACATTAAATAATAAGTTTTAAATTAAATCTTTAATAAATTATTATGGTTAGGTTCCAAAACATAGAGTTTGTCGAAATTGTTTATCGTTGGGCTTCATTGGGTTTTGGTATTGTTATACTCAATTTTGAGGTAAGGGTTATCTTTTTATCGTACATTAAATTATAAAATGTCTAATATTGTTTTAATTTAAAAATATGGATTCACTGTTCATTGTGTTTAATTTTACATTTATGCATTGTTATTGTTAACTAGAGTAATGAGACAGTTGTATGTGTCGTGTCCTTGCGCACAAAACCCTAAACCTGATCAGGGTCAGTTTGACTGTTTGCGATTTCCTAAATATCGCTGTTATTTAAATTTTGTTATTCAATTTATTGTTGTTATTATTTCTTCATATATTGATTTGTTTAAATTACAATTGAAATGATCGTATAATGCATATGATAAAAATGATGAGTATAAAATTTAATCCCTAATGAGTTGTTTAACTCACTCCTTAATTATTTTTACTTTTCATGAATTTATCAAAATAAACCTCAATTGACACTACGAGAATAGAAATTTGTATATTTTTCCTGTGTAATTAAATAATAATGTAAATGTTTGTTAAGATTCATTTATGTTAGATTTAAAAAGAAAATGGTTATAAATGTATCTGGTTATTTTAAAAGATGAGTTTTACTTTGTTTAAATTTGAAATGAATTTTTTAAATACTTCTAATATATGATTTTAAATGAATATGGAAAGATAATTAATAAAAGTTAAATTTTACTAAATTCTGAATTTAAAAAAGAGGTTTTCATAAACTTTCTCCTCATGAGTTTCTAATGGACCTGGATATTTGTCGATGAAGGTGTCCCATATATTTCGTCCTCTGTCAATCTCATGGGATCCTCCTTCATACTGAACAAAATGGAAAAAACAAAAATGAAATCAAATGGCAGCAATGAGCATAGCGAGAAAGGATTATTAAAAGGAAAGAAAAGGAGGAATTGTACTGCCGTACTTGATAAGCACTGGACGACGCTCCGAACACAAAACCCGCCGGAAAATTTCTCCGATCAAGAGCCCGAACACTACTACCCAGAAAAAGGGTTAGAGCGGAAAGGTAGAGGAAGATGGAGTTCATGATTTGCAATCATCCTCTGCAACTCCATGGTCTTTAAAATGATTACTGCAGTTTGGTCCATTTCATTAAATGTCTGGATCTGTCTCCCGCTCTTCTTTTCTTCGCCGTTGGCCCCACGATGAAGACCGCTAATGTACTCACATTTTCGGGGAACGTTGAAATTTAACCTATGAATTCAAAGGAAAGTCCGAGACCATATTTTTTTAAGTATGGCTGCCCATGTATCTAAGGCGGTTAATAAAACTGCGCATATCTTATAAAATTAGTTAAATATTTTATTTTTTTTCAATCATTATAGTTATTTTATCCTATTTTAATTTTTTCACTTATAGTTATTTTAACTTATTCCGGTTTAAATATTTTTTCACATATATCTTATTTTAATCATGTACAAATTGATATCACAATCAATTTCAAGAACTAAAAGGTAATCTAATTCATATTCAAATTCAATATCGAGTGCGAGATTGAATGTGTGCGTAAAACGAGTGACTGCAAGTAATTAGGTTGAGTTAAAACAACTATCGCAAACAAAAAACATGAGACATTTGACAAATTTTATGAAGACATGAGTCATTCTACTAATGTCACAACCCAGAGGCGGACTTAACAGAAGCGTCGGACCAGACAACTCGATTCTTAGAGAGAACTTGATCGCCCAACCCAATGTTAGGGAGTCAGTGAAAGTCTTAACATAAAATTAAGCCAAAAAGCCAAAAACTAATGGGTTAGGATTCACAGAGTGATTAATAATAATCAAAATAGCGTAATAACAACAAACAAGCACTGTGCAGGAAACGAAACCAAATAATAAACCCTTACGTACGTAGAGACGAAGGGATAGAACTTATATACCTCCACCCATCCAAGGGGAAATTGAAACACCCAAAAAGAGAGGCATAAGCAACCACCCCGCAAAGAACCTATACATCCACCTAGGAAAAAATATAGTTTAAAGGTGAGTGATAAACTTAGTAGAGAACTTATACTGAATACAATGTTTATTAAAACAAATTTTATCTTTTCTTACCAAAAGCATGATCAAAACAATACAATAACTGTAACTGTACTCACACCTATACATGCATAAGTAGAAGTACTCGTACTTGTACTCGTTATCAAAATTGTGCATGAATTTGTATATTCATTTCACAAAACATGATTTACCATCAAAACAGGCTCCATGAGCCACCAATGAGGCAAACATCAAAACATTGCTAGATACTTAGCCAACACTAAGAAAATAAGTCTCTATCATTTTTCATAAGTCAAAACGAGAGTTCATAAAAAAGGAGGGTCGCACAAAAACACCTCTGAAACAAACCACAGAAAGGCGGCCTAGAATGACCACCCCTTATGAGTCTGGAGGAAAGTAATGTGAGTGTGATCCGAAGTTCCAGCTGTTAGCCTAAGTGTTGTTAGACTTATTTGTTTTAATGATATTTGTATTGTTTGAAATTATAAGTTGTTTATTGATAATTATGCTTAATTGTTTAATCATTATATTTATATTTATACTAATTGGAAATACCCTCAATATGCTATTAAGTCGTGCTAACATGTTTATCTAAGTCCATGTAATAAATATGTATGATATTGGGACTTAGAGAAATCAAAAAAGCAAAAATGGGAGTAAAGGTCGACAAAACAAGACAAAGGGTCGACCAAGTGAAGATACTCCGTTAGAAAAATGCATAGTCGACCACAAAATGGTAAGATTGCTCGAGATGTTCAACAACAAAGAAAAAGGTCGACCACAAAATGCATAGATTGCTCTGGATGTTCAGCAACGAAGGTCGACCGCAAAAAATGGCAGATTGCCTCAACACTCTGCGACAAAGGAAAAGGTCAACCCACTGTTCAACTGCAAAGTGGCTCGACGAAGGAAACGGTCAACCACATGATCGACTGTTGCAGTGAAGTTTTCGCTGAATTCTCCAACGGCCAAAATCCAACTACTAGAATTCTGATGGCTAGTCAAACGATCGAACAGAAGGAAAAAGGCCAATCGCTTAAACAGTGTCTATAAATGTAAGACACTCCAAAGCTCATAAAAATGAATTGGGAATTGAAGAGAAACCCTGCCAAATTTGAGACTCTATTCAAAATCACATATTGAGCTTATAACCTAACTCTCCATACTCTCGAACTTGAGATTTCTATTTGGGAGAGTTAGAAATCTTTGTTTTTACATTTTCCACAATTGTACTTCAACGCAAAGGGTGACGCCCCATAATAATCAATGGCTAGATTGACGCTTGGAAGATCAATCAAGAGGATGACGCCTTGAGAATAGTCTGTAACGGTTTGGTTGGCACCCATGAAGCCAATCCGTACTAACTGGGGAGGTTAGTGAGTATAGGATCTCTAAGGCGGAAACTTGGAGAGCAGACGTAGGCGGGATTTGCCGAATCACGTGAACAACATTGTTTGCACTCTCTAACCCTTATTCTTTACATTTATGCATTGTTTGTTTATTTATATGCATTAAATCACTTAGGGTTTAGAAAATCGAATATTGCATGAAAAGATTAGAATGCCTAAATTCACACCCCCCCTATAGGCGCATATCGATCCTTCAATTGGTATCAGAGCAGGAAATTAAAATGTTTGTGTGATATTGTGATTATTTGGATATATTTGATTGAATTATATCTATTGAATTGATTTGTGTTTTTTCTTTATATTATTGGATAATTTTGCTTGGATTAATTGTTGATAAGTTGTTTAATTTGAAATGGCATTCGACATGCATGTAGATGGTCAATCCATGTCTAGGCCTCCATATTTTGATGGTAGTGGTTATGCATATTGGAAGGTTAGGATAAAAATTTATATTTAATCTATAGATTATGAAATTTGGAACATTGTTAAAAATGAGTCTTTCATTTGGCTTAAATCTGAAAATAGTATAAAAGTTCCAAAATTAGACGATGACCATAATGATAGTGACATGAGAAAATTGAGCGTCAATGCCAAAGTTATAAATTTTTTATATTATGCTCTAAACCGTGATGAATTTAATAGAGTACAAGGTTGTGATAGTGTCTATAATCTTTAGAAATTACTTGAGATTACACATGAAGACACTAATCAAGTAAAAGAAAATAAATTGAGTATACTTATCCATGAATATGAATTATTTTGTCTGGATAAGGATGACACCATTAGTTGTATGTTCACTCGTTTTACTAACCTTACTAATAATTTGAAAGTGATTGGTAGAATTTATCCCAATGAAGAGTTGATTAGAAAAATCCTTAGGTGTCTCTCAAGGAAGTGGCAACCAAAAGTGACGGCGATCCAAGAAACACGTGATCTTAAGGTTTTAAAGATGGAGGAACTCATTGGTTCTCTAATGACGCACGAGATCACACTAATGAGCCACGAGAAGGAGGAGAAGCAAAAAAGAGAAGGGAATTTTCAAACCAAAGAATATAGCCTTTAAAGCCTCCTCAAGCAATCAGGATAAATCCGGGGAAGAGGATGAATCCGAGAAAGATGATGAAGATATCAAATTCATGACTTGAAAGTTCAATGAGTACCTCCACCGAAAAAGGAGAAAAGGGGAGAAGAGTATCATATGCTTTGGGTGTGGAAAACCCAGAAACACGTCATCTCATTGTCCCAAAGCAAAGAAGAAGTTCAAAGCCTCAAGGAAGAAAGTTTTCAAGGCCACATGGGATGATAGCGAGGAAAACTCTTCTTCCAAGATTGAAAAGGTATCCCACATTTGCTTCATGGCCAATGAGGATAAGGTACATGTTTCTTCTAACGATTCGGATAATTGTAATGATGATAATGAATTGCTAGATGTCTTCAATGAGTTATTTGAAGATTTCAAAATGCTTAAACGTAAATATAACTTGTTGGAAAATGAGAAAAACAATTTGATTGAGAAACATGATGAATTGGTTAAATCTCTTGAGAATCAAATTTGTTGAGATGAAAACCTTGAACGAGAATGTAATTACTACTAACAAATCACTAGAGAATAATATTTGTGAATTGAATTCTAAAAATAGTAATTTGAATTCTATTGTTTTGAAATTTACAAATGGTTGCAAAAATTTTAATATGCTCTTAGATTCACAAATGGTCACATTCGATAAAGTCGGAATTGACTATCAACCCTTTGCAAAGAAAAAGAATTATAATAATTTCTTTGTTGGCTCATCTACTTGTAATATTTGCAATTGCATAGGGCATAAATCGTTTTTTTTTTTTTGTCCATTGAAATTGAGTGTTAATGTGAAATCAAATTTGAGTCCTAAATTTGTATGGGTTCTTAAATGAACCAAACCTATAACTAATGGACCCAAAAAGATTTGGATACCAGAGAAATAAAATTGATTTTGTTGTAGGTTGAAGGTTCCCCCAAGCAGTTTGAAGGAAATGGATAATTGAGTGTCCAACCAAGCAGTTTAAGGAAATGGATAATTGAGTGTCCAACACAAAAAGGGAGAAACCTCAAAAGTGTGCCTCCTATGCAATAATGATGAAAACTAATTGGTGGAGGTACACAATAGAATATTTCCTTTCTTTGATTTCATACATGCATATAGATTAAATTTTTTATGATTTATATTGATTTGATTAGTTGAATATTCTTTTGGTATCATTGGCTTTAACTTCTCTTAATCATTCAATTGCTTTAATTCTTCAATTGGTTTATTTTTTGTTAATCCAACAATTGGTATCATAAATTGCATTTATTGAAAGATTGTTGGTCTTTGATTTTGATACTTTGGATTTCCCCATTGGATTGAAATTGGTTATTGATATAAGGAGAGAAAATAGAATTGTTAGGCTTTGATGCATATACTCCCATCTATTATGTTTTGTTTAATGTCAAAGGGGAAGATTTAATTTGTTGAATTGTTTTGATTCTTTGGAGTTTCCCAATTTCTATTGTATGCTTAGATGACAAAAGGGAAAGAATTAGTATGTTTAAATTGTTTTGTTTGATAACTTTGATTTTCCCATGAACTTGCTTTTGGATTTTGGTAAAAATGTAAGAATTTTTTTTTCAATGAATTGGTATCAATAAGTTTCTTGCAATTGGTAATCTAACAATTGGTATAACTCTTGTATTGTCAATCTCCAATGATTTGATTTGGTGCATTGATTTTGGGGGAGAGAAATATTTTTAACTTAAATATTTTTTAAAGATAGATTATTTCAATTGGTATCTTATTTTTCTTGAAAATAGGTTGTGTTGAATGATTGACTTTCCCTCCATATATTCTTGTTGATAATTCAATAGGGGGAGAAAAATATAAGTTATATTGATTGCTTAAAGGGAGAGAGCAATTGCTTAAATTGTGATATATCTCCAATTTTTGTTTTGGTACGTACAAATTTTGAAAAAGGGGGGAATAAAATCTGTTTTGATTTAATTAAATGACTTTGATTGTTTTCACTATATCCCCATGGATTTCTTTTTTATTATGAAAAAAAAAGGGAGAGAAATGTATAAGTTGTTGTGGGGGAGAGAAATGATAGCATGTTTGCATGAAATTGAATGTTAGAGATTGCATAATCTAAGGGGGAGAAATCATACTATGCAATAATGTATGCACATGCTTAAATTTAGGGATAAACAACTTATAATATTTTGTCATCATAAAAAATGGGGAGATTGTTAGCCTAAGTGTTGTTAGGCTTATTTGTTTTAATGATATTTGTATTGTTTGGAATTATAAGTTGTTTATTGATAATTACGTTTAATTGTTTAATTATTATTTTTATACTCATTGGAAATACCCTCAATACGGGTATTAAGTCATGCTAACATGTTTATCTAAGTTTATATAGTGAATATGTATGATATTGGGACTTAGAGAAATCAAGAAAGCAAAAATGGGAGTGAAGGTCGACAAAACAAGGCAAAGGGTCGACCAAGTGAAGCTGCTCCATTAGAAAAGGTTGACCGCACAGTTGACCGCTGGTAAGATTGCTTGAGTTGTTTAGCAACAAAGGAAAAGGTTGACCTCAAAATGTACAGATTGCTCGGGATGTTCAGCAACAAAGGAAAAGCGGTCGACTGCAAAAATGGCAGATTGCCTTAACACTTTGCGACGAAAGAAAAGGTCGACCCGATGTTCGACTACAAAGTGGCTCGACGAAGTAAACAATAGACCGTAGGATCGATCGCTGCAATGAAGTTTTCGCCGAATTCTCCAACGGCCAAAATCTAAAAACAAGAATTCCAACGGCTAGTAAAATAGTCGACCAGAAGGAAAAAGGTCAATCACTCAAGCAGTGTCTATAAATGTAAGACACTCCAAAGCTCATAAAAACGAACCAGGAATTAAGGTGAAGCTCTACCAAATTTGAGACTTAATTCCAAATCACGTATTGAGCTTGTAACCTAACTCTCCATATTCCGAACTTGAGGTTTCTATTTGGGAGAGTTAGGAATCTTTGTTTTTATATTTTCCACAATTGTACTCCAACGCAAAGGGTGACGCCCTACGAATTAGTCAAGCAAAGGGGTGACGTCCCGTAATAGTCAAAGTCTAGATTGATACCTGGAAGATCAATCAAGAGGGTGACACCCTGAGAATAGTCTGTAACGGTTTGGTTGACACCTGTGAAGTCAATGGATACTAACCGGAGAGGTTAGTGAGTAAAGGATCTCTAAGGTGGAAACTTGGAGCGCGGACGTAGGGAGGATTAGCCAAACCGCATGAACAACATCGTTTGCACTCTCTAACCCTTACTCTTTACATTTATGCATTGTTTGTTTATTTATATGCATTAAATCACTTAGGATTTAGAAAATCGAATATCGCACGAAAAGATTAGAACGCCTAAATTCACCTCTCTCCTCCATTTATAGGAGCATATCAATCCTTCACCAGTCTCTCATAGAGGTTTCCAACAAACTAGTCAACGATGACATAACCCAATACATTCACTCTAATCATGTTTATGGATTCGAACCTAAGGACCCGTCAACACAACCCTATCCATTTTTCACACATCACAGAAACAAAATATCTTAACACATTAGAAGATGTACTGAGGATATCATTGTGATACTTTGACACCAAAATTGTTCAAAGTATCAAAAGGACACAACCTTTTGTATCAGAACCATATCACACAATGAAAATCATCCACGTAACGTAAACGTGTAAAACTCACGTATATACATAATATAAAAACTGACGTGTTGTTGAGGCCAACCAAGACCTCACAACATCAACCAAACTCAATGACAATCAACCGATTATGAATTCATTGGAAATCAGTTCGAAATCCAAAAAAATCGATCGAGTCTAAAACCAAGCCAAAGTTTAGGAATTTTCTCCAACAATGACAAAGAAATAGTGGAAGAGTCCTACATCAGGTATAGGAACCTAAACAACCCATAAACAACTCAAAAACATTGCAAATGACATTATGTGGTCGACCTAGGACCTCTTGTGATCGACCAGGAACCACTAGCTGGGACCCCCATGGTCGACAAGGGACCTCTAGTGTCCAAACTACCAAATTTGCGGTCGACCAAGAACAGTACAGTAGTCGACCTTCACGGCTGCGGTCAACCGCAACTGCATCTGAGGTTGACTGCACCTGTTAGGTAGATCGTAGACAATCAACCCACATTATGGTCGACCAGCGCATTACCCACACTCGATGGGTCATCCGTGGTCGACTGGGACGACGTTCGGGAGTTGGTTTCCGCTAGAAAACATGTTGATTTCACCCGTTTTCACGTGCCAACGATAAATAAACCTACATCAACTTCAATTATATCAATTTAAATAAAAAATTGCTCTCAAATTTGATTTTTCATGCTCGAATCGGAAGCCAACATATATTTCAAACTTTGACTTCAAAATCGGAGAAGAGAAATGAAGTTACTCACCAACGACCTTCACAAAAGTTGATGGACTAAACGTTGTGAACCCAAATCTGTCTTCAAATACTATCAACTCTCCGATTAGACTCTCCCTTTCTTTCACTCATTCTCTCTCGCCGAGGCTCTTCTTCAGTAAAGGAAAAGAGTCTTTTTTTTTAATTAATTAAAATTTTTTATTTAACAAATATAATATAAAATAATATATTATAAATATTAAACAAAATCTTTCAATTTTAATCCAAAAAATTGAAGGAACTTAGAACTCGATTTAAGGATACAAAAACTTACCGAAAAGAATGATACAGCTTCAGGCCACAGAGGAAAACACAACATACAAGTTGACCATTGACTAGATTTTTTTCAAACATGGTCAAAGACCTATAATACATGACAAGGACTTGGTAAATACAAGAAAATTTGACTCGGTCAAAATGTAAAATTTACTCAAAAAAATATAAAATTTAAAAATTTACAAGTTTTACAACTAACCCTAGCAAAAGTAGTTTTAATAACAAAACAATAATAATTTTGGATATCAATTATCGATGATTTCTAAGTTTAAGGATTAAATTGCATTTTACTTTTTTTTTTTCAAAATTATTTTAAGGAATATAATAAAATCAACTTGTTACTCGTTTAAGCAATAGAATATTCAAAATGAAAAGTTCACATATTTTTTTTTCTATTTAAAAAAAAAAAAAAAAGAACGTGTATGCCTTCGTCACTTCGATACGATCGGATCAGCCATTTATCATTAAAATACAATTATTAGAAGAAAAAAACCAACTGGACAGAACCAAAATGATACGAAGATCATATTTAACATTACTTGACAAGGACTGGAGAACGCTCGGAACAGGAAACCTGCCGGAAAACTTCTCCGATCCAAAGCCTGAACCCTAGCTAGAATGCCGGCCAGAGTGTAAAGGTGGAAGACGGTGGTTGCAATTAAATTAGAAATTGTTTTTTTCGTGATAGTGGGAAGAGATTGAGTTAATTATAATAATTTCTGGGTTATTAATTTTCAGTCACATTTAATGCGAGGTATTATTTATTTACTTTGGTTGATTTCGAGAAGCAGGAGAACCACAAAAAAAAGGTGGATGGAGAATGGGGTAGGTGACATGTGCATGATCGATGGGTCCATCTCAATCTCAAGACCAGTATATAGTTAATAATACAAATCAACTAATTTTTATTAATAATTTAAATATTAAATTATGAAAAACATACACAGTAAATATTGCTGTCATGTTTGTCATTAAACGTTTTAATTTTCACTCCGCGGTGGAACAATATACATTCCTCCGAAGAACGTCAATGCTGAATATGAAAATGTTTGTTTGTCGTTCCTTCGTCGAACGTCATACATTTCTCTGCAGAATGTTGATGTTCCGCAGGGGAACGTCTTTACGAATTTTGTCTGTCGTTCCCTCTAACAGAACGTCATACTTTGTGTCATGAAACGTTAACTTTTCACTGCAGAACGTCATGCATCTTCTGCCTTATATTAATTCACACTACACTCATCATGATTTTCTTAACGATTATCGAACCCTAGAGCATTCTAAGAGCTGAAGTGTATCGCATCTAGGCGAAGTTGAAACGTTAGTAATTATTGAACACCAATAGCGTCTGGGAGTGTTCAGGAATCTGTTAACTGCCCATTTGAAATGAATTCCATGTCCACAGATACATGATGTAAGTGCATTTGCAAACGAAACTGTTATAGTGGTGCATTCCATCTTGGCAACTCTAGACGAGGAAGAGCTCCGTTCATTATGTTAATCCAGTAACGAAGAAAAGGACATGGGCGAGAGTAGGTTTCGACGACCACCACAAGCAGAATGCATGTTCGTTGGTATGTGTCTTGGCAAGAAGTATAGTTCATTGAATAAAATTAGAGAAGAAATCAGCTATCATGCGTTGAAGAATTGGTACGAGATAAAATTCATCCACAGTGAATCTTATCGGTTGAAGACCGTCTGCTAGGAAAGATGCACATGGAAGGATGCATGCCTAAAAAATGCAAGGTAAAATGACGATTCAAATAAAGAGTTATAACGATGTTCACACTTACTCAAGAAAGATGGAAAACTGAATGCCTTTGCTAAATGGGTGGCAACACATTATTTGGACAAATTTAAAAGTTAGGCCGAGTGAGACATTCCTTCCATAATTAGGACAGTTAATAAGGATTTTAACATAAACATTACAGCCAGCCTTTTTAGAAGAGCAAGAAATGTAGCAAGAAAAATGAAGGGCATGACAATGAGCAATACAAACTCATATGGTTGTATGCCGAGGAGATTCGGATGTCTAATCTTGGAAGCTCGCTGCATGTTAGCTAGAGACATATATGTGTTTGGCTCCATGTAAGATAAGGCTGTTGAACTGTGGCAGACTGGTTATTTGTTTGGATGGTTGCCACTTGAAGGGATCTATTTCGGATCACCTGCTCACTGCTATCAACATCAACGAGAACGATCAAATTTATCTGATTGTTGTCGCAGTAGTTGAAGCAGAATGTTAGGATTCTTGGAGCTGATTTTTAAAATTGTTGCTCGAGAATCTAAACACCTCGTCCGACAATGGGTGGACAATCATTTCCGACCAACAAAAGATATGGTTGATTGCTTTTGCCATCTATATTTATGTTATATGTTGTGTACAAATCTTTGACTCAGAATTTTTTGTAGGGGCTAGTGCTTATTGTCAGAGAGTTTGCAGGCCAAGGGGAGCATTGTTTTTTCATCTGTGGAAATTTTCAAAAACAATTTAAAGGCAGATTATTTAAAGATGCAATGTGGGGCGCTTCTAAAGCCACAACATCAGTGCACTTTGAGAGAGAGATGAGGAAACTATTTTTTGCTTGACCCGTTAGCCCACGCATATCTACGAGGAATAGATGTGAGATTTTGGGTCAAACATGCTTTCAACTCCATCCCAAAGTGCGACATGAGTCTGAACAACTTGAGTGAGTCATTCAACTCTTGCATCCTACCAGCATAGGACAAACCGATCCTCAGTATGTTCAAGATTATGAGAAAGAGCATCATATGTAGGATCGTTAAGAAACACCAAAAGATGGCACAGATGACGGACCTTTTTGTGTCCGCAGATCAAGAATCGGCTTACTAGACTAAGGTGAGCAACGATAATGAACAATCCGCTATTGTTTTAAATAGACATACTTGTAACTATTACCGGTGGGAGTTGACTAGCATCCTGTGTGTCCATGCAGTCTCGTGTATGTGATTTATGAAGAGATCTCCTGAGGAATTTGTGCATGAGTGTTACCACTGGAAAACATACATGACGATGTACTCCCACTTTGTCCACCCGGTCAGTGGAAAAATCATGTGGCTAGTGACGGACCTTGATTCAAATATGCCACCGTCATTTAAGTGATGTCCCAAAAGGCCGCGAAAACAAAGAATAAGGGATGTTGAGCTGGATAGTGTTGCCCAAGAGACATCTCAACATGACGTGTTGTGGCGTGAGGGTGTGGGGCACAATTCCCACACATGTCAAGGTAGAGGCCCAATGTCAAGTGCATGTACCAGCCGCTGGTTCTAAGACAAAGGCAGCAGAGGAAGCTTGCAAGACACATTTATGGGAGTTACTGTTCTCAACGGAGTTATTGTTCACTGGGGGGGACTGTTCACCGGAGTCACTGTTCATGTCGAAGTACTATTCATGACGGTTACTGTTTACATCAGCGGTACTGTTCATGTCGCTAGAAAATTGGTAGATTTTCTTGATTCTGTTCCTAGTTTGTTCTGGTTGATCACTGGGTGACTGTTCAGTCTTAGATGGTTGCGAGCATGTCGTTTTGACCGTTGTAAAGTCCCGATTGACCGTCAAAGTGTCTCGTCGACATTGAATGGTCCCAATTGACTATTGTTGAGTCTAGTTGAGACTGTGATGTAATACCCCGATACTATTTTTCCTCGTAAACGCGATGTAATCAAATTTTAGAGATAATTATACATGACAGTGCGTACCAATATTTGTTATTATGACGGGTATTTATGGGGATAATATCATGGGGTAAAAGTTTAGTAGGAAAATGAAGAAGAAAATGGAAACTCGACTCATGCAGACGAATACAGACGCTAGACTCGAACGCCTTCCTTCATCCAAAATCGCAATCTAAGGAAAAAATTATAGATCAAACCGGTATGTTAACTTATAAGTACACAGTTTTTAAGGAGGAAGAGGAATATGAATTATTGGGATTAACTTAGGAAAGGATTGAATTAATATAAAATAAATGAGAAAATAAAATAGATAAATGGTTGATTAATTAGAGTAAATGGAGGAAAAAAAAGGGAGGCATGAACCGGTTCACACCAGGTTGAGAGGACAGAAGAAATGGCCTCTGGCCATTTCTTCGCTACCGACGAACCAGACGGGAGAAGGAGACGGGACCAAGAGGGCGATCAGGAAATCGCAAGCTACACGAGCGGGACGAAGAGCTTGGGACAGCTGCTGCGACGGCGGTGCGAAGCTGTCTGACGTCCGGCGAGCGGCTGCAGCGGAGTGGCAAATCGCGACTAGGGCTTCGCGGGGACGAGATGAATCGGAGCACCTGCGGAGGACGAATTCCGACGACAAGAAGGGTAAGTCGGTAGCCTTCGTCCTTCTTCTTGATGTTCTAACATTTGGCCGTTTTGGCTGCTGGTTCCGGCGTGAGGAATCGGCAACCCGCGGGTCACAGGATGGATTCGGGCGGACTGCAAATGGGTGCTTCCGAATCCGATTCCGTTCTGGCCAGTTCGGATCGAACTGTTGTCGGAAATGCAGACAACCCCTTAATTTCTTCCTGCCTGGAATCGCACTGAACGTGGTGGGGAGCCTCTGAAACGCAGGAGGAATCAATGGATGCTGTCGGTGGCTAGAGATTTATGGCATTAAGGGATGCTGTCGCCTGAGAATGGTGGAGTCGTGCTTTTTGATAAATTTAAAAGCAGAGAACGTGTGGGCTGCAAAAACAGAGAAGGAAGGAAGTTGAGAGTGCGAGTGTGGTCTGGAATTCCTGTGCAGAGACTCTTCTCCAACGAATTTGGGTAAGGATTGGATGTGTTTTGGCCATCAAAGCCCTACCCATAAGTGAACTGCGTGTGTGTGTGTGATTTTCTCTTGCAGTTGAAATTCAGTAGTTCTTTTAGCTGTTGAAATTTCTAGTTCCTTTAACTGTCTATAATTCCTTGGGATTGCTTTGGAGCTCGCTATCTGTAGACTTCACTGTTGGTTCACTTAAATCACCTAATGTTTGATTTCATTTACTGTGAATGTTAAAGATCAACGATGTGATGAACGTAGTATTGAATAATGAATCAATGAACATGGATAAGCTACGCTAAGAAGTTCCATCTTAATGATTTGATCTTGTACATTTCATTGTCTTGTTGTTGTAGTTTGTTTCTCACTTCGCTGTAGTTTTCTCTAACTGGTGATAACCTCTGAATGATGAACTGAATTATGGCTTGAACTGTCGAATTAAAACTGTCCAAAAGGGAAGGATATGTTAGTAGATTTTCGGAATATTAAATCTCCTCTGTTTCTCATCCTACTTGTTAGATAGTAGGCTTATATTATAAATGCTTCTATACTTGGATCTGGTTAGGAGATATAAATATCTTTATTTTTAAGCATCATTTACATGTTTTAAATTTATTAAATGGTTTAGTTAGCATGTTTTATTGGCTGTTTAATTCGCTGCTATGTTATCGTTAATCTCTATCAAATCCGAAGTATATTAGCATGTTTTATTTATTGTCATATTCAATAATACGTTGTCATTATTTTTCCATGATTCCGAAGCTTGTTAGCTCATTCTGATTTGTTGTTATATTTCTTAGTTTGCTGCAGGATCTTATATCACGTATGCATGTTTATTTAGCCTTCGCATATTGTTAGTTTTGTCGATTTTTAAAGCATGATAAATTGACAAAACCCTACTTGATTCGTTATACGCTGCCGTGTTGGATTCTTTTCCTGTCACTCCTATATATATATATATATATATATTGAGCATATACGCAAGTTACGCCCCGTAGATTACTGTCAAGATATTAAGCATATACGCATGTTTCGTTTCGCTGTTATATGCCGATTAAAAGCATGATCCGTAACTCTATTCGTTAGTATTACGCTGGTGTTATTTCTGCCATTTAAAAGCATGATTAGTGGTTCTATTTTTTTCATTATATGTTGTTGTATATTCGTTGGTCAATAGCATGTTCTGTTATTTATTCGGATGTTGAGAGCATGCTTAACCTCTATTTCATTTTGTTGTTTAAAAACTTTAACACACAAGCATGTTATCATGGGTTTAAATCTTCAAGCATGTTGTTAACAATTTATTGTTGATTCTTTATTCGCATATTCCGATCCCCGTTTCCATGCATTTATTTCATAATTATTAGAAAGTGCCATTTTGTTCTCTTGACATGTTTTAAATGCCGTAAATTGTTAATTCCTTTATTTACTTTTTATATGCACTATTTAACTGTCATCATGCATCATGGTAATAGAAACAAATAGGGAGTTCGCCTTGGGGTGGTACTCATATGAGTTGAGTGAAGAAAATGATAAGAAAATGAAAGAAAGGAAAGAAAAGAAACGGGAGTTGGGGGGCGGATGGGTAGCGGATCTAGTTTGCAGTTAGATGAAGCCCCCTACCTTGACGGGAACAGGGACTTAGTTGCAAGTAAAGGGTTAGATCTGATCAACTATTCCATCCCCTAAGACCCTTCCAATCTCTAGCTCGAAGTACGAGTAAAGAATGAACGATACGAACGAAGGTAATGAAAGATTGGTTTGGGTGGCCCCTATTCCAACAGAACTAAAGAGAGGCATAAACATAATGCATAAACCTCATTTTCTTACTGGGCCATTAGATTCACGTCCTTACTTGTGTTGTTGGAAACGAGGTAATTGTACCAGAAGCAGAGGAGGATGCTTTACTCATGGAGCATGCGGAGTATCTGGATGAAATACGACCTGAGTAGAGTATGGCTCAAGTGAAGAATAAAGTATCTATGTTGTAAGGGTTTAATGACAAACATGTTTTCTAAGACGTTAATTATTGCCCTAACTTTTATTTCGAATATTAAGTATGTTATGCTGCACTTAATCAATGATTTGAGTAATATTCCGATTTCGTTTCTGCTGATAATTATAGTTTTCCACGATTTTATGACTATTTTAATGAGTTTTAAGTGGCGATCGGGTTTTACAAAAGGACTCTGATTTTAACAAAAAAGATTTTTATAAATATTTTTATTCGTTTACAAAAATTCTTAAATTTTACGTATTTTTAAGATAAAAAGAAATTTCGGGTCGTTACATGTGATGTCTCGATTGACCTTCGATTTGTCTCGACGACCATTGAATGGTTCCGGTTGGCCACTGTGATACCTTGTTGACCATGGTTAGATTCGATTGACTTCAGTTTTTTGTTCTCGCCTGATGAGTAGATTAGGTTGAGTGTGTTGTGTTCTGCTTTTCGTCACCCTGTCTTGTCGACCGGTTGGACTTGCGAGTGATCTGTTGGGGTGTCGAGTCGACCATGGTTGTGTTTGGTAGACTACGCCTGTAAAACCCGGTCCTTTTAGGCCCAATTTAGAGAAAAATAAAATAAAATATCTTTCAAATCTCCCCTTTCTGGGGAGTGGTTGCAGAGTGCGAGAAAAGGGGATCTCCCCTCTATTTCAATGGGGGAAAGGGAATTTCTCCCCACTTCCGTCTCCCACTTAACGCACCCACTAATCTCCCTCCTCCTCTGTCGTTCTGCTCCTCTTATTTTCTCCCTTTGATTCCGTCTCTTCTGGTGGGTTGAAGACATGCGGGTGATGGATTCCTAACAAGAGCTATTCGCGTTCTCTTCCATGATTTGAAGTGGGTGATTGATGTTGAGTGATGGACTCCGGCGAGTAGTGTTGCGTAAGAGGGAAATGGTCTCTAACAGTGTAAAAACCGTTCCTATTCGAGGTAAGCCGCAAGTCTTGAATCTGTTCTTCTCGTTAGTGTTTGATATTAAACGTTCGAATGGTTTGCTGAAGGTTGTGATTTAAGCTTTGAAGTTATGTGGCTGACTTAGGCGAGACTTCAGCCATGAGGGAAATCTCAAGTAAAGTTGGGATTTTTCTGTTATTTTCGGTCCAGTATTTTCAAACTGTGCGTTGATGGGGTAACGTCGATCTTTCCCCTGTAAATTGTTTATTTTCTTGTGAAGAAGTTTCTAATGGATGAAATTGATTCTTCAAGGTTGATTACTGTGTTTTTGGCGTTGCGAAGACAAGTTCGACTAGACGATTGTAGAGAGTGATTTGGGTCCTCAGGTAAAGAACGGAAATTTGGAAACTTGTTGTAGAATTTCTGTCAATATTAACATATATGGATTGCTGGTTAACATTGGTTACTGGTTTAAATCATTGATGGATTTTAGGTTTGTAGTGAAACTTTTGGAGGTTGGAAGGGATTTTTTTTTAGCAGTTTCGGCCTTTCGGCCAATCACTATTTCAGTAGGTTGTTGAACGCTCCCTTGCCTACGGCAATCTTATTAATAGACTTGAAGTCTGGGAGGAAGAATTCTGATTGGAACTCTGGACTCCTTTTCTTATCATTGGATGTCGCTGAGAATGATCACTTTGGAAGCAATCGAACTCTCTGTCTATGGACAGAGCAGTCCTTTTTCGGGCCAGATGGCTTAAGGGTTTTCTGCCCATGGACTTAATAAATTGTTTGATCCATGAGTTGGGTTTGGCCCATCCTCTTGTTGTTAGACCACATTAATGTTAAGGCTAGATCCAGTTGGGCCAAATCTGTTGGGTCAATACTGTTGGGCTTAGAATGTTTAAATAATTTAGTTGGGTAAATTTCACTTGGACCGAACTTTGTTTTGACTATAAAAATTTTAATAATAAATTATAAATTTTCAAATCCTAATTGTTAGAAATTATTATGTTTAGGTCCTGAGACTTGGAGAATCTTCAGATTTGTCAGCCGTGGGGTTTCCTTGGGCTTGGTATTGATATATTCAATTTCGAGGTAGGGGTTATTTTATATTTAACGTACCTTAATTCCTAAAATGTAAATATTCAATTAAATTCGAACATGTCACTTTTACTTTTCAGTTCATTTACATTTATTTATTTTTATTATTAACTAGAGTAATGAGACAGCTGTATGTGCCGTGTCCCTGGGCGCAAAACCCTAAACCTGATCAGGGTCTTTTTAGCTTGCGATCGCCTGAGTATCGCTTTTGTTAATTTTTGTTACTCAATTTATTGCTCATTAGCACCTCTTTATATGTTAATCTGCTAATTTAATTAACTGAAAAGTCTGTTAAATTCATATGACATATAAATTGAAAATAAAATAATTCCCTACTGAGTTTTGTCGACTCACCCCATATATGACTACATTTTTCAGGAAATGATCACAGTAGTTTCCCGTTGCCACCTCAAGAGAAAATTTGGAGTTTCCCTAATTTTAATTATTTTTAGACTAAAGATATTTTAGTGAGGTTTGTAACCTAGTTATATTTTATGTTATTTCCATTAAATTTTAGACTTTGTTAAATTGGATTACATTATTGTCACTTCTGGACCTTTATTTTTTGCCCTGATCTGTAACATGAATATTTAAGTCTTCCGCTGCTATTTATTAGGATTTAAGTGAGGGTTGGACGATTTGGTTCCTTTTTGGGCCGGATCGTTCCCCATTCTGTCTCGGGTCCCCTTTGAGGCGTGACAACGCCGTTTATTTTTCGTAGTTAGGTTTAGCGAACTCCATTAGTCTACATCAGCCATGCCATATTCTTAATCGCATAGATTATCGGTTCGAGGTGCAGGGAACCTGTCATTCCATGTTTAAGTCGGGGAGTCAAGTGTTAATCCTTTCTAGTCGGGATTGGTTTCTCGTTTAGGAACTTGGTTATATTCCTAGTTTTGGTTTCTGGTTTGGGGACTAGTGAATGTCTCTAGAAATCATCTTGAAACCCGAGTCTTGTTTGAGACTTTTTTGTTATCCTTTGTATGATTATCGGGATGTTGACATCGGATTTGTTATAGGTTCTAGAGATGTCAGTGATGCAACCTTCACTTCCTATAGCGTGTGGAGTTGGCTAGTCGATAAGAGTATCGTGGTCACCTATGAGGTAGGGATCTTTATACTTCCTGCACTGCATTGCATCATTGTTTTCAAAACTGCAATTTTGTGGGGTACCACACTCGGAAACCCGACGGGAACTGTTTCGACAACATGTCAGTTTTTTATGTATATTTATGTTTTCTCACATTTCATTTCTGTACACGGTTTGAGACTATTGTGGATATATTGGGAGGATGAATCCTCTTGATTCTTTAAGCACTCTAGTGCTAAAGCATCACTAGGCTATCCCGTGCAATCTTCTACTGCGAGAAGATTGGTTACCTGTTACGTACATTTGGAGGATGAATTCTCTTCATTCTTTAGACATTCTAGCACTAAAGCATCATGAGGCTATCATATGCACTTTTCTGCTGCGAGAAGATTGGTTGCTTGTATGCGAAATGGCAATGGGGCATTGATGGTTGTCCTCAGGTTTTGAGCCCCAAAAGTGAAAAAGGGGTGATGAGGAATTGGTGACATGTTCTCATGTTTAGAGCTCTGAAAGTGGAAATAGATAGGGCGGTGATGACAAGTTCCTTGGGTTTCGAGTCCCTAAACCTAGCTAGGGTATTTGTCACACGGAGATGATAGGTTGTTTGTCGTTGAGTTTTACCTATCCTAATACCGTTTCATTTGACGGTTGGCGTGACTGCAACCCTCGTCAACTTGAAACCTAGAGATATTTTAGTTGAGAAGCAATCTATCTGCCGACAACCTCATCCGTTTATTCGATCGTACGAGTTGTGTCATCACTGAACTACTCGCCGCCAACTCGGGTGACGTGTTGGATCTTCGGGTCGCTATCATTGATATTCTTTTTTGTCTCATGAGGTGCTGCTCTCGACAGATGCCCACTTTTCTATGGCATGCATCAATGGGTCCTTGTGTGACCATCTCTTTTAACTGATGAAGTTTTTGTGTGGAAAACGATGTTGGCATATTTTGCGATATAGCTCTCTATGTATACAACGGGATATGATGTAGCCATATCGAGAGCCATGCGCTAGTTGAATAAAATGATAAAGAGATTTTAACGATTTAAAATTCATGTATGGTAAATGAGAAGCATGAAATGATTTTCAAAAGAGATGAGAAAAACAGTTTTATGCATGCATTGCATTTAGTATCGATTTTCCTACTGAGTTTGTCACTCACCCCTTAGACTATATTTTTCCCTAGGTTAGAGTATCGGTTCGATGCACGTTTTGCATGTGTTGCCGTGGGACGATGCTGGTGTCCCCTGGTGGGTGTCTAGATCTCCCCGTGGATGGGTGGAGGTTCGTCAGTTCAACCCCTTTGTATCGAGTGCGTTTGGTGTTTTAATTTTGGTGTTGTTTGATTTAATTCATGCACAGTACATTTCTTTATTTATATCATGTCTCTAGTTGATCACTCTGTAGACCTCAACCCATATGATTTGGGTTTGGGCTTAATTTCAAGTTAAGACTTCAGCATCTTTTACGTCTTAGGCTAGTTAACCGGATTCTCTCCTAGAATCGAGTCGCCTGACCCGATGGTTCTATTAGGCCCGCCTCCTGGTCGTGACATAGTCTTCGAGACAGTTCCCGACATAGTTCTCGAGACGCAGGTGAGCACATCGTTACATTTACGTGTTTATATGTTATATTAACTATGCTAATTTTAATTGCAATGTGTTATGCAGGAGTATGATGTGCAAAGTCCACAATTACAAAAAAAAAAAAAAAAAAAACAGAAATATGGACCTCAACTTGCCTTGATTAGATTTTACATTGTCTTGACATAGGCTACTTTCCCAGCATTGGAAGCTAGAAAAGATTCATCAAATCCTATTTACTTACATATGGAGGTTTATGATTTTTTTTTCTTTTTTCAAATGTTACATAAAAATTCCGACATGCTTGATTGTGAACTTTTTTAATTTCAGTGTTGAGAGAGAAGGCAGTGGTTGGACATTGGCCATCTTGCCAACCAGCAATTCTAGAAAATCGATGGGGGTAGCGGCTTGAAGGATTTATCTTCAACACACCAGAAAGTTATCCAGAATTTAAACTATTCATATTATTTTTACCATTCTAAATTTAAACTTAAACAGTAAAAATTTAGATCTAAGCTAAGCAATAATGACCCAAGAACAAGATGAACGAAAACTTAACACGGTTCAATATGCCCTCTGAAAAGACCCAAAAATGATCGAGTTAAAATTTAGGATGAAGTGAATTTTTTGACTCAAAACAGGGTTTGAGTTTCAGCCCAAAACACAGTGGATTGAAGCCCAAAACCATATGGATCTAAGTTCAATTCAAACCTATGTCGAAGCACAATTAATTTTTGGGTCACGACCCAAGAAATTATAGGTTGCGAACCAGTGTAATTTGGTCCTTAATTTTGAGGCCCCGACCTAAGAAATCTTAGGCTGCGGCCCAGAGCAATTTGGCCTTAGACCAGATTGACTCAGGCTGCGACTCAAGATTTTCCAAATCGCGACCTTTTACTTTCCCAACAACTTTGTAGAGTTGTTGATCGACAAAGGGCAACAAAAATGATCGAGATTCAACTCCCAACCCCTGGCCCTCTCCAAAACACCTAAATTACTTCGTAAGAACCACGAAAGCCAAACTATTTTTGAAAATTGTTTTCAAGCAAAAAAGAAAAAACCAAGGTAATGAAGAAGCTTCCGCCACGAAACTTCAAACTTCCATCACAAAAGTCAAACAAGTCAATGGTTGAGCAGCCATGAAAAGGAAAATGTCCATTTTGACGTGCTTTTCTTGCTCCAATTACTTTCCCTACTCGTCTCCTCTTCCCTGCCGAGTAAGGATTCAACCTAAATGGACACTTTCCCATACTCATTCGTTGCGTCTTCCTTCTCGTTCGTCTTTAAAGAGGACGCCATTCTCAACACTCACTTCTCACACACAACAACACTCTCATTCTTCGACAATAGAAAAATCCCTTCCCTCTGGTTTTCATATCACTGCACAGAAGGCCGAGAAATGGGATTTTTTTCGGCGTTCCACAGTTGTTTTCTTCCGTCGTCTTCCTCTTCCAGGGTTTCTGAGGAATCTGCAATGAAAGAAAACTCCGCTAAAAGATCGACCCAAAAATCCACCTCACCTTCTGCTCCTCTCGTTGTTTCTTACTTTCCGATGAATTCAAATCTCTCTTTGCTGTAGAGATGAGGAGGATTCCTTTTGATAACGAATGAGTTTGGTCTGAACCGTTTACCAATGATCCAACGTCTCGAGTCAAATCATCTTCGACGATTCAAGCTCCGCAGGAGGGAATTGATTGTCTAGGCTGATCAGAGTTTAGCTGACTTCGGGTCAACGTTCCATTGTTTTAGAAGTTTTCGTACAGGTGGCGACTGTCGGTGATGATGGGCTGTAAATCTATCCCTTGGGATATGGCAAATAGTATTGTATTATAATTATTATTTTAGTATTTATGATTTATTATAATTATTTACTAATCAATTAACGATATATAAAAAAAAAAAAGTAAAGAAGCTTATAATTCACTTAGAACCCATTTTTCATGCAAAGCAAATCTAAAGCACTAGTTTATGATGGCCTGAAAAAGAACTTGAAAATGTCAGGTTTCGATTTCAAAAATTGTTTAAAAAAATAATAATTTAATTTTGTGAAAGAGAAAGAAATTGATGAACACGTATTCATCTAGCTACTTATAACCATTAGTTTTTAAATATAAGTGCACCATGATGCACCAGTTGATTATTAATCAATCTTCACAAGATTAAAGACCTACTATACATGTTAAGGATCTGGTCGTTATAAAATAGTTTTGTCATAATCCGCAATGAATCCAACACAAAATGGAGAACAATCTGGACCAAAGAATTTGAGACAGTTTTGGCAGAGACTTCTCTGCTAGTCGTCTATTGACCAGAGTTGGAGGTTTAATATGCTGCGGCTCAGCCCTTGTTGAACTGTGATTCATCCCCTTGTTGCCAACGAAATCTGCACGATTCAATCGTTAAATTTCATCCAATAATCAGTTGTCCACACTGGTATTCCAATTCAATTGAAGTTTAGAATCGACTAAATCCAACAAATCCCAAAATCCAGACCAACAACAATAAACAAAAACGAAAATTTTAAATTTTTACCTCATAAATTAGCTGCCTTTGATTATAGAAAGGTTGGGTCAACACCGCAATTATGCTCTCATTTTAATTAAAACCTTTCAAAATTCCATGTCAAATTCAGAATCTTAACAGAGGAATTTTGAAATTCACAGATATAGGAGGGATTGAACTTACCATGGTCAACTAAGGATTATATTAGAGAGTCTCAATACCTACTCTCAAGTCTGCCGAAAACTCTACTGCTCGATGGAAGAAAATTGTTGCAAGAGAAGTTGGTGTTTAGGAATGAAAAGGGGAGGAGGGAATGGGGAAGGAAATCCCGATCATCCGCAAGGAAAAATCGAAGATCAGGGAGATGATTTCCAAAAACGTTTCTCCTAATATTAAATTTAAATTCTTAAAGATTTAAAATTCTTAATTGATAAATATTACAAATTTGACCTCAATTAAAATAAAAAATTTATTAAAAAAATATAAAATCTAAAAATTACAAATTTTATTCTCCTATTCTCAATAGTTTTCACTCCAGGAACAAGAAAACCCTAAAACAACATTGACTGAGTCATTCTTCCTTCTTTCTTTCCCCATAAAGATGAATTCATTCTAAGCTCTCACCCAACCGCCATACTTTTATCCCTTGCTTAGGCACTTCATGAATCTCTATGATTTCTATCACGCCTCATGTTAGATTTTGGTGTGATTCGAATTCTATTGGGTCAGATCGGTGGGCCCGTATTGTAGATCTTAGTTAGGGTTTTGTTTTTTCTATAAATTGATATAAGCTAGAGTCACAAAACTTGCAGTTATATTTCGATCTTCATAGTAGATTATTCCTCTGCCTGTGGTTTTTTCCTGAAAGGGTTTTTCCACGTAAATTTGGTGTCTCACATCGTACTTTCTTTTTCCGGTTATCGTTCGATCTCTAACAAATGGTATCATACCTTTGGTTTCGGGAGTTCGTGTTTTCAAGTGTGGTGAAACAAATTCACTCCGGTCATTCCGCATCGAACAAGGTTTGCGTAGTTTTTTGAGAAAACTGCAATTTTTGGGAAAAAGAAAAGGAAGAAAAAAAAAGGAACGAGAAAATTGTTCCCCTTGCCATTCGTCTTGCTCATGAGATTTGTTCTCTCTATCGTCTAGCCGCCGTAAGAAAAAATTGTCTCGTTTTTCATCTCTGTTTGGAGTTCTCCAGAGAAGTTGTGTCTCTGAACAACAAGTTCGTCATTGGAGGGTTTTTTATTTATCGTCAATTGCCATAAATCATCTACATTGGTGTTCTCCATTCTTGTTGCCAAGCCGTTTCGATTGGGGCTGCCGCAAGAGCGTTCTTTGCAAAATTAGATTGTTGCCAAGGATAAAAATTTTTCAAAATCATAGGGATTTTCGGAAGATTTTTGGCAGATTAAATTTGATGGATTTATGACAGATTTGGAATCGCAGGAATATCTCAATCATGGATATTGTTTTCTGTTGAAATTCAAAAAAGGTTTGAATTTTGTAATATTTGCGATTATTTTGGCGATTAGATTTGATTTGATTTGGAGATGATTTGTTATGGTAAAATATCTGAATTTTGGGGATATATTTTGGATTCTTGTGATATCCATGGTTTTCCGCTTCAATATTTTAGGGTGAATATTTTATTGAAGTCAGTGATCTTTTGAGTCATATATTTTGTTAAAGATTATGTTTCTGGGGCGATGAGATCTTTGAAGTAGATCTTCCACTTTTGAATTGAGATTCGAGATTTCGTTATGGTAAGATAACGATAGTTAAATTTTAAAGGATTTTGAAATACGGTTTTGATATGGCAGGCCAAGAGGTGAGATATACTCGCATAGATTTGGCTGACTCTTTGTGAGATTTGAAGATGTCACCATTATGGTTTAAATGTTTTTAAACCAAGTCATCATCAGTTGCTGAATTTACTCTTGAAGACTTTTATGTTGGTGATCTGTATATTTCTTTGAGACGGATAGGTGGGCTCTCGTTGCAGATCTTCTTTAAGGGTGTGGAAGATGAAGATTTGAAGATTTAAAAATTGGTTCCTTGCATCAGAATTCGTTTCGAGATGGAGATTGTCAGGATTCAGGGTTTTGAATTCGTTTTGTTGGGCCGAGATGACGAGCACGTGCTATGGATCTCTTTCATAGAATTCATGTCAAGGTGGAGATTGTTAGATTTTGGTGTAACCCGAATTCTATTGGGCCAGACCGGTGGGCCCGTATTGTAGATCTCAGTTAGGGTTTTGTTTTCTCTATAAATTGGTGTAAGCTAGAGTCGCAAAACTTACAGTTGTATTTCGATCTTCATAGTAGATTATTCTTCTGCCCGTGGTTTTTTCCCGAAAGGGTTTTTCAACGTAAATCTGGTGTCTCACATTGTACTTTCTTTTTCCGGTTATCGTCCGATCTCTAACACCTCAAAGGGGACTCGAAATAGAACGGAGAATGATCTGGCCCAAAATAACTAAATCATCCGACCCTCATTTGAATCCATAATATGTAGCTGAAGACTTACGCATTAACAGTATAGACCAAACTCAAATTAAAGGTCTAGAAGTGACAATAATATAATGTAAATTAACAAAATTTAAAACTAGGCAGAAATAACGTCAAAATTAGAACTAGGGTACAAATATTCTAAGTCTCTTTTTAAATAAGAAATGATTTAATTACACGAAAAAAATCTCCAAATTTCTATTCCTGTAGTGGCAATTGGAGATTATTTTGATAAATTCCTGAAAAGTAAAAATAATTAAGGGGTGAGTTAAACAACTCAATAGGGATTAAACCTTATATTTAATTTTTACACCATACAAATCATATGTGAGATTTCAATTTCTTATTCTTCACAATTTAATATAAGAAGGAACAAAAATAAACAATAAAATAATTAACAGGAATACACAACGACGATATTCAGACAATCGCAACACCCACATAGACCCTGATCAGGTTTAGGGTTTTACGCCCAAGGATATGATACATACAGTTGTCTCATTACTCTAATGAACAATAATAATACATAAATGTAAAATTAAACACAACGAACTTAACAGTGAATCAATATGTCTAAATTAAAACAATATTAGATATTTTATAATTAAATATACGTTAAACATAAGATAACCCCTACTTCAAAATTGAGTCTACCAATACCAAAAGCCAATAAAGCTCAACTGTAGACAAATCTGACAATTTTAAGTATTGAAACCTAATCATAAAAATTTATTGAAATTAAGATTCAAAACTTCAAACTTTTATGTATTTAAATTTTTATGTTAAATAAGAATGAACCTAAAGTCAACGGTCCAAAATAATGGTCCAAAACCCAATTAAAATTTAGGTCAATATCCGTATGAAAATAGGAGCTTAAGCCCATCTAGATATTGGGCCCAATTATATGGGAATAGAAACTTAAGCCCATCTAAAACTTGGGCCCAAGCCCATTTAAATTTAGCAAGCAAGTGTTGGCTAGCCCAAAATTGGCCCAACACAACATGTGGGTATGCAGCAGACATTCTGCCGAAGCCTGCAACATTTCGGTCTTTCAAGCAATCCTCTGTCCACGGACAGAGTCCGGCCACGCTCACTGGATTCGTTCTTATCGACAGTCACCTGTCTACAACGATTTGGCGAAGAGGTTGAGACTTCCGGTTGAGAATTTCTTCCCAAACTCCAATGCTCCACAAAAATTTAGAACTCATCAGAGAGTTTCATAGGTATTTACAGTACCAATTCAACAATCTAGGGTCATCAACCATCTCTCCACAATTTACAGAATTTGGGAAACCAGAAAAAGTGAATTTTTACCTGGGGTTACGCTCTCCACATCTCGAATTGACTACGGTAATAAGCATCACCGGACCGATGTCCTTTCCTAACCTCAATTAATAGCATTTCCGTCCCTTAGAAGTTGATTGAAGAGAATGAGAAACAGATTGCTAAGGGATAGGAAAACTCACCGTCGTAACGTGCGAAATTGTTGATCTGCTGACGGCAGAGTCTCGCCTTCCTCACCGATGGTTTGCAAGGTTGAGAATAACCCGAATCACAGAGAAAGTAGGGAGTAACAGAATGGGGGAATTGGGCTAGAGAGCCATTAAAGACGAAGCCCATGAGCAAACTAAAGTCATCAGCAGCTAGGGGTGGAAATGGTCGGTTCGGTTCGGTTTTTTTGTAAAAATAGAACCGAACCGACTTGGTTCGGTTTTATAATTTTAAAACTGAAACCAAACCGAAGACTATAAGAAACTGAGTCAAAAACTGAACCTCAGTTTCGATTTTTATCGGTTCAGTTTTCGGTTTAATTTGGTTTTTTTTCTAGACATTGAATTTAAAATTCTAATATCCAATTTTAAACTTGGTTATAACAATTTTTAAATTTAATAGAGTCATTTATAATATTTATTCATAATATTCATTTCATAATATTATATTACATTAAAGACTAATATTATATTTGAGTTTCTTCTGTGCACGTCTCTGTAAACAGGATGCCTCGTCTCTTTACACTTTTTCTCTGTCTCAGTACAACACCAAATAATAATTTCAAATATTTATTTTCAAAGTCATTTGAATGCATTATGTGAATTATGGAGTGTGACAATTTACAGTTTACACTTTTTCCCGAAAATCTCATTTTACTGTTTTAATCCAAATTATTTCATTAATAAACATCTGAAGTAACATAATTAGTATACCAAATATCATAATCTACAAGTCTTAAAACAACTTCTAAAATTAATTTGAAGGTGTACAACATGTTGCTTTTACATGTTTTGATGTTTCACAAGTAAATATATATATAAAAAGGGGTGTCCATCACAATTCAAACAATGATTTAACTAAACAATCAAATAATAATTTAACTAAACTTCACGAATAGCAAAAAACGAGAACATATAGTACCAAACAAACAAAATAATTATTTGATTAATCCATGTAATTGAGTTCCAAGCTCTCCTACCTCTAAAAAAAATTGAAAATCATAAAGTTTCAAGTAAACAAATAGGAATTGAACTTGAAACTGAACTATGTTGGTTCGATTTTGAAAAAGAAAAATATTTTTGATTAAATTAGAATTTGAATTAACTCAATTAGAGAAGGAAAGTTGAAATTAAATTAATGGCTCAAGTAGATTTTCAAGTTTAATTTTATTTTCGGTTCGGTTCGATTTTTCTCACTTACAACCGAGAACCGAACCAAAATGATCGGTTCGGTTCAGTTTGGTTCGGTCCTATATTTTATTTTTTTTCATATCAAAATCGAACCGATCAAAAATGATCAGTTCGGTTCGGTTACTCGGTTTGAACCAAACCGATTTCCACCCCTATGAGCAACTCCAATCATCATCTTGTCTCCCACTTCCCTTTTAACTCTTCCCTCTCCCATTAAAGACAAGTGCATTTTAACTTTTATGCACGGGAAATCAGTAGCTATGTCCTTAAAGTTCCTCAATTGTGATCTTTCACATTTACAAAAGTTCAAACCAGTCAATCAAAAAATACCCAATTGATTAAACGAACCTCATTTTAGGAGGAGGTTCTCATTCTAGTAAGTTTCTGTGGCATCCGCCCTCTGCAGGACAAGTTGAGATGTTGATTGTGACGCCCAACACCTTCCAGTGGGGGGACACAATTTTACCTTTGATTGTGATAATAAAAAATAAATAGTTTATAATTAGTGTTCTGCTCTTTATTTTGTATAACATATTTTTGAGTTCACTCTAAAAAGAAAATCGTGCGAGATTCAATAAAAACAGACAATATTGTATTAAAAACATTAGTTACTCCACAGTTTCAATACTCAACGAAAATGTTCAATGCTCACCTTAAAAAACTCCTGGGTTTTGCCACGACAATGAAAGCAGATAAAAATGAAAACAGTACTAACATAATGTTTATGGGTAGTTTATCATTTAATAAATTACCATTTTATTTATTTATCTATGATTTGATCGAGAGATCAAACTCGTGTTATTAACTGCGAATAAGTGAAAAATTGTTTTAATTATTTATAATTTATAACAATTATTTTAAAATTAATAATCATCTCATCAAAATTGAGATCTACCATAACACCCATGATATTGAATAAAACAAATTATTCAAAATATTCAAGAAATGATTATTCATGCCACATCATCAACTTTGGCACAAAGTAATGCTAGTTTGAGGAAGGTGTTTGTTACTATTTTTTTATGAAGTTACAGAGAAAAAGACGAAGAAGAAGAAGAAGAAGGAGGAGGGATTTGGTTGATTAGGTTTTGAGGATGAAGAAATTTGGAGTACCAAAAGGCAGATCTTTTGAGGTGTCTTCGCAACCCATTTGTGAAATCAACGTACGTGAAGCCAAACCGAGGAGTGAAGCCTTCCTCCCATTCAAAATCATCAAGAAACGTCCATACATAGTATCCCTTCACCTTTGCTCCTTCCCTGCC